>JAVJGI010000063.1:18996362-19012901 GCA_035590275.1 Ibycter americanus
CTTTCTGATTCTCCTCCGCCCCCCTCCGGGTGGGGGGGAGTGAGCAAGTGGCTGCGTGGTGCTTGGTTGCCAGCCAGGGTTAAACCACGACAACCTCAGAGCCAGAAGGATACTGTCATGGCTTTTTAGACATGGTTTACCATAAATGGCAGTTTCCTTCATGAACTCAAACTTTAAGTTTCACTCAAGAAATCTAGAGTCCAAACTCCAGAGCGTACAGCAAGGGTTGGAGAATTTTAAACATTTACAAACGTACAACAGCAGGAGGATCAAAAAAGTGGAATCGGAAATAAAACGCACAAGAAGTGAATGAGGCTGCTCTGGTTTCGCTGTCAGCGCAGCAGTACATCGAAATCTAGTAGGATTATGTTTATGCAACCCAAGTGCTGTGCCAAAGGTGCATGTCTGGATGAGAAGGCTGGAGTGTTCAGCTTCTCGGGCTGTAACTTCCAAGTAGTAAGGCCTGAGCCAAGCCTACTGAAATCAGAAACAGTTCTTGACATCAGCGGACTTTGGCTCAGAAGCCAAGTATTTAAAATAGGGGAATACATCAAGGTCTCAGTGACATTTCAGCATGTGTAAATGAAGTCAGACCGCATCGTGGCAGACACAAACTGGAGGGGGATTCATATGATCTAGCACCTCATGATGGTATCTAACGTATTAGCTCAGTCTCTTTCCAGTCCCCATGGGGTGGGAGGAGAGGGAGCAGCACTCCCTCGGGGCAGTACCTGCCGCCTCAGGCATGCTCCTGTCGCCCCCAGTAAGGGCCTGTCTCTCCAGTGGCTGCTGCACTGGCCCACTCCTCTAGGCATCTTTTAGGTGCTTAAAGGGAGATACAGCGGGTGCTCCGCTGAGCCAGCTCACAGCGGGTGTAGGTTTGGGGAGCGGTACGCTGGGAACGGGTGTGACTGGGGGGAGAAACTGGGGGAACCCAGGGTCTCTGAGCAGCAAATGGAATGGGAGAAAGGGCTTGAAGCCTCCTGTCAGTCTGCTGTGAAAGTGGAATGTAGCATGATTTTTTCTCCCCTATGTCCCAAATCCCTCACACCAAATGTTTGACCTGCCTGTCTTCCTGTCTTAATTAGTCTTCTGTCTTTCTGGGAGTTGGGTCTGTTCTCTTGCAAATGGCAGCACATCAGAGAGGGGAAACCTGTCATGTTTATTTTCTAAGCTGTAGGGGGCACCCATTTGAAAAAACTCCCAGCTTATCTAAAGGTTTTTGTTTGTATGATTTTGAATTAGGAAGTGTGAGTAATTAGTTAAGAAGATTAAATAAGTCTTAACAACATGCAGTAGCATGCTTACTTTCCTCCTCCCCCCCCGAGTATTTCCTGCACAAAACCCAGGCTGCCAAACTGTGATGCTACCTTTTTCTATTTTAGTTTCTCACTGTGCCACATGCTGATACAGCATCCGTTATTTCAATTCAGTCTCATTAAAGGGATTATTTTGTGCCTGGTCATTCAAGAAAATTAATCTAAAGAGAAGAAACTTCAGATTGTATTGTCTGTTGAAGTATACCCACCACAAACATTTTACTCTTTTGGCTGCCTTATTAAACCTGTGGGAACAAACTTTCCTTACAGCACAGAAAGATTTTCCTCAAAGTAATTTCTACTTTTTTTTTCAGGTAATGAGGAATTTATCTGCTGTTAGTGGCACAATACAGGAGCAATAACACTTTCCTGTAGCTCAGGTAATATTTCATGTACTCCTAAGAAACTAAGCTCCTAAGCTTACCTATCCTTTCACTTGCGGGGCTTTAATTGCTGGAGAAGAACATTTACTGTCTTGCTTAACTGCTTCAGAAAACATTGTTTCTGAAGCCAGGATGACTAAAAAATTGAGTATGCTCTACATGTCCACTAATTACAAAGAAAAGCCATCACAGAATGATTTGGGTAAGGATGGCAGTGTTTTTTGTGGAGTATGATCCTTGATATCACACACTGCAACTTAAAAAACGAAATAATGAAAAATTTCTAAAAATTCATTAAATCAGGAGTGGAGAGGAGGGAGTATTTGTTTACAGAATCAATTATTGGGCTGTCACAGGGCTTTAATGAAGTTGTGGCTGTTAAGAACTTGATCCTGGAAACGCTTCCACAAGCACTCATTTGAAATGGTGGGAATGAGGAGGGGTTTGTACAAACAAGACTGGTATTAGTCTGTATAGTTTTCCTGTGGTTTGCATCATTTTTGTATTGCAAGTCTTGTGTGCTCATTATGTGTGACATAAAACAGCATGATTTTTTATTTGTGCATGGGAGACATGTTCTGCTATTTAAAGAATCAAGCAGATCATCACTTGTAGGTAACGGCCATTTTAAATGTTCATCACCAAAGAGCAAGTTCTTCCTTAGAATTCAGCTATGCTGCATAAATAAATACTCCTACTAGGATTTCAGACACTATAGGCAACACAGAAAAATACAATGGGCAAATTTATTTTGACTTAAAAGCTCTGTCTGAGAAAATTACCTTATAACTACACATGAGAAATTGCTGGAATGTCAGCTTCATTTGCAGTGGCCCCTTATGGCCTGATCACCCTCCCTGGCACGATAAATCACTGGCAAGATCCTTACCTTAACACGTTTGATCTCAGCTCAGCAAGACTTGGTTTTGATGTGAAGAACTCCAGATCTGTTAGGTCAGAGACAAATAGCAGAGCCACTGACCTGCAAAGTGCTAACTCTATATTAGACCCAAGTGAGCAGCCTTAAGCTCCTGGAAAGTTTGCCTTCACTTCTACTTTGCATCCTGAATATTTTCAAATATTACTGTTAGCGTGTTTTGCTAACATGCCAGTGACATTTCCTTTCATGTCATTCTGCACATATGGAATCCACAAAAAATTAAAAAACCCAAATAAGTATGCAGTATGAGAAGCATTGTCTTGGATAAACTGTTAGAATTATCTGCACTTCAGGGTGACATGAAATAAAGCTCAGTATTTACTATCAGTTTCTTCATTTCATTTATATAAATGGCTTGCACTGGCCCTTTTCTACCTAGACTGTGCTTACTAATATCATAAATAATGATATTCACCAGTATGCTCACTAAGGTGATTGAAAGTGCCTGTAAGTACATGTCTGTACAAACAGAAATTCAAACTACTCCTAAAAAACCCAATAATAATCCAGCTTGTGACACTTAATGCAAGTCTGAACTGTCACAAAGACCAGTTTTGTGGCCACTCAGTTTTGTGGCCTTGGTTTGAAACTATTCCTGATTGTCCTGGTTAAACAGTCACTTATCTCTACGATAGTAAGCGGGAGTGTTAGTCTACCAGAAAATTGGATGTTCTTAATGGGCTTTGGGGGAGAATAGCTCTGCATCATCAGCATTAAGTTAAATCACATTAAGTACCCACTTACAACATAGGGATTACCACTTATGACATCTTGGGTGAAAGCCTTTAAAACAAATTGTTGTGTTTGTTAGAAGAAGCTGTGAGATAACAATTCCCAGAAAGCTGATTTATAAACCCTTTTTGCTCTTCAAGAAGGTGCAAAGGAACCCACCACCTCTCCTCTCTTTCAGTGCTGCAATGAAATCTCCCAGGCTGGAAATTCTTTTCAATAAAAAGTCTTGGGCAGTACCGATTTATTTACTTGAGAATATTCTTCTGGAAAGAAGAAACCTTTAGCTAGATTTCCCTGCCTCAGAGTTCAGTTCTGATTTCGCCTCCAGTCCTTTCTGTTGATAAGCCATTTACTTTACATATACAAAACTGGAACACAGGTCATTCTACCTTTTATTATTCATAAGGCTGATTGATTGGAGAGAACTGGGCTTAAGCTGTCAAAGTATCCTGCTGTGCTTGGATACCTGACAAATTTACACCCCAAAGTACACTGTGGTGCTAAGACTAAAATTGGATGTGAAGCGTTCTTGCAAGACCTGATTAGAGTCCCAAGCAAATAAAGCACTTCAGGGTATAGCAACATAATGCCAATATTTAACAGATTTTAAAATTTTTATATATGACTGGCAAGCTATTCTGTACAGAGATGTAGGCCTGCATGAAAAATGAGCTCTTCTGTTTACCTTTAAATAGAAGCAGACTAATAAGTTTGAGTGTGTAAATTAAAAACATGACCCTCAACTTTTGCCAAACATGCAGCATTAAAAACATGGACTAAGGCAAACCCAAAACCTAACTATACAGAGATTTCCTTAAATGAGCAAAGTAGGTTATAAGGCTTGTTAATAAAAAGCCTTCCTTAAAAACAAATGTTCATATATGCAGTCCTGAGATTCTCCCCTCCCCCCGCCCCCATTTCCTCTAAAATTCATGTTTCTTTTCCCCTTTCTAACCAAATTCCCTTTTTCTCTGCTGGAACCCCTTGTAATGATACCAGAATGTGGGCAAACCTCATTAGTCTCCCTGCTGTTTACAAGACAGGATTTATGCTCAGTGTAGTGAACACAATGAGACATGATCACTAAATGGCTAAAATCACCATCAAGACTTTAATCTGAGAAATTTTTCACCCAGACGTTGCAAATGCTATTGGCATGTAAAGGTATGAAAACCAATATTAATTACAGCGAACATATGTCACCCGATGCCCTGCTTTCTGCAAGGAGTATACCAATAACTAGCCATTTGTGAAGGTTAATTTCATGCAACCTTTGGCAGTTATCTGGTATAAGGTATGTCGCCAATTCAATCCATTAAGTAATAACTAAATTCTCATGGGACCTAGCTGAAGTCAAATGTTGTTATTCCAGGTTCACTGCTTTTAGTCTCCCTGAAGACCGTTTAGGCAAACAGCTGGAAGAGCTGACTACAAAGGTTCCCAGTCACAGGGAACAACTCTAAGAAGCCCTTACCTGCTTTCCAACCAGGAAATAAGTTATCAAGGATTTGTTCTGTTGCTCCCTCAAGGAGAGAAATGAACTGAGGCAGAGAGCAAGAGCATGAACACATTTGTGTTTCAGCTAGAATCCCAGCATTAAAAGCGATTGTCTCAGCTGATGGGCGGAAGGGCTGTGCTGCACCAGCCGCTGGGCATGTCTGCACTGGGCTCCTGGTTGCCATCTAAATAGCAGGGCATTCCTTCTCCCGCCATGGTGGAGCACCTTACTAAGACAAAACCTTTGAGAAGTGGATAGGAACAATACCAAAGACAAAAAACCTGGACTTCCAGTGCCGTCACTGCACTGCACCAATGGACATACTTCCCCTCCTAACAGAAGAGCCCAGACAGGAGCAACACTGCAAGCCCCAACTTCACTTGAGCTCATTATCCAGATTTTCCATCAAGGAGGGCACTGCCTCCCAAACAGCACTGAAGGGAACAGTAACGGAGACAACTTCCAATAAAGCGACACAGAAAGAGAGCAAGGAGCACAAAGAAAGGGGTCTTTTCATCTATACTCTGTGCACTTGTGTAGGTGAGCGCACAGGAAAGTGTGCAATTAATACCATATAGAATTGTAGTCGCACAGCCACATGTAAACACTGGCTCCGAAATTCATCTGTATTTCCATTTCCCAGAATAGCACGTACAGAAAAAGAGGTTTTATCTTCTAGTAGCCTGGCTGGTTTAGCAAGAGATCCTGCCTCTGACACTGACCTACAGTCTAAGTTAGTCATGGTTACACTCCCACAAATTTAAACTCCCCCATCTGTGAAGGAGCCTTGTTGCCAGTTTTACTGTGAGACTGAATCAATTAATGCTTTCTAAAAGCTTTGATGGAAGGAGCACAATATTAACACTTGCAGTTGAGCGATGCTAGCTAAAAATGTCTTTAGTAACGTTAACAAATGGATTTAAAAATCACTATCAAAGGGTTGGACCACCAAGACTAGGTCACCATCAGCACAGCTAACCCATTGAGTGTTAGTCTCATATCGCAATTTCAGATGGACAAGTGAAAAAGCAGAGCGCGATTCTCACCTCTCATGAAAACAGCATCCCATAGACATCACAAAAGACAGAGAGGCCGTTAAGTAGCTGTGGTAAAGAAAGTGTGATAAGGACGAAAAGAGGAAGACCAACAAAACATCGAGCACTGACAGAAAAGGAGGTGAAGGCTTAGCCAGATCTCCTGAAAAACACGCGTGCATGTTTCTCAAGGTCCGTGCAGGCCATTCAGGTACAGGACTGCTGCAACCATCTGTCACAACTGAAGAAATTTGGAGAGAATAAAATAACCCCCTTGATTTGGAAAGGCAGGTAGTAATTTCTTGGTACTTTCTAGCTACTCAAGAATAAACTCTGTTACAGCTGAAAACAACCCACATAAGCAAATATAGAATGTGTATGTTATGGTATACTGGTAAGTTTTGAAAATACCCAGTGGAATCATGACAGTGCTTTTATGCTTGCATGCAAAGAATGTTTAAAATAAACTCCAAATATGTTTCAAACAAAATGAAGTGGTTCCTTAAAAAAATAAAATAAAAAACTGTGTATCCAACCGGCAGTTACATAAATGCCTTCTCAGATCAATCTGACAGTATAAAGAAGTATTAAAGCCAGTTTAATTTCTATTTTAAGGACTCTTTACACTAGCAGAATGGTAAATAAGAGTGAGGTGCAATGTCATGGGAAGTGCTTTAGTGGTTGAGCTGAAAAGACTACAGGATTTTTCAACTAGCTAGATCACAATTTTCATCTAGGTCACCTTATAGTTAAGAAATGAAAGTGCAAGTGCCCCTAAACCAGCCTAAGAAATCTAAGTGTGAAAATGGGTGATCTGGACTGTATCACAGAGAGGAAAAAAAAATAGCATTTTCTGAGCATAAAGGGATGAGAATTATCAGAGGCATGCCACAATTTCTAGGTATAAGCTATGTAGGGAGGAGAAGTCAGGCTGCAGAGCCAGGGGGAGTAGCTCTGTGTGCAAGGAAGAGAAACAACGTACAACGTAGACCCATGGATATAGAGGCGGTGTAGATCATGAAGGGTAATAGTGGGAGTGAAGTACTGACTTCTGGATAAGAGCAACTGAAGTGACATTGAAGTGGCACTGAAGTGGAAAAAGACTATGAGGGCAGTGAGACTGGTGCAAAAGTAACTGCATATTAGTTCAATGAGAGCCGCACGGAGATAGTGTCTAAAGAACAGAGTTTTCAGTGTCCTAATCTAAACAACATTTGACGTAGTCCTGTCAAGGACTAAAAAGCGTGTCTGAACCCCTGAGAAATGGTTACCACATAAATAATTTCAGCTTCATTGCTGGAGAGAAACATATGAAGAAGCCCTACTCTCTGGGATACTAAACTTCAAGAAGCAGATTTTTTTAGAAAGAGGAAGTAACTTAGAAACTCCCTGCTTGAAGCTAGGAAATTAAAATCCACAGAATCAGCATGGAAGCTTAAGAATGTGAAAGAGTCAAAGAAGATTTGCATTCCCAAGGCTAAAAACGGGAAGCACAAGCAAGAAAATAAATGGGATGGCTAAGCAGGAAGATACAAGAGGAAATGTAGGGGGGGAAAAAAAGCTAACTTTAAAAGGTGACAAGACACAAAATAAAAATTACAATTTTAAAGTAAAGGTAACACAAATGAAACAGCCAAGGGAAGCCTAAGTTAAATAACTAAGCAAGTATAGGCTGTGGGAGAGTTGGTGGATTCTGAAAACAACCTGTCTATGAAAGGCATAAAAGGGAGACTGAAGATATTTCCAGAGGTGGCTGCTCATTTGGGGGTTCTTCATTCAGCTATACCAAAGTAGATTATATTTCTGCCCAAAATTTAATATGTGTTATAGGGCCAAGGGAAGAAAAGCAGAGCCACTAGTTTGAACACTAGAAGATGATGTTCTGGGGAATCATCTTTACTAAAAATCTAACACCAGCAGTACCCTGAAGGCCATTCAAAGGCCCCGTCCAAGACAAGGGTACTTCAGTCCTAATTGTGCTGCAAAACGTTGGACTAAAGTTCTTGCAAAAAATCCCAAATGCTAATGCATCTCATTTCTTCCAGTTTTCAAAAACTGAGGCATCAGGAATAGCACAAAAGGCATGAAGGACATCCCACGGTGGTGGTGGTGATGATGATGATGATGTATTAAGCGGTGTTTTTCCCACTGAAGCATGAGAGAACAATACCACAGAACAGACCTGGAAGGACCTTCCGGTTGGAGAGATCTATTTCAGATGAAATGCAGACCCGAGGTTCTGACCAGCTCTTGCCACTTGAGGCCAAATTTAAGGCATGCTGACCTATTCACAAGAAGGTAAGATCAGCTTCTACATGACAGGCAGATGATACCTATATTACCCTGAAATAATAAATAGCTCTGCTTTGGACATGCATCAGTCTCACTTTAGAGTGAAGCCTTTACCTGTGTAAATGTGTGTGTTTGGAATTTCTGTAGGGATAGGCACTTTCTGATCGTTTCTGAGTCAAAACTGAGGGCTCTTGTGTAATCACTGCATGATTACATGACCAGAGCATGGTAAGAGGCCAGTGTCCCCCTGGCATCCTCTTCCCATCCAAGTTCAGCAAAGAGGCTGCAGCCTGTTCTTCTGTGCAACACTTCCTACGTCTTTGTGACTTTACAAATGCGCTTTTCTAACTCACTTATTTTAAATTGGGGCACATTGGAAATCCACATGGAAATTAGCAAAGTATATCCCTTCTATAACTGCACCACCTGCTGCAGGCCGCTCCACAGCTGTCCCACCAGCATCCGTTTCGATTCTGAGTTCAATTCAAAGTCTTCATTACCTACGAATCCCTCACAGATTAAGGTCTATATACTCTAGTGGTCAGCGCGGTCCTTGTGTTTTAACCTCCAGCTGAGGTCAACTGAAATCGAGCTGACCTTAAACGTTTTCGTTTGGGTCACAGAATTTGATGTGGATGGTTCTCTGAAGTATTTTCCCACTTCAGTCCAACAAAGCTACAGTGTATTATATTTCAAGTCATAAGGTAAAAATCTTGTTCACTAGGCTCTCTGGGAAAGGAACTGATTTCCAGTGAGGTGAACAAGAATGAAGTCCTTCTTTTCTTTTGTCAGTTGGAGACTGTTTCAGCAACACTATTGCAGCAATGCTTTGATGTGGCTTCACATAGGATACTTTTAGTAATGGAGTGCTCCTAAAACTTAGTTACACTGCGTAACTTGAAATGGATGTGTTGCGTTCGTGTCACGAAGGTAGATTGCTATTAAAAGTAGCAGAAAATGCTGGTCAGTAGAAATACAGTTCTAGACAAATTCTGAAACATGGAACTTGTGTTTTGGAGAAAAAGCAATTAGGTGTGTGCAGTCTGAACAGGAATTCCGCTATTCATTTGAGTAAGCACAAAAGTAATGACTGATTGGGCACTTAGATGGCAACAATTTTTTAGACTTCATCTTTCTCCATATAATAATAAATAGTAAGTCTTCACATAGCTATTTATGCACTTATTTGTGCTTGAGTAGGAATGCCAGCACTTGTCTGAGGATTCCTCACTAGGGGACTGCACAGAACTGCAACTTGCTGAAGCTTTTTTTAAACCTTTGCACATCTGTGCTTATATTATATTTACATAGCTTCCTTATAACGTTGTCTCTGTATAAATGCATTTTTTGTCTCTCATTTCTTTCAGCTGAACTAAGGTCGATGTTTTGGTTGCTTGTTTCAGAGAGTAAATTCTACTCTTTGAAAAGAGACAAACAGATAAAAAGTTGTGGTTTTTTAGAAGTGGAGAGAATTAAACAATTTCAAAAAAAATAAATAGCAAAATGTTACAGTTCAGTCTTAGGAAAGATAGCTGCAAAACTGTAAAAGAAGAAATGTGACTTTATGCAGGATCAGACTAAGAATTTATGATATGGACCACGGAACTCATCTTTTGTCATTTTTCTCTGTAAACCTGTGAGATTTTTGGGAAGATAGTTAGTCAAATGAGGAGCCAAGATGAATCAGTGGATATAATTTATTTAGACTTTGAAAAGGCTTTTGATGATAAAGTCCTTAGCAAGAGGCTATTAAGGAAAGTTAGTAACCATATGGTGAAAGATAAAGTCCTGCCATGGATTAAAAAGTGGTTAAGAGATAAGATAAAAAAGACTGGAAATAAATGGATAATTCTCCCTGGAAAGAGGTTAATAGCAAGGTGCCCCTTCATCACTGTGACTAGCAATCGATATCTTGGTTCACCTGCTTTTGCAGATCATTAATAGTAAGGTACATAGTTTGCAGATAAAAATATTCAGACTAACGAGCATACTGAAGAAAATATCACTAGGACGAAAGTGAAAAGGCATTTGGGCAACTCAAGGGTAGATGAAATTTGCCGGAGATAGTAAATGCAGAGCAAAGCCTGTTGGAAGGAAGGGTTCAAATTACTTTTAGATGTTGGTATGTTCCCAGTGACTTGCAGCGCCTATGGACAGCTTATCAAAGGCAACTGTTAATGTGCATTGTAAAGAAGGGAAGACAAATGGATACAGTGGCTGCATTGTTTGGTGCTCCCAGGAACAAAGCAGTTTATGGCAGTGAGTAACTTCAGACTGTCAGAGCCCATTAAAGTCTGTCAGGAACAATTTTGCATGGACAGGGAGATGGGCAAGCTGAGCAGAGATCATCAAGAATTTGTGGACTGTTGGGCTTTATCGGAAAATGCAGGTACCTCAAGACAGGAGTTTAATATGGAAACGTACCAGGATTGGTGAACTTCTGTGGGAAATGTTTCTGAAGGACAGAACAGAATGGAGAATTAAAGAGGGAATTTTATTTTTTTTTTAAATCAGATTGAAAATGTGTGTTCCAGACACATCATCCCAACTCAACAGTCCAATAGTTAGGGTCAGTGCCTGGACAGCCATAGATCTTTAATCAAATCCTTGCTCCATCTGGAGCAAAGACCTGAATCCTACTTTTCCTCCCTGAGTTTCCTGCCTACTGGGCTATCAAGTTGATATCTCTCAGGCCTCATAAATACTTACAAGTGAATTATCCAATAGAAGAGAACGTGAGACTGTTTCCAAAGATAGCCAAAGGTGGATAGCGTCCAAAATTGGGACCTATCCACCATCAGAAATTAGGGATCCATAGTCAAGTTTCTGCCCTGTTTGCTTCAGAGCAGGGGTATGAATGTGGCTGCTCTTCAGCTGGGGCAAGTGCTCTATTACTGACCTGGTTTTGCTGTGCACACAAATACACACACCTTTTGCATTGGAATACTTTTAATCGTAAACATTTTTGCAAAGATGAGAAAAACACTCATTGCATAGCTCTTATCTTTCCGTGTATCATCTGTCCTTACAGGAGAAAGAGAAGAAAGTTTCCCCCAAGCCAGCAATATAGTATTTGTATAGCTTGGGTGCTGTCGGTTGAAGCAGTGTGCGTTTTCCCTAAAGACTCAGTCGTTCCCTAAAAATTCAGCACAGTGAGAGGTCACTGCTACAGAAGTTACCTGCTTAGTAATGCAGTAGTTATCTAGCCATTGCCAGTTCCAGCCTGGTAGTTTCTGTATTTTTAATGCTCTTAAATTAACATGGTTATAGTAGCTGTACTGGAGTAAGCAAAGGCAGGGGACTGAATATGTGTAAGTACAACTGTTTCTTGATCCCTCACACAGAACCTGGGTAAACTGGGTTTGTGCAGAAGACCTTAAAGGTTGGGAGGAAAGAAAGAATCTTATATTCAGGCTGTTAATTGGAAAGAAGTACATAAATAGTTTGCAATTGCTACATGGGTTGATGGATTGTGAGACTAGCCACAAAGTATGAACACTCTAGAAGAGAATTCAAACTGTAGATTTAAACAAAAGTAAATCTAAATATAGTAGATACCCTTCATACGTGATGATACAGAGGGACATACCTAGTGTCTGCATCAGATGCTGAAGTGTTCCACCAAGGGGTAAGTAGCTGTTCTAGTTGCCTGCTCTTCATGCAAAAAACTCTAATTTTCTGCGCCCTGTCTTTTGTAACTGGACGGCACTCACTGAGCTGACCCAAAAGGCTAGCTGATTTCCTCAAGTGTCAGTCACTGAATCTGACTTCAGAAGTCATTAAAGGAGTGAGCTCATTCAGGAAAAGACAGGTGGGAAATAGCACGTATTTATTGCTTATCTGAGTTTTGCCAAAGCTCGTCTTAAGTTGAAAAAAATGGCAAAGATTCTGCATATTATTCTAAATGAAATTCTAGACTGACATTAAGATAGGAGGCAGGAAAGCTATTTTATCTGGAAAACACCTGCTGGAAATTGTGGCAAAAATATTTTATAATGGTGTCCTGCATCATTCATTTCTGGGCAATGCCAAGAAAGCATAATGGGAATTAAAATACAGAAACTTAGTTACAAAACAGTTCAAACCCAAATGGTTATCATATGAGAATTAGAAATGTATTTGCTAGTTCTTGTCTGCCCAAACGCAGTTTGCCTACGCTTAATATGAACTGCTGCCTACAGCTTTCTGTTGCAGTGCTGGGTAGTTTCCCTGCTCTGTGTTTAGAAACTGACCTGATTTTAGCCTGTGCTGTGAGAGTAGTAGCAAACCCTTTTCATAGGACAAAAAAACATGGTTGTCAGCCAGTTCACAGGCTACTACTACAGAAACGTTTCTGTACCTCTTCCCCACCACAGCGCTATAGCTTCACCCCTTCGGAGCACCTCTTTATAAAAAACTCTCAAAACCACAATTCTTCAACTTCTCCTTATGCTGAAGTTCTTCAGCTCCTTCTCAGACTTAAATCAACTGGCAAGCAAGAAACAAACCTTAAAACATCCAGCTGGACTGGCGTCCCCCGCGTGGTGCAAACTGAGCATGTTTTCTTGCTCCCAGAGCTAGGGGAGGACAGAACCTTAGGGTCCTCATTTTATACTGAGCTGCCTTTTAAAGTCAACGTCACTTACGAAAACCACTATGAAAATGCTTAGTAAGTCAGATTTGATTATACCGCAAGGACGGAAGGATAGCCACATCCTGTAGGAACACCGTTAGCCCCTCAAACGGAGATACAAGAGGAGAACGCTGCAAAGGGCTCAATCCATTGGGCTGACTCCACCTCTACCGTCAGATACTTGGGAGACGCTCAAGTCCCAGGAGGGAGACTGGAGTTCCGTAAGAGCCTGGAAGAGGGAGGCATCTAATACTAAGCTGGGAACCCTCTGATCACCTCAGAAGCCATCAGGTTCTCAGAGCCACCAGCTCAGGGGCGTGCTTCCTGTACACAACACGTTAATAACCTGTCCTTACTGGACGCCATGCTACGGCTTATCATCTCACACGTCTGATCGCGCATCCGGAGCAGCCCATTCTGGGAGAGTTTCTAGCATAAAGCTGACATTTGTACAAGTATGATTTGTTGCCAGGGCGAAGGCTGGATCCCCTTCCTACCTACGTGCTCCCTTACGTATAGAGCACAGCACGCGCCTGGCAGGCCTGAGCAGGGCTTACTGTGCCACGGCGCTGTAGAATAACCCAGTTCCCTGCAACACTGGAAGGTCACCTGTTCTGCAGACGCAGTCCCTCCCCAAATGTTAATGTTAAGAAGTAGAGAATTAAAGAGTTATCCGAAGGAAAAGAGATAATCTTGCGTGTAGCAGTTTTAGTACTTGCCAGCCACACAGAAAAGCTTAACCCTGTGTGCTTGAGCACTCATCTTGTCTGCTTCACAGCCTTTTCACCAGTTCTTATTATGCACATCTGAAACACTTTATTTTCACAGAGATCATGTCAAGGTATTAAAAAGCTGGGAAAAATATTTCTAATGGCTGTTTCTTTTAAAGAAGCATAGGCTGACTCCCAGTATTGAAATCACACTAGATACTGCTGCACATCTTACATAAAAGCATGGCATCATGTAACTTTCATCACTAGACACATTTTTTTCTGACCAGTGAAAAAGTACATTGCCCCTGTGTGCCACATCAGGTGTACAGATCGGAAGGACCGAACACACAGATTTCTGCTCACTTCAATAAACCTACCAGAGGACTATTTCACAAGTTTCAACAATTCTGCTAAATAATCAAATACATGAAATTTACATGGGTAGTATTTGTTTTGTTGATGTTCTTGGAAGGAGCCTTCATAGTAATTCCAAGGATAATGTAGTGTTTTAGATTAATGAATCATAAATTTACTTTTCTCCAGTACATATTAAAAATCTTTAACAAATCTCATTTATGGATTCCTGGAATTTTAACATGATCTATCCTACCAAAACTGTTGCCCAGTTTTAGAATTCTAGAAATGGCAATTAATTGGCAAAACATATTTTAAAATTACTTCACTTAGTTTAAACGTTTACAGGTACCTCTATTTTTCATAACAAATTAACTCCCAAATGGTTTAAGATTTTACATTCAGAGACAGCTGTAATAAAGAGTTCAAGAATTCTGTGTCCTGGTTGTGTATTTAAAATTCTCAGCTAACAAGCAGGAGAGAGGCTGCTAGGAATGCTTACAGATGTCCAATTTTACAAGCTTTGGGATTGTTGGTGGGGTTTTTTTTGTTTTGTTTTGTTTTTTTTCCAAAGTGCTTTAGTCTAATGTTATTTATTGTTTATGGAAGTTGTTTGTCTTTTAAGACATGAAGAGACCACTCCCCCCAAAAGAAAGAATCAAGTTACAATCCATTATTTCATTTTTGATTGTTTTTCTTTGTAATAGGTGGGAAAGTGGATCCTGGATAAAAGTCCTGCCCAAGACAAGACTCCAAGCTGAAGACTCCAATTATCTATAAATCACTTGTATTTCCTGCAGAGAAAGAGAAAAAGGAGGGAAGAGCGAGACAGAAAACCAGAGACAGAGGATATGCCAAAAGTGAAATATTTGATACCTGTCCTAAACCAAATTTCTCTCAAAAGCAACCAGGAGTTACCTGATACCTCAAAACCAAGCTTAGAGGAAACATGTTGCCGGTTTTGATTTTGGCTTAATATTGAAATAAAATAACTTTCTTTTACTTGTTCCATTAGTATAAAATGTGTAACATCTCACATATTTCTGAGATGATAGCACTATATATTCTGAATTATTAAAGGTGACTATCCAGCTTACGTTCTCACAGATAGGAAGAGATGATTGCTGATGACTGTTACCTTTCACAAAGATTTTTAGAACCAATTGTCTAGTTTTTGCACAGAGAAATGCAGGTACACTTATTAATGCAAACAGTGATACTACTCACAAGTTGTTATCTACTGAACACTCCTGAAGCACATTTTACACTGAAACCAGCAACAAACAAAATTCATGCCAAATACTGTTTGCACAGTGTGATTGCTCCCAAAGTGTAACACCACACAACATCAAATAACTACTATTTGTTTAAACTCTTTACTTAAACTATCTTCAAATAAATTATATGCAAGAAACATCTTTTAATTTGCGTATTGCAGTTTGCATTAAAATGTAATGAAATCTAAAATAGTTGACTTTTGGCTGAAACATTCTTCCAGAACATGCAATTGTTGTAGTAAATTAGAGGACAAATTAGTTTTGGCACCCGCTTAAAAAAGAGAAAAGATGAAAAGCTTTTAAAGTGATGATATGGAGGAAAAATTTACACTACATTGGCCAAAATGAGTTTCCTATCAGCTTTAAAGCTCCTGAAGTTGTATTTCCAGTAGATAAAAATGTTACCACCTCCTTCCAGTGCTGATGTGCTTATTTTCCTATTAAGTTACTCAGTAATTAGAAACAAAGTCTGACACATTGTAATCTGTTTACACAATATATTTGAAACCGTTCACCAACAGAAGTGAAACATTTTTAACTAAAGAGGCAAAGATTCAAAATATATAAACGAATTCTAAAACTTAAATTGCACTTGCAAACAAACGACTGTTCTTAAAGCCCACTTTAATTGACAAAAACAATTTAGTCCCATATGGACCCCAGTGGGTCTGTTCTTAACCCTCACTTTATGAAAATTAGTCTTAAAGGGTAGCAGGGAAAAATATGCCCTCCTGCAATATTGTGCAAGGGTGTATTCAAGTATCACGGAAGTTAGTAGGGCGACCTGTTCCAGTGCTGGAACAGCCTGGTAGTATTAAAGAGTCCTCCAGGAACTGTAAAAGCATCCCTTGGGCACACAGGGTAATTCAGGAAAGAAAACATTTTAATTTTCCGATTGAGATATACAGGTATGTATAGGAACTTCCCCTGAAGTGCATCAAAAGCAGCTGAAACATATTCGAGAAATAATGATTTTGCACCGAAAATAAACCCCAACAGCTCT
Source organism: Ibycter americanus (assembly GCA_035590275.1). Taxonomy (NCBI): domain Eukaryota; kingdom Metazoa; phylum Chordata; class Aves; order Falconiformes; family Falconidae; genus Ibycter; species Ibycter americanus. Next base: position 19,012,520 of record JAVJGI010000063.1, read on the forward strand.
GTAGAAAATACTGTGTTTAAAGAGAAGTGGCAAAGCCAGTCCCAGCAGATCTAATTTGCTTTTCTATTATCCTGTGGGTTTTCAGATGATTACAGGGCTAAAAATCTCGTTTCCTTTATTACTCTTATTCCTTTATAAAGATTCGAGGCAGTCTTTTAGTAGCTTTTTTTATCTCTAGACTCAAGTTGGGTAGGGCAGAATGAAACTGATTTTAAGCAAAAATCCCTCCTTTGGAGGGAGCGCGGTGAATTTCCCTGCCAGAACAAACAAACACAACTTACCTTGGTGTATTTGATTTCAAGGTTGAGAGTGGGAGAAGGCAGCAGATGCAGAGATGCCATCAGAGCTGCAGGATCTGCCTTCACCTCCCCTGGCATCTCAA
>JAVJGI010000063.1:19014292-19037828 GCA_035590275.1 Ibycter americanus
GGCGCGCGGTGCCGGCTGCCCTCGCCGGCCGGAGGAAACCACCGACGGCTGGAGCTTGCGCCTTGACCGGGCTGGTGGGCATCAGAAATGCATGGTCAAAGCCCTCCGCTCTTCCAGGCAGCAAGCACGTGAAGCCCAGACCATTTTTCATTACTTTAGGCAAAATCAATGAAGTTCTGCTTACCCATGCAAATACTCCCAACGTTTTGAAACTGCTCCGATGTCATATTTTGAAGTTATCACATTGCAGATAGATAAACAGAGAAAGGACACCAAAGCTACAGCTGTCTGAAGTTGGCAAAACAAAGCAACAAGAAATATACCACATGACCTGATTATTGACTTAGTCAAGAATAAACAATGGGATCTGGCCATGTTTTGATTTTGTTACAAATCTGTTGATTCCAGATATAAATTCCCTGCTCCGTGTTTTACGAGTTCATGGACAATTGAAAAGACTGTCCTGGCGTTCTCCTGGTGTTTGTACAGGAGCATGGGACAAAGGTTGCTTCTGCGCAGACAGGCAGCACAAGATACCGAGTGCCATGTAAGTAATTTCAGGGTTAACATGCCTCTCTGTAAATTTCCAGCTCAATAATGAAGAAGGAGACTGCAGATTTTGCTTTCTCTCATTTTTCATCTGGGTTTTTTTTTTTTCTCCCCCTGACAGAGGAAATGGATCCATAATACTCTGCTGTAATGTGACATGCAGAGCCGTCAAACTGTGACACTTGGGATGAGTGAGACTTTTAAACGTCAGAAATTCAATTTTTAATGGCACACTGGCAACCCAGACCTAACACTTCATCACAAGGATGACACCTTCTAAAAGCTGTTTTAAAATAAATCAGAGCAGGGATGTGCTCCTTTAAAAAGGGACTGCATTTAAAGAAGTTTCAGGAAGGAGGAAACTGTGTAACAGTTTCATTATTAAATCAAGTCAATAAAGTTGAGGAGATTGGGGTGAGAAGGGATTCCAGTGCATGTGGAGATGTAGTTCAAACCCACATAATGTGGAGCTGCTTAAGCAACCTCCACCAACTACTTGTCATACAAACCACACTCCTTTTACATCTAAAAGCAATTCAGTTTGCGAACTCAGTGGGCGCCAAGCACCCCTGGGCTGACCACGCCTGGCTGGCTGTCCCCAGGGGGGGACTGGCACTGCACGTACCCTGCTGCGGGCTCCTGTGCTGCAGCCAGCCTCGGAGGGCTCCCCAGAAGGACGGGGCAGTCGTGTGCTGTCGCTCTTCCCAACAGCAAGTGACCAGCCGCAGTTCCTCTTCCACCACCTGGGAAGACAATGATGTAGTCCTTAGCGCTGGGACTGCAGGTGGGTTCTCGTCGAGTACAACAGCAGCAGGAGCAAGGTCCGTAACGCTGTGCTGGGCACGCTGCTGGGTCCAGCCTGGGGAGCTGCTTCAAGGAGCCAGCCCTGCACTGGCCACTTCATGATAGCAAAAACTCATGGCTTCAAATCGTGCAAGTGAATATTTAGTATTTAATGCAATTTCTTCGTGGAAGGGATTACTACCCTTATTGCCTTGGACATAAGGACAATAGCTAAGTAATAACAATGAATACAGCAGTAAACCAATTAATTTGTGAAAGAAAAAAATTTAGTCCAACAATTGCCAAGAAGAGAAAGAACAGAAACAGCACCTGAGGTTCAGCCCAAGTTCTGCAGTCCCTAAACACCTACGAAGGGCAGAGAAACCACTTAGTCTTACTGCAGTCCTGTAGTTTGTAGGCTGGTTTTTTGTTGGTCTTTTTTTTTTTTCTTTTTTTTTGTGTGTGTGTGGTCATTTGGCAATACTAAATCAACAGGCAATTAAGTCAGACTTGCTTATTTTCTCTCACATAGAATCATTTATGTTAGAAAAGACCTTTAAGATCATCAAGTCCAACCGTAAACCTAACACTGCCAAGTCCACCACGAAACCACGTCCCCAAGTGCCACACACTCCTACTTAGACAGCAAATCAGGAAACAAATATGTTCTGTTTCAGACTGTAATGACAAAGATACTACTGTCTTCTCACTTGGTGAAGACATGGCTGTCAAAAAAATGAAGAGCAACCAAGTGACTCTGTTTCTTACTTCAGTGTTAGAATTTAAGCTAGTATATAGCCAAGATCAAAATAATTCCTGAAGAGTTTTATTTTTATATTCAGACCAATCTGAATGTATAATTTGAAGAAATAACTTTGTTTCATTTACAAGGCTGAATTTCTCCACCCACCCCCAGCAACTGGTGTTATTTCTAGACAAGGACATAGATGCCGCTTACACCAACACCATCTGATGGAAACAGGACCTTTGGTAGCTAGAGAGGGTGCAAAAGACAGAGCTGTGGTATTGAAGACAATGCAGATGTAATTAAGGCATTCCTGAGCTGTTCAGTCAGAGCACTGGTATTTTTCTGCTCACTACTACTGTGTCCCCAGTTGCCTAAAGGAAGTCGTAAAACTAGAGGATGGGGTGAAACTATTGCTATCTCAAAAACCTCTTTTGGGAAGAGCAGCTGTGCCAAAGCATATACTGGTACAGCCCTGAAATGGACAGCGGCTACAGCAACTCCAACACAGAGCTCTTCGTTCTAACGACTTCTGACCTGTGAATATTTCTGATGCTCCTTGGTGAGCTCCAGGCTCTTTGTCACACACATGATGGAACTGAATCACATCATTCTGACAGACACTTCCAGTGATTCATTTCAAGATCAACTTCAAAACCTGCCCCCAAAATTATTTCAATCCGACCCGTAAGTTGGTTTTTTTATGTATTTCTCTCAGCTGTCCTGCTACCATTTAGCAAGGATATCCCTGGTTCCTCACGCAAATTCCATATTGATTGGGAGAGCTTACTCCTCTGTACCCTTTGCCTCCTGCCTCAGTAAGTGTCCCTTCCTATTTCTCATGTGCTTTAGAAATCACTTTTGCAAGAAAAATAGCGACCGACTGAAACTTTCACTAAGTTATTTTTCAGCTCAGATTTCCACTTAGGAAATCTGAACTTCATTTTCTGATATATACAGTAAGAGCTTCAGCCTCAGGTGTCCTGTTTTAATTGCCTGCTATTTTCATTACTGACCATGATGGCAGCAAATGGTCTTCAGGAGATACTTGTATTTTAATTTATCTGCAAACATAAATCACACATTATAGCACTTTTTTCCTCTAGGTTAATTGAATCAATTCTCTAAATGTCTCTAAGCCTGATGATCTGAAAGAGGCTCACTGTTTGAAATCTCTTAAGAATTATGGCCCTTGAATTGTGTGCAGGATGGTATCAGTCCTTGCTCCAGACAGAGGTATTTTATACAGCTAAGGTAAAAATATTGTTATACACATAAGCAGCGTTAGCTGTAAAGCAACACTTACACTACGGTGATAACCCTAAAATATATTACTTCAGAAATTATTCAAGTATCCCAGTGTCTTAATATTATAAATCTTATTAATAGTTGTTTAAGAATTAGTCTGGATGTAAGTTCTAAAGAAACAAAAGAAAATCTACTTTTATTTTCCTTATTTCTACACTACCTTTAATGTAAAACATAAAATAAATGCTGATATCATGAATAACCATTTTTATTACTGAAAATCCAGGAATGGCTACTGAAGAAATGATTTAACATAATTTTTGCTCAAAATTAGTGAAACAGATCAGTTTTCTTACCTGTGATATTGGCCATTTTATACCCAGTAGAACTGTTAATTGCTGCTATGGTAAATTCAGTCCTACACTGCAACTCAAATTTAAGGATTTAAGCAAGCCACAAATAATTCGGTGACAGTGACAAAGCAGAATATGCTTGGAAAGACTATCAGTGTTTGACTCACTTTATAATTGGGACAGTTTCAAAAATAAGTATTATAGTTGAAGTCAACAGTCGAAATGCAACATGTTCCTCACTAGAGGGTCGTGCAGAGGCGGCTTTGGCCAGGCAGTGAGCCTGAGGTGCCACTCCTTTAGTCTGAAGGCTTCCTGAGACCATCCAGCTCACCGCTGCTCCTCGGCTGGCCACCACCCTGTGCACAGCAGCGCGCAGCCATGGGGTGGTTTAGCCCAGCCGCAGCAAAATCGCAGCCGTCTCCTCCCGCAGAGAATACAGGGCAGCGAGTGGCAGTGCCTCGGGAGAGTGCTGCAAAGGCGGCGTGCCATTGACAGTGACATTATAGGTGATGGGCTCTTGGTTGTAGAGATTCTATTCTGAATTTAAAAATATATATAAAAAAACCGTTCTATTTTGAATTTCTCTTCAATTTACCTGTTTGAATTTATTATTTGTAAAACACATCAAACCTCAAATGGATTGACCCTCTGCTAATGTATATCACCTAATGAATGGATGCAATTAACTAATTCATATTGGAATATTGCACTTTCCAGATCACATTTATCATCACTAAATGTGTGATCTAGTTTGCAAGTTTAAATTTTTTATTATTACCCTTTAAACTAAAGAAATAAGTCTTATATTTAATTACCTGAACTTACATATTCAATTAATAGCTTCATTACCTTAATGAATATAGATACCACACAGAAGTAACAAAAGATTGCTGCCTGGGTCTGCTCCTAAGTACACCCTATAAAGGGTCTGCTGTGAACCTCAGAACAATTTTTTTCAATTAAAAAGTCTTGATTGGGGAGTTTCAAAGGAACGGGGCCTGGCAATCCAATATTCTTATGCAGCAGCCTGAGATAAATTTATCTTCTATATTGTTAGTATTTAATATGTAAAAGGAATCCCAGAAGCAAAGCTTATGTTTCTGGAAAGGCAGATGATTTAGACATTCAAATCTGAGTCATTACGAATGAAAGGGAATTAAAAGAATGAGAAATAGGCAGACTAGCACCTCACCTGCTAAAGGACAAAGGGTGAGTGTTTGGAGCACGGAGGGAAAACGAACGCTCTTGTAGCGGGAGAGAGGGGACAAAGCACCAGGATCAGCAGCTCTCACAGGCGGGTGGGAGACAGCTGAAGGCAGGTGGGTTGGCGAGTCAGGTGCGGGAAACACTGTCACTTTCCTGATGGTAATTAGGTTTCAGGACCATGATCTGGCTGTCCTATTTAGCTACATCTATTCGTCCAACATGCCGCTTGGCCTCTGTGTGCCAGCAGTCAAATCTGTTGTTATCTTTGGCTTTCATGTTAAATCTCTTCTATTAATTAGGTAGGCTCAGATCTCCTGCTCTTCACAACCGTACAGGTAACCATAATAAGGCTCAGGGTGCCTGTTGCTGCAGGGAATCTGTGCCCTGTAGGAAGATGAAAGGTTTTGACAATGTATCCCATTCGGGTTAAGAAAACATAGGGCTTAGATCACTGCAAAGCCCAATGGATATACTTTAAAGCCGTCTTCATGCTGTGTAGATGTACGTGCCAAGGTATCTTTTGTTTTTAATAGCAAAGCTGAATTTAAAATTCTGACCTCCATTTTGAGGGCTTTTTATAAAGAATTTGAAAAAGGAAAGAGTTATTTTAAAAAGAACATGCTGTCAGTAATCTTCACTGATACTTATTTCTCGTGTATGTGAACTGTTCGAGAAAAGGCAACATGCAGAAAAAAATGGCAGTGAATTGGCTGCAGCAAAGCATTTCTCTGTACTAAATTGATCTATTCCTTAAAAGCATAACTCTTCTTGTACTGAAAGAGTCTTTTTCCAGATGCATTCAGAAAGTCAGACCTGCCCATCCTGTAGCCCACCAGATAAGCTTCTACTAGAACTGCCCCCAGCGCATTCAGAAGGAAGCACCGCCTAGCGCAGCAGATAGTGGTGCACGGAACCATCTGCACAGCATTTCCCCAACACTTCCACGTTTTGCCAGCACTGACAGTCCTGTCACGGAGCCCCTCGGCGTGGAATGTTATCTGTGCCCCACAATGCCAGGGCAGCTATCACAGGGATTAAACTGGCTTGGAAGCCCTCAGGGCCTATGTTATACACAGGCATGTCTGTACAACTAATTTTAAGATTTATTATTGGCAACTATATAACTCTCTGTAATGTATATACGTGTAGGAACATCAGTGATGCACTGAGGCCCAACGGTGTACCCAGCCAATCAAGAATAAAGAAAAGCTTTGGGTGCTGCTTTAGGGAAAGTCCAGTTTATTTCTCCCTGAAACCAGCAGCAGCAGCAGCAGCAGCAGCAGCAGCCTCAACAAGCTTTGCGGCGGGCCTTAAAGTTTACTGGGAAAAAGCTTGAAACACACCTATGTGGTATGGGTTTGATCTTATTTCATGATCTAGATTGAAATGTTTTATCTGGACACCGGCATCACAGAAACAGGGAAGAAAGAACAAAGACATTCTCGAGGGGTCACCTTGTGTGCCCTGCCCCTCCCCCCAGGGGGGCCCAGCTAGGCTGCCAGTGTTTGCCCCTGTGAGCACTTCTTCACCAGGGGCTACAGCAGAGACAGAGGGACCATCAGAAAACACAAGAACTAAAGAAAATAGGGGTTTCTGTACTCAAAAAGCTTAGAATTACAGTGGGTTCAGATCTTCCTCACCTGAATTTTTTTCTTTGAGTTCCCCAGCAGCAGGATCCACCCATAAAACAGAGAATGTCCTGTAAGGACCATGCAGCAGTTTCTGTATGAAAACATAAATATAAATTAGGCAAAGGCATTTGACCAGGGACATGAATTACAGTAGATGTATGCATTCAGACTTTGTCTAATTCAACTAAAATCAGCAGATTTAGACTTGAAAATAATTTGGCCCATATTATTGCAATACAAAAAAATATATGGTGTATTTATAGCCTTGGTCTCTCCAGCTGTGTTGGTTTAGGTTTTATTACATCAGTAATAACAATTTATGTGATACTCTGAATAATGTGCTGTTAAAAATTCAGCACAGTATATACTCTTACCCATGGGATTTAAACTGTGGGAGCTATGTGTATTATTCTCTACGTTCCTATTTCTATAGGAGTGAAGATTACTATAAAAATGGTTAGGTTATATACACTGTGTGAATTCCTGCTCTACTTGAATCCAGGTGAAGAGAAGAAATAGTTCAGTCCAGATTGCCTTGGGGTAAGGGTCCCAAGGGTCTTAGTCTAGCAATCTTAGGTTACACTGATCACACATTCAAGCATGAACAATAATATCAGCATGCTTTTTGATGTCTTTAAAGAATGCCAATAGATTTGCGAGGCATAACCTCCCTTAACAGAATACATTTGATGCTTCTACAGAGTATCAGCTTTATTGGTGTGTCTATTGATTTTATTCTTTACAACAGTTCATCTAGTTTTCCTGGCAGAGCAGTCACACTGACAGTTTTGTAGTTCTCATGATCACCCTTGAAGGACTCTTGAAAGACCAGTGGATCAGTGGTACGTTTCCTATGTTCTATTTTGCTGGCATTAGGATCGGGTTCAGTGAAAAACTAGCACTTCAGTAACTGCACATGTGAATTCTTTGGCAGAAACACTGCACAGCTCCAGCAGTTAGTTCCTGTTTAACTTAACAATTTCTCTTGAAGTCTTTCCTACTGACAATTCATTTTAGGACAGTTCCTCATGCTCAGCCGACCTAGCGTTTTGTTCTTTAGCAAGGCAAATAAATCCTTTTCGCTTTTTAGCTGTGGCGTTAGCCACCTTGAAGGCTGCTTCTACACTTTCATCCTCTATAGCTTTACTTACTCTCTTGCAGGACTCCTCTGGTGATGGAATTTAGAAAAGTTTATATTATTACTTCCACATTCTTAGCAAAACCTTAGAATCTTTTTGGTCAGCTCTGTTGTGGTTCAACATTCAATATGACAGAGTTTATACTCTTTCTGCACTCCTTGCTTATGTACAACTTCCATTTTTGAAGGATGTCTGCATTTTCTTCCCTCAGATGACACAGCTGTCAATATTTATGGGTGGCACTGCCAGTGTCCTTACCATTATGACTCTGGGAACAGGGCCCAGGTGAAGGAGACCAGCAGGAAACAGTAATCACTGGATTTTCTTTCCATTCTTCAACCAGGTGGTCCATTGCACGTAACTAAAAGGCAGTAACATAGAGCAGGGTTCACATGGGTTAGTAATTAAGGTCAAAGCTTTCATTGGTTTTGTCTTTACATTTTACTTGTCTTTCTTGTAATGCTATGTGCATACCTGTTAGATTTTAGGATTCTTTAGAACCTCTTTATGAATAGAATAAAAGAAGAAACTTAATTCAAATTTTCTGTGCTGCCCCCTTTTCTATTTGAAAATTATTCCAAAGTGCAGCAGTGACTTTATATTGCCAATTTTCAAAAGCTGGAAGGATTTACCAAGGGAGCAATCATCCCCTACATACTCTGTTCTTCTATACTTTCTTCGAGTATCTCCTTGAAATTGGTTACGGAGCTGAGGAGGACCTTTGGTCAAACTTAGCATCACAGTTCTTCTTAATGGAGTTAAATCATAGGTTTCTAGAAAGTATTGAAGAAAAGCTGAAGAAAGCAAACGTAAAATATACATAGTTGTGTCTGTTCTCCACCTTGTAAAGACAGAAGATTGTTATAAGGAAGGCAACGTGATCTGGACAGGTGAGTAGGGGTTTCTGTCTCTGACGGGTTCTTGCCCTGTTGTTAGCTAGTGTGAATGCCTTCACGCTTGTTATGAGACCAAACTAAGAGGTCTCTGCATACTGCTTTGTAAGGGAGACGTGCATCTGCGTAAGAAAAAGACCTGCTATGGACAAGCAACTAAAAATTGCTTTCATAAAAGTACTTATTTATTTATCATTTTCCTGGAAGAAAGGAAGTGGTTTATCTCATTCCTGCTGTAATGAATGGCCTCCCAAGAATGCTCCCGCAGTTCTGCTGTATACATAATTCTGAAAAACTCTTCTCACAGACGTAATAAGCATATACTTTAGCATGCTGTGATAATTAACATCCTCAGTAATGTTTTGTGGTGGTGTAGGGTAAAGGTTTTCAAACTGCCGTACACGGGCTATTTCCAGGGGCTTCCCAGAGGCAGCTCCCAGCTGTTTGTGCAAGTGCAGACCTGCCCTACAGGCTGGCCCTGCAGCACAGGACCTGTAGCCCTCCTACAACAGAGCATGCCCACTGCTGCACAGGGGCTCACCCTGGCTCAGGCAGCACCAGCACAGCTGCAGCCATCCCGTAATTCATCAGCTGCGTGGCTGTCTGCAGGCCAGCATTTCCTCCATTGGCTAAAGGCAGAGTGGTGTTTGAATGCACAGGTAGAGGAAGGTGAGTAAAAGGACACAGAAAAGTGGTTAAGGATTAAAATCGGGCGGAGGGGGTGAACTAGGTAGGTAGGGGATGAAACTGGTGGTGGTAAGGTGCCTACGACTGCAGGGAACATGCCTCAGGTCCTAGCCTGAGGCAAGGAAGAGCACTGATGGGGTAACAGAAGCGGTGCATTTGGCCAGTCCTGTAATGCTCTGTCCTACGCACCGCAGACAACGGTACTGACAGACCTAAACACATATTCACCACCAAGGTGAAAAAGATTTAGGACAGATATGAACCAAGGCACCGAGCACCTACAACACATGCCAAAAGAATCTACCAGAACTGAGCTAAGGTTTTGCTGTCAAGTCAAATGACAGAAAATACTTGTAAATCAACCAGGTGGCACATTAGTCACATCAGTATCACATCTGATAAAACCATTCAAAATGCTGAAGAGATTAAGAATGTAAATTTTTCTCTAGGAGGCCCAATTCTTTGAGATATTCAGCAACTTTATGTCTTAAGACCATGAAGAATGGCATTATAATGCTTCATATTGTAGCACCTATGCACTTTTAAGTTAAATGCATCAGAGACATATAGTCACTCAGTGCCTCACTTGCCTATACCACATTATAGGGAGGCACTGGACTGTAGCAGATTTCATTAAGTGTTCCTAATTCATTCTGCCTCTTTGCTCTTTTGCAAACAGGGCAGGTCACTAGAGATCAAGGCATTTAGTCCAAAAAGAGTATTATGAGTGAATATACAAATTCAACATACTACACCAAGGTAAGATTCCTCATTAACCACTGAAATCCCTCAGGAGTGACAAGATAGGAGCTTTTGTTTACAGAGTAGAGCACAGCATTCTCACATGCATTCACTCTTTTACAACCTCCCCTTGCAAAGTTTTGGGACAGCCAATAGTAGCATGGTTTAAATCCCAATCTAGGTCAGAGAGAAATTTGCAACGATATTTTGGTTCCTTACTTAGTAGTTCCTCTTTTTGCCTTTCTTTCTGCTCAGGGTGACAGGAACAACATTTTATTCATGTTTACCAGAAAAAAAAAAAAAAAAAGTAACATAGCAGGAAAGGTAATGATTATCCAAAATGAATCCATTCTGCAAGAGAGGGGGGAACAAAAAAAAAAAAAAAGAGTTCCGATGGTGAACTTACTGGTATTATCTAACCAGTATAAATAGAAGTGTACTCAGAGAAGGCACAGGATGGAAAACTCATGATGAATTGTTAGGGCATGTTGAATTGGTTCTGTCAATGCCTGCAGTCAGATGATTTCACTGGCTGTACAAGATGAAATCTCATATTTCAATGTATAAGTAAAAGTGTCAAAGTTCAGCTGAAGCAGGGACAAATACAGAACAAATTTTGTGTATATTTGTAACTAGGGCACCAGAGCAATAGAGGAAGCCAAAATGAGCCGGAAAAGCAAAAGGAGTTTAAAGGAGAGATTTGCCTTGAAGAACAGCTTGGTTAAAGAAGCCCTCTCAGAATTCCTGGGAACTTTTATATTGATAGTAAGTGTCAGCTGCTTTCCTTTCTGCCTACTAATCTAATGTTGGACAGTGCATGTAAGGGGACATGTATGCTTTTTCTTGTACTGTACCAGCAGTGTGGTTACTGCCTGACAAACATTGTACAGCCTTGAATGAATTGCTTCTATTTATGGTAAGTTTGTAATTCCTTTCTTCACCCGATGTAATTATCACTGGCTATTAAAAACAGATAGCTTCATGTATTACAATTGTCTGATAAGCATTTGATTTCATACAGGAGCGGAATTTCAGTGAACCAGTTCACATTCTGAAAAATCCAGATATGCACAATGAATGTTAATAGTCTTGCTTTTGTTTTTAAAAATATCAGCAGTTTATTCTACTTTCACTTCTATGCATAACTTCCATTTGCTTTAACAAACATACTGTGTTGCACATTAAGAGACTTTTACCTGACTTATTTTCCTGTGCAATATAAAAATTTAGCTGTGTGATTTGTAATGAATTTATTGGGAGTTACAAAATCTCTGAAGGTTTGGCAATGCCAGTTAACTATTATTTGTTTTGTTTTTACCTGCGCTATGTAAATTATACAGTTGTTTAGTCTTGTAGTATTGCTATAATTTAGCTAAATACCAAAACTCCCTATTTTCATATCGGCAGGTTTTTTTTAACTTAATTTCTTGCTCAGTTTTTCTGTGCATTTTACACTGGGACACAGAGCTCTACCCTGTGATTTACCAGGGCAGACTCCATAGCAGAGCTGGAAGCCAAGCTAGAGTATTTATGCCAAACTCTTTCTTCCTCCTTTTAGTCTGCACAAGGCAGTCTGGCTTATTGCTAAATATTTCATCATAGTGAAAGGACAGAAAAAAATAAGAAGCAGGCATGGCATAGTACTGACAAAGTATATTTTATAACTGTAACTGTATTAGCTAAATTTCAAGTAAGTCATCTGAAATATTCCAGTAGCTCATAAAATACATGAAAATAATGGTCTTTACTACACTTCAGCCAGCTGAATTGCACAGGCAGTAAAGTAACATTATTCTCAAATTTAATACCATCCATAAGACATTATTACAGTAAGGGGCACATTTAGAAGCAAGGAGCACAAAGCACTTTACAAACATTAATGAATTAAGTGTCAAAACACCCTGCTAAGGAGGGGAAACGTCATTATCTTCGTTTTATGTATTAGCAAACCTGATTACAGCAGACTGCACAGGAAGCCTGTGGCAGAAGTCTGAATATAACCCAGATCACCTGACTTCCAGTACACTGTCCTCACCACAAGATCATCCTCCTCTTTCCATTAATACAATTAAGCAAGCAAAGAAGACTTATTAAAGTGCAGATTAGACCACAAATACTATTATTTAATGTCCTGCTGCACAAGACTAGAAGGAAATGCAAACCCAGAGCCTGTTTTCTTGTATATTTACCACATGAATATAGTAGAAAGGAAAGCTACAAGATTGTTGTTGATAATCTGAGTTTCTCAATTCTATCTTACCCTTTCTAGTTTCAGCCTTGGCTTAAAGCAGAGCAGAGCCTCATATGGATTGAACTGCAGCGTTCTTAGCGCTTGGATACTTCAATTTGTATTTAGACTGCACAAGTTAGTGCCAGTACAAAGTGTTTATCGCGAAGAAACTGACTTTTCTGCTGTTATTTATTGCTATTGCTTTTTGGCTCTGTCAGCTAGTAAGTAGTTTCTCTTTAAGAACAGATAAATATTAAACCTTTAACTTCAATTGGAGCTAATGAAAGGGGCACCCTAGTAAGCCAGAGGGCAGAAATCCTTGAAAAACAAACAGCATGTTTGCAAAAGAAGTGATAGCTTTCTTCCACCATGGTATTGCTATGTCTTAATCCTGTTACAAAGTGAAAGTGAGACAAGAGTTCACAGCCTACAGCACCGTTGATTCAGATCTTTGCTGAAAGCCATTTCACGTCACTGATGGATTTTACAGCCTGTGGGGAGCACCTGTACCAGGGAGCAAGGCAGACAGTTACCCTTCTGTTACCCACAGGCTCTGTCTGGAAGCCAACGCTAACTGACTGTACCTAAATCTGTGACCAACCTAGCACCTCTGGAAGTTTGCTGGGTGAAATTTTGTCCCTCCAAACAACCTATTTCTATTTTTTCTGGAAAAAACGTCACAGACCACATATTATTAAGAGCTTGAACTACCATCTTTGGTAACTCTCAAGCCTTGCAACATTATTTTCCAAACTGGAAAATCTACAAACTGGAAAATTTTAGGACACCTAGAAAGTGAAATCACTCATCAGGCAAAAACCAAGCCTTCATGTGGGGGCAAGAAGGGCTCTGCCTGCAGTGTTGAACAGATTTGAGGCAACAAGCCATGAGAAAGGCACGGGGTATACAGATCAGATAACATCTCTTGGTCATCCCTACTCAATATGGTGTGGTTTGCCTTGCTGCATGGTCTCAGAGCACATAAGCTGAATTCTTTTCAGATGAAATTGAAGTGGAAGGTGAGCTCCAGAATCACAGCAAATGTGCTGACCATTAATGGATGCTCAGTCCAGTAGATCACACTGGAGGTGGTCCCAAGTAATCCCTCCTGAGATGTCCATAGTCAGCTTCTCTGAACCAGCTGCTTGCACTGCACAACTTGATAATAAAGGTATTGCCTGTTTGAGCCCCTCTCTCTGCTTATCAAAGCACCTGATATCTGCCTCTGAGGGTTCAGCGAGAAACACTAAGCTCTAGGAGCCTGGAAGCGTCCTGCTGTATGGGTGGATCCGATAGTATACAGAGCAGCTGCTGCTATCGCCTGTCTGGGTAACCCTGCTGGCAATTAGGCTTAGACCTGTTCTGCTGGGAAAACAAGTATTTCTTTCAGTATCAAGCCTTGAATTATTCCCCAAGGCATAGCACAACTTCTCTAATTACACTCTAGAATAAGGATTGGGGCAGAAAACCCAAAATGTGCAGCCCATAACCAAATGCAAATTGCACATGGTTTTGGTTACTGTCTTGAACTATATCATATTCACTTTATAAGGTTCCACCAAGCCGAGAAAATGTTGCACTTCACCTCTTATGTGATTTCTATTAAAAAAATTGAAGTGATGCAGTTTTAACGTAACTAAGTTACATTTGCAGTACAGGCAATGAGGAGCACACATTATGCTGGGTATTTATATTTGCAGATGATTTGTAAACTCCTGTCCATTTCTTGCATTTACCTGGGTGCTGTCACATGGTAAACCCGCAGCCTATAAAGTATAATTGTGCCATTTGTAATTTAGAATAAATATCCACAAAAAACACAATCTACCCATAAAGTTTTCAATTAATATTTGAAAAGGATACAACTGTTTTCCAGAAAATGGTTATGGAGTAGTGTGGATTTTACACTGTGTTTGGAACCAACTTGTGGGGCTGGTCCCCCCCCAGCCTACACCTGTGCAACAGGTCCCTGAGGTGGGAGAACACCCGCCCGTTTGTACCGTGGTGGCTGAAAGGCCAGTGTACATACATATTTCTCAGAGGCCTCCCATGAGGAAGAGCTCTCTGGAGAGCTTTGTGTTCTCCAGCATGTCTCCTGGTTCAGTACGTTTCCTGTTGTGGCTCCTGTGGTTTACTCTGGGGGACAACATCTGGATGCCAGCACAGAGGACTCAAGAAGCCATGCTGCATCAGATGGATGGTTTATGTGACTTTTCAGTGAATCTGGCTGGAACTCATCTATCCAACTGCCTCTCTGCCTTTACTCATGCTTCTCTCCGTATCTCCCCTTTGGAACTTGGCTGCATTGCTCTCAAACAAATGGGATTTACTCTGGTTTATGCTATTAAGTATATCTGAATTGGAACAGTTCCAAAAACAGATGCCAAATGGGCCATGTGGCTTCCTTTACCGACTACTGCTCACCTAACATAGTCTGTATTTCATCTTCACTGAAAAGAGCATCTCACTGAACAGCTTCCCAGAAAGGAGCTGCACAGGAGCCAGTATCTCCTGAGTCCAGAGCAGTGTAGACTTCCTTGCTGAAGTAGAACAGAGGTTTCCAATCAGCATATAAAGACAAGTAGGTAGTGTATATATATTCCTATCCAAAAGCTTGGTCTCCAGCTGGAGGTGGGGAGCCTCTTCCAAAATTCCCACTGAAGCAAATGCTCGTGTGTGCATAGAGGATGCAGTGCATGAGCATGACTTGAATGCATGACACCCCACGCTGCAAATAGTCCAACTAATGAGAAGGAAGGATATTTATCTTTTGCTCATCAAAACCTTTTTTTCTTTTTTTCATATGCTGACCACTTAATCATGTAAGTTATCACTCCTGCTTTGTTGCAGAGTTTAGTCGTGCCTGAAAAAATCTTTAAGTATGACGTTCCATGGGTTTGCTCAGTCCAGAAGATTAAAATTTAAACAACTTTTCCATATCTATCTTTGTGGCCCTACATTCCAGTGCATGTTAATTACAATACTGTACAGTAACATATATCCTTTATTCCAAACATGCATTAGAATCCTCATTACATGTTACATGAAAGCAAATGTAGCTTTTGATAATTTACTCCTTAAATAAATGTTTAGCATTTAATACAAAATTACTACTCAGAAATTTTACACAAAGATAAATTCCATGTTCTGATTTTTTGTGAAAGGGAGACTTTTTCTTTGTATAGGATGAAATTGCTTACAGGAAGTCTTGTTTAAGGTAGGAAATTAAATAGCAGTAGCTTCTAACGGCTACCTCGTTTGCCATCAGTAATGAATTTCCCAGAGTGCAGAATCTTGTATAATTAACTCTTAGACAATGAACTGAAGTTTGTTAAAGCTAGGTAAAAAAGGGTTATTAAAACTTATTTATAACTGGTATTTTGATATGTCACTCGACAGCTTTTTAAATGTTATATAATTATATATATATACACACACACACACACCCACACACCATGGGCTTTAGCAATGTTTGCACTCTGAGAAGCAGCTCCTGCGTCTGAGATCCATACATTAGGGTCTCTAGCAGCAATACTACAGTACAACCAATAAATAATAGAAGTCACTCATAAATCTAATATGATAGAATTTAATCCTGCACTTCCAGACCAAACCTGCTCATTCTATGGGAATAAGATGCTTCCTTTCCCTGTCATCACCAACTCAGAGTCCTTTCTGTTTCTGAAGTTGTACCAGTTGCGCATATTTTGAAGGCATGAAATTTTGCTAATGATTCTGCTGAAGATATGCAAACTCTTCCTCCTTCCTGCAACTGTATTAAATCAGTATTGCAAACAGAAGTCAAAGTGGTAATGAAGACCCCTTCCTGATGCTGAGGTTAAGGAGGTGTTCTTCACCCTGGTATTATTTCTATAATTTTACGATTATCAAAATTAAATAATTCTTTTTTTCTAGTCAACACTTCTGCTTCCCTGAAGTCATTCTTTTAATTCAGCTGCATAGTTAGCAGTGTGAAAGAACTGAAAGGAAGGTGACCTAATTGTTCTTCTACCCTGAAATGTCTATCACAGCAAATAATTCTGAAAAGTCACAGGAAAGCTTTTGTTTTCAATACAAACTGAAGTTTTCCAGTATATGACATTTTAAACTTTCAGGTGACTCAGATGTTCTGTGTTACTTGAAAGTTTTAAAAGAGAATTATCTTCATCTTTGCAACATCAGCCCCAACACATAACTCAGCTCTCGTTGTTTAACCAGAGGTTCCAGTAAGTTGAACTTAATTTTCCAAGACCTTTTTCTGTAGATTTACTTTTTTCCAGAAAATTTGTATCTATAGGACTGAAGTATAGGCTCTTTCCCCGAGCCTCACAGAAGACTTGCATCTTTCCAACATACAACTTCGAGTGCAAAACTTGAATTTATGTTTTACAGACACAAATTTACAGGCTGTTTTTTCAAAAGTTTCATCAAATAAAAAAAGGTAATAAAAGTAATAACTTTTAAAAACTGTCATAAACAGTTGGAGAACAGTATAAAAGATAATAAATGCACTTCGTGCCATGCAGTGAGTTTATATCTTTGTGATCTCAACGCTTCAATAAACCATTCTGGCTAAAAGTGAATTCTAGGGAGCAACCCAACCTGTGGTCTGTTTTAAAGGCAAACTTGTCTCAGCTCCTCTAACCCATTCCTCCAAGGTTTCTTTACTACTAAAAGCATTCTGCTTTTTTTTCCCCCAATAGGTAACAGCTTAGGAAGAGAACATACTGAGGCTTTACTCATAACTGTGCACCTCCAACCATGAGGGCACAGCAAACACCCAGCCACTCTGTTCCTGCACCCAAAGGAAGGAGTAGAGGAAAAGATACCCGTACCCTTATGCTTGTAAGAGAGGACAGCAAACCTCCTCTCAGCAACTGCAATGCCTGCTCCTGCACTCTGAATGGTACAATTCCCTGAGCACCATTACAGACACTAAATGCGTGTTAAGAGTTTAGAAAGATTTTAATCTTTTCAGTTGGTGTAGGAAGCAAAGCAGAGAAGCACATCTCAGCTCAAGAACAAATTAGAAACCCAGGAGGGAAACAGCACCTGAATAGGCTCTTTTTGTTCTCAAGAAGCTGCTAGGCAAGATTTTCTTCCCTTGCTTAGCCTCTTCTTCCTAGTCCCTTTGCAAGAGGCCACATTTCACTGCTGAAGGTTTGTATCTGAATATGAAATGTTTCATTTCCTTTCTGTCCTGAATTCTAAAACTTAGTAAAAAAATAAAAATAATCGTCACTGAAGAAACTGACTCAAGCCAGTTGCCCTGTATAATTCAGGAAAGAAAAGCATTTTAGCATCTCAGGATGAAGCATGCAATATTAATCATAATAACATATGAGAGAATGCAGACCTTTGCATTCTCTCTAGGTGATTTCAAGCTTTTATTTGTCTCCTATTGCATGTGCAAAAGCAGTAATAAAAATTTAAAAGCATCAGTTTATATAACACAGCATAGTCTCTCCCTCAATATTTTCACTGTATGCTTTCCCACAGAACAATATGAACCAGATCTTTATATGTTTTAGAAGCTTTATATACACAATTCATCCAAAGCCTTATTAAATTTACATCCATGTCTCCATGTAGTAATGATTTCTGTCATTTAAAAAATGGTTTCAAAATGGCAATAATTTTAAGGCTTATATCTATACTATTTAATTAACTAAATAAGGTTTTTTTTTCAAACCCTTATTTTATTAGATAGCAAGTCAGAAAAAAATAAAGGCAAATCCATTTGAACCCAAGAGGATATTGGTTGTGTCCCAGATCATCAGGAGAACGGATATAGTGATTTTTTATTACTCCAAGTTTGATTAAATTGTGATGTACAGAAATCCTCCCTGCCCCCACCAAAATATTTAATTAATGATAAAATAAGAGCCATGTGCTTTTAAAGTATTTAAAGATTACTTGACTGGTAAGCTGCATTTTTATCTCACCTTAAAAATCTCAAGTACTATCTGCTTTAACAAAAGAGCAAATATTAAATTAGATGAAGATTGCTCTTTCCTGGAAGAACAGGAGTTTCGTGCAACCTGAATTCTTGCAGAGCTAATGCCTTGATTTTTAGTAGCTCTAACGTGTCTCTATTTTCATTGCTGTGAGCATTACCGTCCCCATTGAAAGAATGCTTAGAAGCCCAGTCTGAATTAAGGCCCTACATAATACACAAACATAGCAAAAATATGGCTCTGCATGGGAAGAGTTTCTAATACATTATAAAACACATTATTATGAAATGCAATAGATACGTTCTTAAGCAGGCTTGCTTTCTAAATAATTTAGGAATCAGCTTCTTATCTGAAAAGTTTATTTACTAGCTCTATAAGCAGAACCCAAACTAACTGTATATGGAAATATTAACGGGGGACAGGGGGAACCGTACATGGGTACAGTAAATCACAAACAACCCTCTAACATTTTTATAGGCAATTTTGGTCAAAGAGACCCTACCTGCAGTGAAGGGCAAATGCAACCACTTCTCCCAACCCCCAAAGGACTCTCTGACTCTTCCTGTCCCTATCCCTGCTTTTAAGGGCCTAAATCTGCGGCGCTAAGTCTGGCTGCTTGGAGAAGTCATGGAGGTTTCCCTGAGAAGTGAAATACCAGGTCTTGTTCTCATGTACTTGAGCGTCCCAGCAGTATCGCTCTGCTTCCACGGACTCTGAATGGGTAACTATAGGACAAGAGAAGAACACTCGCTGCAAGAACACAGCTCGAGCCTAACACACTCGGCTGCCCCCGAGAGCCCGCTCCCTTCACGGCACTGCACAGGCGTCACGCACGTGCGGCAGAATCCAGGGTGGTACTGCAGGCCCATCCAGTCTGAAAAAGGGGAGCGGACAACTCACAGGCTAGCTTGAAACGCCTGTCTGGGGAACAGTAGGAGAACATCAGTGGGAATGTGGCATGGGAACGGGGCAGCGTTGCTGCCTTACCTGAACAAAGGCACCCTTACAGAAAATTGTGAATTGGTGGAGGGATCCTTGGAGTTTCTTTATAATTAGCTGTTGTTGTTTTAAATACTGTTCTATCCTGAAAACTGACTAAAACAGAAATTCTGAACGATTTTTCTAGCTTTTCCTCATTGCAAGTATACGGCTTCTAATTAAAATATGATTTTTTGTAACTGCTGACTCTGTATTCCTTGTAGCACACCAGCTCTTGTATTCATGTAGAGCATCAGCAGTTGTGCAGCCATTGAGGCCATGCTCTGCCTGCAGGGGCACCTGTGGTACCCCACTGTAGGTACGTAACTACCCACAGCTTGGCAGGGTGAGGTACAAGACACAGCAAAGCACACCTCATCGTCTCCACGCTGCTAAAACGTGGGAGACTTGGCTGCTTCTTTAATGTTACAGTTAAGAGTGTATGGCTACGAATGCACACTACCACTAGATCTGTTTGATAAGAAGGGACTTTCTTTTATATATATATATATACAAGCATTCTGCTTTAAGATGTCTAAAGCTTTACAGGCCATGTAGAAAAATAGATTCCCTAAAATTCTGGATTCGGATTGTGCAGGAAAACCTATTTACACTGAAAAATGCTATTACAAGCATTTGCAAAAATCCTGGAAATAGCACAGATGGAGGCAAAATGATCTTTAGTCTCTCCAATGAGCGGGTTAGAGATAAAGTTCTGCAAGCTTCCAGGGAGTAACAGGACATTATGCTCATCAGAGGCCAGTTGTTTTCCTTTCATAACATTAGCTTTGTTACTCAAAACAAAGAGAAGAATCTAACATCTATGAAGCAAGTTTTTTGGCAGAGACTGTGCAGACAGCTATTCCACACCCAAACATGTTATTTACAACAGTAATCCAATTACTTTGTGAACAAAAAGTCAGTACTGAAGCTACTCCAGTAAATTTAAGCAGATCAGGCTATAGAAAACTGCTAAGATGAAAACCTGGTAACATAAGATAAAACGAGATAAGATAAAGAGATCTGGCTATGGTCTACTGTAAATTAAACTCTTGTTGACTCCATGTGCTTCAGTCAATGAGTTTGTGTGGGTGCAGCTGATGGCTGAGCTTGGCCTAGAAACTTAGACTATTTAGTTACAACTTGATGATCTAGTTGGTCTTAGCTCAGCCAAGCAAAGATTCACAGGGTATTAAATTGCTGTTCATGTAATTACATGATTAGGTGATAGTTTCCAGTTATGTCAACCTAGCAGCAGTAGGTATGAGAAAATATTTTTCTCTCCATCTTAAAATGATGGCAGATGCGAAAATACTATCGTGACATGGTTCAGATTTGTGAGTTCAGTTCCCAGTTTCCCCATCCCAAAATGGGCACGCGCTGACACTGCCTGCAGTAGTGTTCATTCATCGCACATGAGCAGGCAGTCATCTACCAGCGTCCACCAAGCAAGAAGCCAGTGCAGCTGTGTTCAAGCTGGTTTGTATGCCTTCTTGTTTGCAGACCAAGTTTTCTGAGACTGGTTAGCACAAAAATGGAGCATCTGGAGTTGCGTATTTCCCTGTGACCTGCAGAGCAGAAGCCATTATGCAAGGGGACCATACAGCTGTTTCTGTATGATTCTCCTCCGTTCTGGTAATCGGAGAAGGGAAGCCACAACCTCCCTCTGTTATTTCCTTCCCTCTTGTGAATTGGTAGCTGATACACACAAGTGTGGTTACTGTCCCTTATCCTTTTCTATACCCTTCTTTGCCACTCCTGTTTTCCCTTTTTTTCATTGTCCTTACAGAAAGGGTAATATTTGCAAAAGAATGGCCTTTTCTTTGAATCTGCAAAACTTTGCCTATGCCATTTCAGAACACAAGTGCACACATGTAGATCTAACTGCTTGCCTGAATGCAAATTGCACCCCAGTGTACACAGGGCCCCAGACCAGCCTACTTGAACTTTCTGAGCCATATATTCACGAAATCTTACTCAGTGCAATTTCTGGAACACTCCCTTTGAGAAGTCTGAAAAATGAAGGCTAGAGCATTTTAATTCTACCTCCTCTAGATTTGTGCCCTAATCTTAAGGCTAATCTTAACCCTAATCTTAAACTTCCAGCATACCCATTCTTTCCACATCAATTAAACATATAAATACATGATGCCTAGAATTGTCTCATATGAAGTTTTAAAAAACCCTGTAATTTCAGCTGCAAACAACTAAAATGTATTTCTTTTTGGTTTAATATCTGTATGTGCATTTGTGCTTACCATTTGAATTGCTAGGTATATGATACTAATAGCAACGAGAATGCCTAACGTAAGCATATGTCATTCATTGCACAGCAGTTGACTGCAGCTTGCAATACGTCTTGTAACTTTCAATTATACAGTCCAATGAACTACTGCTATCTAACACCACCCTACCCTTACGTAACCTGACAGCTGTAACACTTTGGCACCAGACAATGTTTTGTTTGCTTGCATGATTATAACCTCAAGGCAAGAACTGCACCTGGGTATATGACACAGTCTCAGGGCACTTTTATAACAGAAACTCCATCTGCATTGCAAAGCTGGTTAAGAGTGTAATTTTATTGAGAGCTTTTCTGTCACATTTTTGTATTAGTTAAAACCCTTGGGGAAATAATGGAAACAAAAGTATGAGTTTGCCTGTTTAAATTGCATCTATTCTATCAGGACTTGCTTGTTAAACCTCAATCACCACATCTTTTTAGTACCATCTATTTCTAAGGCAGGAGAGATTTTCCCATTACTTCGCGGTTTCTGAATGCAACTGCCTTGCAACTGAAAATAAGCACTTTTAAAACCTGTATTTTATGTATTCAAATATGCATAGTTAGGAAGAATATTTGCAATACAGTCATTGGTGACACACAGTAATGGCAGATCAGTAAAGCGAAGCAAGGAGATTACCCAAAGCAACTGCATTGGCTAAGATGGAATGCTTTTATAGGAAGAAAAAAAAAAAATCAGATTCACATGTACCAAAGGAGAAATATATAATATATATATATATCTCCAATTTAACATACAAGTATTTAAGGTTGCTCAAGATAAATCTAGTCACATCCCAGAAATGTTATGATTCAGATCACTTACAGTTGCAGAGAAGCAAAAGTTTTTACACTATACATAGTACTTAGTATCTTACAGAGTGTTGGGTCCTTATTCAGCAAAGCACTTAGGCATGTATTTAAAAAGGAGATTTTCAAAGACACAAATTGATTTCTGGCAGAAACAGATCAACTAGTTACCTTAAACTAAAGGCCTGTTGTACCTTTGAAAAGCTTTCCTACCAACTTTAATAGGACCTAAAGATGCTTCTAGAGCAGAAGCTTTAGAACTGAATAAACATGATCTTAAGCATACACTTAAATGTGTTGCTGAACTTCATTCTGAGGGGAACCAATATAAAATGGAAGCTAGTTTAAATCCGTTGAGAATTCCCCAATGTGAATTATTCAGGTATCCCCACTTCAACTAATTGTTCAAGCTGCAGAGCCAGTGAAATATTTTGATAGAGCAATATATGACATCAAGGCAGCACAACAGTAACACACACTCTAATCTCCAGAAAGTTGTCTCATTCCAGAATTTCAGCATTAAACATTAAAAGCGTTTTGAACTATCTTTCATAATTTTTATAATAATTTTTTCATTGCTTAAAACAGCAGTCTGGAACTGAAGACTTACCACACAGAATTAATTCCCTCCTCGCTTTGTTGTAGAGATTGTGAGATTTTTTTTAGGCTCCAAGTTCCGATCTGTATGCCATCACTGTACTCTAAAACTGTTTTCTGGGGAAAGAGAGGTCCTTATTAGCAGACATTGTCCCTGGTCACAGAGCAGAGGAAAATAAAGAGCAAAATGTTCACTGCAGCAAAGGCAACAATGGCATACATGCCAACAATATCAAATTTGAGCATCATTTCAATATTTAATAACATTTTCAGCTATATCTGGACAGCAGCAGGTGTTGCAACTAACCGATAACATTTGACAGGCACACTCATGGTTTTACATTTGCTCTTTCAAAATACAGGCACTTGGATGTGGGTGTGTGGGACAGGCTGTCCTTAGCCGAGGAGCCCATGGTGGACCCATGACAATATCGGTTGGATTTGCAATGGCAGTCACCATAGCAGTGTATGTGTCTGGGGGGGTTTCTGGTAAGTGACTTTTTTTTTCTTGTATAGCATTTATTGCCACAGTCTTAAGGCTACCTTATTAAATTACTTCCATTTCATGGCATAAACAATTACGTATCTAGCAATAGCAAGCACCCCTACAGCAGAGTCTACATCAGTTTCACAGAACGGTCAGGGCTGGAAGGGACCTCAGAGACCATCTAGCCCAGCCCCTGCCACAGCAGGGTCACCTCCAGC
>JAVJGI010000063.1:19039372-19050731 GCA_035590275.1 Ibycter americanus
GACCTCCAGGATGAGCTGTGCCATCACCTTTCCAGGGATGGAGGTGAGGCTGACTGGCCTGTAGTTCCCTGGGTCCTTCTTCTTGCCTTTCTTGAAGGCTGGAGTGACATTGGCTTTCCCCTGGTCCTGGGGTACCTCCGCTGTTCTCCATGACGTTTCAAAGATGATGGAGAGTGGCTTGGCAATAACAATTTGCCTGTTTCGCTAGTAAATCTTTTGTGTTCTTGTTTCTCTCAATTCTTTGTGTTTGACAAAATCTTCCACCAAATTCTGATTTGAACTACAGTGTGCAAACCTTGGCAGACCTCTGGCTTTTATGGAAAGTGATCTCTGCAAACCAGAAATCTTGATCTTGCTTTGAAAATTCTGTCAACAGAGATGATCCTGGACAGCATAGACACTGTGTTTATGGAAATAACCATGAAAAGCTTAGAGGATCCAGCAGTCACCAGCTAAAATTGTTGCCAGCCAGGCAGAAGGTAGAATGACCAACTAACGGGTGTAATGAGCAGCGTTCACTTTACAGAGTGCAATTTCTCTCCTCACGTCCTGTGACAGGCACTAGCAAGTCTGCTCCTATCTGTTTGCTTATTCACAGCAGCAACAGATCACAGAAAACAGAAACAGCAAAAAGATTCAGTACTAGAGATATGTTCTGTGATATACTGCTAATGTACTGTCATTGCCCCTTTGTTTCTGCTGTAACATTTCCTCAATATATATTGGTCAGGCATCTCTCCTTTGTCTATAGCTGGGCCAACTAATCAGCATCTGCATGTGCCGTATTGGATGGTGCTTTCTCTGCTATTTCCACCATTTGTTTTGGCCAGGTGAATATCAGAAACATTAGCATAACTGCTTTTAACATCTAAATTCTCCCTTTAAAGTAGAAAACTATGAGTTTTAATAATACACAGTTTTATGTATTATAATACAAAATACTCCATGTTGCATGTGGAGTTTATATTACCCTCCTAAAGCAAATGGTGCCTTTGTACTCCAATTCTCGTAGAGACATTTCTTACCCTTCATAAAGAGGGTAAAGTTGATCTGGGCAGATATCTCTACTTAGAACTAGGCCATTGTAAATAGTTGCTATAGCAAAAATTAGTGTGGCCATTTCTCTTCTCCTTTACAAATTCTTTTATAGAGGCACCATGCATGAGGAGATTTCTAAGTTCACATTAGAAAGTGCTCAAGGTACCGCAAAACAGGTAGTCTTGTTACTGTCATTGAAACAGACAATAGTTCCTTAATACCACTCAAAGTTAATTCAGCAGTACATCCCTATTACCTGAATAACTTTAAACTACAGCTTTTGATTTACATGTAGGCAGGTAAACTCTTCTAATGCAGTATCATGAAAAAAACCCAAACCAAAACCCCACAACAAAACCCTGGAAAGACACTAACCTGTCCTACATTTGAATCTCTGAGGGATATTCATCTCCACTAGATAGAAGATTAGAGTTCAATCCCAGCATGGCAGAGCAGTTGCAGATGTTGTAGTATTGTGCTTCCTGTTTTTCCCATGACAAAGGATTCTGTCTGCAGTGCATTTTCTCTGTGGAAGAATAGGAACAGATATTTCAATAGGCTGTGATTATCCAGCATATGATTACTCATGGACATTTTATAATATCACTTCCTACAAAATTTGTTCACAAATTCTGTGGCTTTTTGGCCATGAAGTCTCATGTTTAAGTACTGCTAAAATATATTGCATCACTTTGCTATGAAATTCTACATTCATGGTAGCGTAAAATGTACAGTCTGCACACTTGGTGAATTTGAGCTTTTTTATCTAGGGAAAATTCCCCTTTTAGCTTTTCCTCTATCTAATTTTCCTCAACATTATCTAGATAATTTCCCACTATTTTTTCTAACTTAACATTTGAAACTAATTAATTACCATGATCACTGCAACTACAAAAGAATAGGGAACATACTGTCCAAAGTGGACTTTTTTTTTTTTTTTAAACCCCAGTGACTACCAGTGGCACAGGAACCAAGAAGCTTTTAACTTCCCTATGTCAGCATGAGAGCCTTCAACTAGACTTTTCCTTTCCAGATTTAATGTTAATCAGACATCTCTAATATTATTATGACTTGTCCTGGCCATCACAATCACCTTGTATTATACACAGGTGGGGAACAATATCAGGTGTTGAAAGAAAGGAAAATGGTTCATTCCAGCCGGAGTAAAGAACAAAAGACAAGACAACAATTTATCAACATTCACATGAAGGGCTGTTAAATAAGGTGCCATCCATCTATTTGCTCTGCACTGAAGAATTTGAAACGCAGTAAGGAATTCAAAATTAATTCAAGACTGATGCTACTAGGTCAGAGTTTTGGAAATGATACAAAGAAGGTTTTACCCAGCTCATTATCTGTGTTTGTCAGTTCATTATGTATCAAAGGTGCCTGGATTTCATAAGATAATGACTCACTGACCTGAAGTGCAAACAAACACAGAAACTGTACATAGAGGCCCTTTCTCCATCACTAGCTTTTGACAGACAAAGGTCATGCTCTTTTAGTTATTTTATTAAAGACAAAGGCCATTTTATTCTGATAACCGTACAGGCTGAAATTAGACTTTACCTGGAAAGTAAGCAATGGATCTCCTATGTCCTTGCAAAACTTGGGGTTTACTGTATTTTTACTGTGGAGTACAGTTCCATCTGTTTATTTGGAATTTGTATTTGTTAAGTATCAGTTACGTATTTGTAAAAAATCAAAAATGCAAAAAGTATTTTGGAAAGAATGCAAAAACCCCAAAAGCATTCAACACTTTTTTTTCCATGTTGATAAAAGATGTTGAGGGAAGTGACTAGCATGTGATATAATAACAAATATATTTTAAAAACTTAAATTCTTACAAAGAATTCCAATGTTGCTGAAATCTTTTCCATGTGTGAGTTTAGGTGTAGCTACTCCTAAATATAAAGGAAGGAAATTCTACAGGAAATAGAACTCTGTTCCAGCACAGCTACTTTATCAGCTTCCTTATTACACCTTCTGAAGGGTGTAAGAGCTTGATGAAAACATGTGATGAAGAACTATGCACTGTTATCCCCAGATCCCATCTAGGCATAGCTCACCAACAGTCAGCATGAAGCTGTACAGCCTTAACATTATTTTATTTTATGTTCATGAAAACTGAGTTCCTAAGTAACCCCAGGTTGAAGACAGGGACATAAACATGAGTTAAATGCAGGGTACTCCAGATCTGCCTCAAGATATATCATCAAGCCAGTAATAGTCCTTAATCTTAATACATGCTTGCTAAACTGAAAGAATGTTCTACTGCCCCAATCCACTCTTAAAAATAAAAAGCCAAGACTCCTGAGGAGAAAGAGTATGTGCAGAACGATGGACCCTCCCATTGCAACCAATAGGACAGATTTAGGCTTTTTCTAGAAAAGTTGTCTATAGATCTATAGATTATATACCGTAGGGCAGCAGTCTGATAAATAGCTCAGTCTGTAGACATCAAGAGGAAAACTGGATCTTGGTGGCTTTCCCCCTACCCTCCACTCTAACTCCATCCAACTTGTTTCAGTTTAATCGCAGTCAGCATTTAATTGCAACATAACATCTAGAAAAGCATGTACTAGTCTTGTGCTCAAAGTGTCCACATTTTAACAAATCCTTCACCTAGTTTCATGTATCTGAGTCATCCATATGACTTATTTGGTGATTTATTTTTCAGGTGGTCACATAAACCCAGCCATTTCATTAGCCATGTGCGTGACTGGAAGATTAAAATGGACCAAATTACCAATTTACATATTAGCACAACTCCTGGGAGCATTCGTTGGAGCAGCAGCTGTCTTTGGGATTTATTACGGTGAGTGCACCTTAGACATGCTCACAGGACAAACTAGAGGTCAGGCAGTCTCTGAGGCCTCAATTTTTCAATGAATGCCAAGCAGGCAGAGGACCCTTCACACAGGGCTAATGGAAGGACTGAAGGTAAAGCCAACAAAGAGGAAAGGAAGAAGTATAAGGAGCTTGAAGGGAAAAAAAGGCTCAAACATTCCAGGTATCCTACAACTTTTCTGAAACAATAATACTCCAGGAAATGTTCTGAAATTTAGAAAAATTATTCAGGGGAAATCAGATACTCTGAGATCATGTATTTCTCAGTAAGGATTTTAAATTACTTAATAGCCAGGATATAGACTATTCATCTTCCAAGCAAATTAAAAACATTAAAGACCTGATCCAAGTGCCTGTAGGCAAGTATCACCAACATCGTTCATTGAGGTTACAGGATATGAGATCAAGTCCCTCCTGACCAAACTTCAGACCACCCTAGAGAGATAGCTCTCCAAGGCAACGAACTCCAGGTAGAGTGATAAAGGGGTCACATATTAGATGGGGAAAAAAAAGGAAAAAAAGAAATAATTACCCCATCCTTGAGGCATGTTGCTTTTACATGGTGTGCGACGAAAGGAAAAAGCCTAGTTACAGACTTCCTGACTTGATGAATCCACTCAGTTGGATCAATTGCTTCAATCACCTACTCCAAAACTCTGCTTCTACTGACCCAGCTCACCTCATCCAAAGCATCTCTCTTATGGGCATTATGTCTGCAGACAGTGCTGGATCTAGGTGCAACAGAGAAAATATAAAAATGGAAACGCCTTTTGTATGCCAGCTAGGTGCTCAGTACCAGTAGCAATCGTGAACAGAAAAATCTTTCAGAACTGTGGTAACTCTTTTGGGTTTGGTGGGGTTTTGTTTGTTTATTTGAGTTTAGAGGAGGTTTGGTTTTTTGTTTTAATGTTAGTGTTAGAATTCAGAAACTGTGGGAGTCCAGAACAGGATTTGCATCTGAATCCAAGTCCTCCTCAAGCCAGGCAGCCAGGATTAGGGCTGTGGCCAGGACGCAGCAGTACGTCGACATGCACATGGGGCTGGGGGTGGATTCGCTGTGTTCTGCCAAAGAGTAGCAGTAGGATAGGGAGCCAAGACAGGGGACTTAGGGCTAGGGTTAGAGAATTCTTCCTGTTATTCAGGAGCGCAGGATTTTCTCATATCCCTATCTCTGCTCAAGTAGTTTGTCCTCCTCTTGTTCTTATTAATCCCCAAACCTCTTCTGTACTTCTTTATTCCTGCAACTTGCAGGAGAGTTGTGTACTCATCGAGGTCCACTGAAAACTCACTGGTAGAAATATAGACAGGAGCTCAACACCATCATCTTCCCCATACACACATATTTGAGCTAGGTGCTTTCATTTTCAGCAATGTCCCTGAATAGACATGCAAGGCTGCTGAACATGGGGCCTTTCTAAAGGTGTACAAAGTAATCCACAGCACAGAAATTTTCTTTTCCTTATCCTTTTTTTCTAATAGGTAAATGCAACAAAATTATCTGACACTGCAAATGAGAGAGCTTGACCACAGTTAACAACTAAATATTCTCTGCAGCCATGTCATGGCCATAAGCAAAGCTAGAAAAAACAAAGACAAGGGAAAATAGGTTTGTCTGCTGTCTTCAGAAGCTAATGATCCTCACCACGCCTTCCCATGGGAGATGGGGAGCTGTTTCTCTACTCACAAGTATCACCCTATCACTGGATCCACTTGTGAAATCAAGGCATAGTGTTTATTATTCAGGTCTACCTATGGAGATTTTTGAGTGCTTCATCTTAGTGTCTTCCTATTTCCAACATTTCAGGGCTTGTCAAGGCAGTGAATTATTTCAACACAGAAGTCATATTATACTATTTAAAATATGCTTTAGATATGCTAACATAAATATACATGCGTTTACAATATAAACAAATCTTTACAATACATCTAAAAATACACTAACTTAAATATACTAAGAACTGAAGTTTTGGGCCCTGCCGCCCCTCTCACGTCTTGGCTGACTAGTATAGCAGTTGGGTGTAAAGCCCACACAGAGCGAAAAATTCAA
The DNA here is from genome assembly GCA_035590275.1 of Ibycter americanus. Taxonomy (NCBI): domain Eukaryota; kingdom Metazoa; phylum Chordata; class Aves; order Falconiformes; family Falconidae; genus Ibycter; species Ibycter americanus. Next base: position 19,045,308 of record JAVJGI010000063.1, read on the forward strand.
ACTCCTTTAAAAAAGGAGGTCTCTCAGGAGAGTTCATTCCCAGAAGTTGTCATTGCACAACTGTCAAATGGAATACAGTAATTCCTGGTGGCTGGGAATCCACAACGGTACAATCAGGACACTATGAATTTTTTGGGGCATCATGCCAAATGTAGCACCTCTTACAGAATAATGCAACTGCATTCAGAATCAGAAAATGCTCCTTGGCACTGAGCTTGGAGTAACGAGCAGGGGAAAAAACAGCCCCGTGTTGAAAGCTGTGGTCCGTAAGAAGAATACTTCAAGGCACAGGAGGCGGGTGTGATTAGTAAATCATCTCAAATCCATTTATGATGCTCCCAGAAAAAAACACGGGTTTCAGCTGAGAATGAGAAGTGCACAGACCTATCACATACATTCTAGTCCTAGGAAATCTGTTCATGGCGAAGTGCAACCAGGTAATGGCTGTTTTCTATAGATGCCTTTATGGAGTATAGCAATGGAACACTTGAAGTCACGGGACCGAATGCAACAGCACATATCTTTGCAACATATCCAGCTCCATATCTTTCCCTCATAAATGGATTTGCAGATCAGGTAAGTGCACTTGCTGTCTTGATTCTACAAATTAAACATACTGAAAACTGTAAAACCAAGCAGTAAAAAAAAAAAAAATAGATCTCTAATGGGTATGATGAATCTCATGGTTTTAGTCATATATCACTGTGTACAATAGCAATGAGAATGCAATGCTCTTTGTGGGGGTTACATTTTAGTCATATTTTACAAGCAAGATAATTTCAAGTTGTTCTTTTCACATACATCACATTAATTGTTGCACTCTACACGTCTTTAATGCAATATATATAAGAGGTTTTCCCCAGCATAAATCAATGTTTCTCCATAAGCTTCAGCAGAGCCATGCCCATTTACATCAAAATCCAGCCTGTTTTGCAGGCCTAGTATTTCCTAAGCAATGCTTAAGCAGCCAGTTTAACACACCTTGAACAACTGAGTTTTCTGCTCCTGTAAGACTCCTCTCCGACCTTCTCTTTGCAAATAGTTTTGTATTATGTGTTACTTTTAAAATGACTGAATCTGAAAAAATCTCCATTTCCAATCTGCATCCTCTAATTCTATTCATGAAACTTCATTTTTCACTGTTTGATATCTTCTGCCTACTTCTGATCAATTTACCTGTCTTCTTCAGGCATACATGAAATAAATACTGCATAAGCAAGCTATGAAAAACTAGGGATTACTGGAGCACAGGGATTCCTTACATAAAAGATTGAAGATTGTTCAATTTGGCTTCAAAAAAATCCAAACATTGTTTTGAAATTTTGTAAGACAGACAATTCTGGCCTTTGGATCAGTCAGCAGACTTTTCCAGAAAATCTTTTTTACCCATGGATGTTTAAAAACAAAATTAAAAACAGGTGAAACCAAAATAATCTTTAAAAACCCCAAACTTAAACTTGTTTAAATCAATATAGGAATTTAATGTTTTGACATCACTGAAACTTTTGTCTGTTTTTCCCCTACATTAATTATTAGCAAAACTGACATTTACAAAGCATTCAATTTAAGCAGAGCAGCACTTCCATCAAAGTAATCTCAAGAAAATTAACTTCATCAGCTCAGTTAGCATATGCAATACAGAGTTCACATTATAGTTACACATACAACCTTAATTTAGGTAATTCCTAATTTTTTGGCTGCTCAGTTTTGACTTGTAGGCATCACTTTTTTCTTCTTATGTTATGCAATACCTGGATAAAGAGGTATACATATATTTAGTCTAATTTATCAGTGTAAGATACAGTCACATAAAACATTTTAGTATCAATGTAACTGATTGCATTGGCATAGCAGAACTACCAAAAATCAAGTAAATGGAACTGTTGGTAGGAAAAACTGTTGAAACAAAGCATAGACCTCACACAGGAGATGCCTTTTAAATCCCCTATTCTTTCCACACCAGGTTGTTGCTCTTCTTCCCGCCCCCCTAAATGTACTCAGCACATTTCTTATCTTTTCCTTTCAGCACAGATATTAAAACTTCTCATTAGTGTGACGTAGAGGGGCAATGGCTTCCAAATTTTGCTACTCTGTATGGTGGGATAAATTTAAATACCAGCTCTAAGCCACCGCAATCCTCCGAGCTGCCATAACCCCTCTTTTCATTACTGGAAGGAATCTGCACATATTTATACAAATTCTTTTCTTTGCATTGGCCAGGTGATGTCAACAGCTGTTCTTCTTCTGGCTGTGTTTGCTATTTTTGACACCAGAAATAACAGTGTACCAAAGGGCCTGGAGCCAATTGCAGTAGGACTTCTTATAATTGTTCTTACTTGCTCCTTGGGAATGAACAGTGGCTGTGCCATGAACCCGGCCAGGGATCTAGGCCCAAGGCTCTTCACAGCCGTTGCAGGATGGGGGATGGAAGTATTCACGTAAGTATGCCTGGATATGAAGTAAAATGCTCTTGGCTAAAATTGCTTCCCAGGAAAGTAAGATCCTGATTCAACATGGTACCAAGTCATACTTTATATACATACAGGTAATTCTTTGCATACCAGAAGCAGCTATTCATGCATTTTAAGCCAGACATCCTCTAGGAACTGGGCTTTGAAAAGGATTTCCTGCTCCTAGGGCAAATCAAACACGCATTATCTCCAATATCAATCATTGTTTCAAGCAGACCCTTCACAAAATATTAGAGATTCTTAGAGATCATTGAACATATAAGAGCGCTTTCTTCTCTTGTCCTGCAGCTTTCAGAAAAAAAATGAAATTGTGAGAGAGTTAGGTGGGAATATTTATTGGAAATATTTATTGGGTGCTGTAAAAAACACAGACATATCAGATTGATTTAGCCTATTATTCCTACTGAGTTATTGCAGAAATATACAACAATCTAAAAGCCTGACTTCCTGCCTGGGAGCGAAGGAGTGAATGAAAGCAAGCTCCCTTCATTTTCCCACATTTCAGAGCACACTCTCAAATCCCTGTGCATGCGTGTGTGCACGCACACGGTCTTGGCTGGCCAAATGCACAGCTAATTAGTTGCACATCAAATCCACAGCTTACACATATCCAGTGTAAGAGGCACTCTGGGATAGCTAAGTAAGAGTAATCTGTCATCAGGAGGTAGATCTTTTGGTTTATTTTTGTATAGTTTGTTTTTCCATTTATTTACAAGTCGAAATCCCCAGAAGTACTGTAGACCACTAGAGAGCTCTGGTTAATAGAGATTTCATTTTAGCTACTTCACCAAGTACAAATAATCTGAATTTATTTAGTATGACTTCCATCTACACAAATCACATGCCTTAGAGGAGAGCAGTAGCAAAGCTTTTTTCGAACAACAAAAAAAAAAAAGCTAGGCATGGCATAGAAAAACCAGACCGCGAGTCATGCCGTAGGCCAGATCCAAAGCTCCAAGGTAGCACAGCTCTGGTGAGGCACTGGCAGGAGGTAGCTCTTTAGCCTGGTTACCTCCAAACTTTTCCTTCCCAGCACCTCTTACCACTGTACCATTAGACTACACTTTTATTTAAAGAAAAAAAAGGCCAGCAGCACACAGAGTGACATCCTAGGATTCTCCTCTTTCACGACTATTTAATTATAAGTAGTTGTTGGCTATGACGTTAGTGTCACGTGCTATAATTGTAATATATTGTTAAATTGGCTATTATGTTGCTGGAACAGATTGGAAGCCCAATTGTACTGTGGTCTAGTCACAGAACACCTGTGAACTCACCTCCTCTCTAAAAGAAAGGTCTTCTTCATTTACATTTAAGAAATCACAAGCAAATTACATCTGTACCAATATGGGCTCTTCCTTAATTTAGTTTTAGGATTTATATACAGAGAGGGAATGCATCCCCACTGTAAAGACTATACTAAGAAATTTGAAAATGGAAACATAAAAAATGAGACATGAGATCTCTGGTCATTGCTAGAATAAACTTACAGCAGTCTCAGGGATGTATAAACTGAGGAAGAATTCTTCTTCCCTACCTTCGGTTATAAGGCTACAGCTATAACAAAGTTCAAGGGAATGATACAACAGGAGTATGTTCTTATCTAGTTACAGCACAGATCCAGGTGGAACTTCAGAAGAACTTGAGTTTTGTTAGGTAGCTGGAAGCTTTGCACCAGTTACAGGCCATGGGAAAAGTCTGAACGATTGTGGCTAGGGTCCTGAACTGCCTGATGCTCTGCTGGTCTTACATGTGCATGAGAGACTGAAGTGACGCAGCTACAGTTGACAGCTAAGTCTTAGATATCTCAGCTTAAATGGAATTCACAATCGTGAGGCAGGTGCTTAAGTTCTCTAGTAAAAGGCATGCCCAAGAACTGGGACCTAAGCATGAAACCTCCAGAGTGACATGAAGGAGTGCTGCACAAAGTGTGTGATAGGAAATCCTGAAGAGACACTGAACATTCACTGGAGTGAGGATGGCATTGCAAGGTGGCCGAGTCACTCCCTGTTTGTCAGTGAGTGTTTGAGTATTGCCTGCAGAGCGGCCAGGGACAACCAGGACAGTGTTACTTCAGAACAGGTCAGACACAAAGGGTGAGACTCTCTACACCCTGATGCCCAGCAAATGCTCTAAACATTAAGATAATCTGTTCACAGGGGGAAAATACCCTCTACCCTTCTTTGTGCTTGCAGGTCCAGTGAATTCTGGTTTTATCATGTTCTAGGCAGGGAACTTCAAGTAGGCTGGAAGGGAGCTCATCTGTTGGACCATGGAGTCATCCAGGGGATAGAGAGGCAGTTGAGCAGGAGTTCTCTAAACATTGCTCTTATTACATTTTGCACAAAGGCAGCTGAAGGTGTAGTTTCCTTGAGACTCAAGTTAGGGGACACAGGCTACGGTATGGTTGCCCTAGCTAGTGTAACTGGATTTGTGTTCATTAAAGGCTCCCATTAGAAGCTGTTCTGACCCCGTGCAGCTGGAAGGGGGGTCTCCGTCCAGCACCCTACAGGCAGCACCATTTCATACGCAGCAGATGCGGTCAGCGCTGTGGCCTGCTCCTGCAAACTGCTCCTCAGCCTGCTGGGGTAGGTGCCACGGATGGCAACTGTCCCCATCGTTAGAGGGAACAGCTGACTTTAGAGACCTAAATATTTCTAATGATTTGTCCTGAAACCACGGAGATAACCAGGAGTCTTTTTTAAGCACATGCTTAATATTCTAATAAGCTTAAGATAAACTGTGGGTAGCGCAGTTTTGTCCGTAGCGAGAAGACAGCAGAGCTCCGAGTACAACCCCCAGACTGGATTCTGACAAGCGTAACAGGATGAAACGGCAGCAGAAAGCGAGAAACGGCCCCGCAGAGCAGTATTCCCCCGCAGCGTTTGGAGCGGGCCACAGAGCATCGCCCCCGGGGTACGAGGGGCCGGTGCCCAGCAGCGCCCCCAGCCGG
>JAVJGI010000063.1:19050831-19097216 GCA_035590275.1 Ibycter americanus
GTAACGCTGACACCTCGTGGCCGCCGGCACCGGGGACAAGTCGCCCGGGCTAAACCGAACTGCGTTTGGGAAAGGCTCGGGAGACGCGCCTCTCGCCTGCACAGGGATGTGGACTGCAAAGTGGCCTCTGAAATGTTTTGCGTTCGTCCCGGAGCGTGGAACAGTAGCCAGACACCATCCGCACTGCCGAACGCCTGAATTATCCTGGCGTTCCTTACGGCAAACTGCGTTATCTCACCACCCAGCAGCAGCTGGCTAGCTGAGAAGCGTATTTGCAAGCCTAAAATGGGCCAAAGTTCCCAGTCCATGTAGTTTATACACCGCAGCTTCCCAGAAATTTTTGCAGTTAACCAAAGTGCCGCTTGCCAGGCCTGCGCGCCGCCTCCTGCCCTTCACAGCCAGCTCCATCCTGCTCTGCCCCACAGCAAAACCACGCGCTGGCCGCACAGGCGTAGCTGGGTGCTCTCCCGCTAACCCGGCAGCAAAGCTGTAAGCTAGGGTGTAAGGCAACCAAAGGGAGCTTAGCTGTGGTGAAGCTGGCTGTGCTTGTCACAAAGAGTTCTTGCTCCTGTGGCGGTGAAGGAGGATTGAGTGTCATGGAAACTTGTAACTCAGCTGTGTCCTGATCTTATTTCAGGTTTGGCATTGCCCTCTATAAAGGCTTTACAGCCATTGCCTTAGCAAAGGGTGTCTAGAGCACAGCTGACAGCAGCTGGTGCATATACAGGCCATGATTTGGGGAAGGTCATGCAGGAGCCAACAAGGCACGTGTCGGTTCATGGAACAAGACGAGAAAAACCTGCCAAGAAACACCTTAGTCATATGCTCACGTACACATGTGGGCACACACAGAGGAATGCATGCAAGTACTTGATAGAGATTTTGTTGTGCTGATTAAGTCAATAAAACCTTAGTCTGTGCTTGTTCCAGGAATTCAGGGGCTCAGACATTCATGACTCAACAACAGACAGATCTATGAACACAGTAGAACAATATCAGGACCTTTTTTATATCCTCAGGGCAAAATATAAATAATTCCACAGGCAAAACATACACATTCAAGGCATTTCTGAACAAGGAGTAGTATTATCATGAATAGGGCACTGAGATTAGCTCTGTTCTTTTCTTGTGACTTAACCACGAGTTCACTTCTGCATACATCTATACAACTGAGTGCTGCATAATTATCTTACAGTTTACAGGAAGCTATGTGGGGAATTTTTAAAGTTCTTCTCACAGATTAATTTGTCTCTTTGTATTTCTGGGAGAAAAAAAAATATGTTACTTCTCCATTTTCAATATGCATGAAATTGAGGTGGCTGGGTTTTCACTGCAGACTCACATATTCAATTAATACAGCATGTTATTGAATCAAAACACCTTCATGCACCAGTACAGTCAGGAAAGACTTTGCTCTGAAACCAATACTCAGTAATTTACTGTCTGGATGTGGACCTCCGGGAAGGGAGAGTAATTCTACAAGCCCAAGTCTCCTGCATAAAGAGGTTGTTATTTATTGTTTTATATCATTTAATGGTAGACTTGTTTCTTTAAAAATGTTCATAAATCTTCACGTTTAAAATTAAATCCTAGTAATTGTGCAAAGTGAATGTAAACATTTCATTGGAGTCAATATGCCGGACTTTCTTACTGAGCACAGCCATTCTAAAAAAGATTAAGTTTTAGGTGTATAAAACTTCTAAATGCTTATCTACCTCTTACTGAAAGACCCCACATCTTAAACGCAGGGATGAGACAGTACATCATGAAATTTGATTCTTGACCGCTCTGGTCAAGTATAATCTCCTTTACAGTCACTGTGTTTTATTACGTTCCTTAAGGCAAATATACTCAAAATCAGGTATAATCTGTTATATTTGTCAAAAGGAACACCGTATATACTGTTGCAGGCCTGGACCTGCAAATCTCCATGCAGATGAGATGACACATTTTTGCAACATGCATTTGCATCAGTCACTCCTGAAAACCTATTCACGAGCATCTGGCAACAGCATCAGTCAAGACTGCTGTGCCATAAATATGTCCCTGTTTGTTTCATTGTAAGTCAATGAAGCCCATTTTCCACAATGGAGAAATTATCCCTTGCCCCCAAAACAGACACGCAGTAAAGAGGCCTCGTTTCTAAGATGCAAGTACAGCACTTAGACCAACATACTTCATGGTTGTTATGTAGCATTTCAATCACAACATGAGCAGGACAGACAGGGGTGTCATCCATTTACAGAAAGGTGAGTCAAAATAGAAAGGTCTACAAAATAACAAGTGTCACACCATCACGTTTGTTCACTGCCAGATATAAGGCAGGGTGTTCACTAGAATAACATTTTTTGTGTGTGTGTGTGTGTGTCTTACAGGGCTGGAAATAATTGGTGGTGGATCCCTATAGTTGCACCTATGCTGGGAGGTGTACTTGGAGCAATGATCTACATCATTTTTATTGAAATCCATCATTCAGATACTCAGACAGGAGAAGAAAATGACATGTATGATAAATATGAACTAACCAATATGGAGTAAGAAGTGAAGAATTCTCTTTCTCATTTTCTTGTGCAGTTTTAATGCAAATGATTGTTTGGACCATGTTATAAACCTGTATGCCTCAATTAGAAATTCACATTTCAAAGCAGAAAATCTATATAGAAGACAAGTTCAGAACTGAACCCTTTCCATGAAAAATTGGGCTGATCGCATTCAAAACTGGGAACTTGGGAGTGGGAAGGGTATATTGTTGTTCTTTTCATAAGTCTTTCATATCAAGTTGTCTTCTAGATGAAGTTGTAGTGAGATGATGCACTGACCTGTTAATTCAACACATATGATCTTAATCATGTTGCCTAATTGACTGAAAATAGATAACTACCTACACATGCAGTTTTGTAACTAATTGGTTCAGTGCTGATTTAATGTGTAAGAGCATCGCTCACTTCTTGTAGCCATTATTTAAGAATGGCTTGTCTGAAAATTAAAAACAATACCCAAATTGCCTAAATGTCTGTTAAAGTCATCTTAAATAACTTAATTTTTTATGGAGCCACTAATTGAACAGCAAGAAATCAGCTCATCAGTGATGAGGTTTAGTAACTCAGAATATTATCACAAAAGGTAAAATCTATAAGATCCACACCAAAAAGACAAAGCTGTACTTCTGCATAGGTTCTTCACGGCAATAATGTTCAGTTACTTTTAAACTATTTACTTGACCTTTATACTACCCAATATTAAAAGCCTAATCTAGAATATTAATCTGAACCTCTTCCGCTGTGCTTTGTGGATAAAATTCATTCCTGTGGAGATAGGCCAGCAACAGAGGCTTATGCTGTGCAGAGGTCAGGACAAGGCCTATGTCTGTATAAGCTTTAAAGAGGCCTGCTGCTGATCTACATGGGGGGATTTCATTTGCCTTGTGGGAGTAATTTTTATTTTGGTAGCAGTAATTAAAATTAGAAACTGGTCTCACACTTAGTCCTAGGTCTGAATTCGCTAAGGCCAGCTCCACAGAGTTCTGAAGCATGGGTTCTCTCTCGCTGAACAGAAGTGGTTGGACATACGCCACTTCCTAAATATCCTGCCTTGAAAAATGGAATTATTACTGCTTAATCATTGTGAGTTGAATGTATCCGATTAAATCAAAGTTCATTCCTAATATGTACACATATATACGGTTGTTGTTGGTGATTATGAATAAAAGAGACATCCTGTTCAGTGATGCTCCTGAGCTATTTTCGTGGCAAAACTTCAGGGTGCTAGTTCAACGCACTCATTTTAGGGTGCTCTTCCCTTTGAATGCCAACAGCTCCGCTCCCTAGAATTCTACACTTCTCTGATTTCACTCCTGAAGGGAGGAACCCTTCATGCTGCCAGTAATAGCCTGTGCACTTTGGCAAGGAATCCACAGAAGTGGTCCGGAAAATATCGTGGTCAGAATCTGCCTCAGCATTTGGGCGATCAGGCCTGTGCCACTGCACGCCTTTATCACACTCCCTGCCAAATTCATGGCAGCAAAGGGACAGAATTAGCAGGTAGAGCAAAGCTCTGCTTGCTGCAGCTCAAAGTCAGATGATGCTATGTACTTGAGGGAGTATAATTCCAATTTTAATTATGTTTTTGAAGAAAACTTACAGAACTGTAATGAACTCAGGTTGCCCAGAGACCATATCATCCCTGTGCAAAATGCTCATTTGATTCAGCGTTTCTCTGCTGTGGGTTAAAAACTGCTAACAACTATACTAATGCACATTTGGCTGCATTGTATCATTATCTGGAGAGCTGCAATAACAAGAAGGGAGTGTTTACAGAATCAGTCCTCAGTGCGAGCAGAGGCAGATACAGGAGAATCAAGAGTGCAATATGAAAATTATTCCTAACTGTAGGCCCTACATTGGCAGCACAGACAAACTAGTTCATCTGTCCTGAATATTGGTGAATTGCACTACATATAGCAAGATAGCATGTAAAAGCAATCACAGACTGAGCCTCCCTCTTGCTCCCCCTCGCAATGAGTGCTGTCTCTCACCCCTTGGTGATACCTGGCAGGAGCACCCCTAGATGGCTGCCAGCCGTCAGTGTCTAGAGACGGATTACATAGGTAGGAACAGTCAGAGGACTGCCCTCACGTCGGAAAGGCACTTACTCTTCCACTGATGCCAACATCTAACATGAAATACCTGTTTAGAAAAATCAGAATAGCTGATTAACCAGAAGTAACTGATTTTCTCCAAAATCGTAAGGGCAGGTTATCACTTATTGTGCTAGAATTTTGCATTGTCAGTAGGCTTCATAGACCTCGTGATATTGCTTCCTTTAATACATCATGGAAAACATGGGGAAAAGCAGAATACAGGTCAGGAATGAGAAAGGGACAGTTTATTTATATAACCTACTGAGTGACCAGTCTGCACTTGCTGCGTGTCTGTGCATTGGTCAAGGTACATAAAGCTGTACATTTTCTCAAAATCCTTCTGATCACAACAGGTTGTCTGTAAAACAACATGAAACCTTGTTTCTCCTACTAATGCCATTCCTATGCACTGAATTTCTGTATAACTGATATTTACTCAGCTGAAGTTGTCAGCATATAAAATGTAAGCAGTGACACACTAGCATGATAGTATAGCAATATCTAAAATAAGCTCTCAACAAGTTGTCAATTCTGTGTTTGCTTAAAGAAGTATTTTTAAACTTTAATTGGTCATTGAATACATTTGTAAATTCTTTGAAGACACATGGTACGAATACCACAATTCATGCTGACTTCACAAAAGCCAGAATTTCATTCAAGAATAAGGTGTTACAGACCTGTCTCTGATTTTACATAGTTTACATTTGTAAGTATAAGAATGAATTTCTGCTTTTGGGACAAAACTCAGCTGGGTCTTGAAGAGCCATGACCAGTCTCTCCATAATATAATGGGAACAATAACAATCATTACATGCCATAAGCTTACACAGACATCATGATCTGTTTTGTGCAAAACAAAAACATATTTTTACTTTGCATAAACTATGCAATTTTCTAATATCAACTGATATTCAGTGGTCACACTCATGTTGAATTAATATAATACAGTTGGCAACAAGAAGTAGTTTTGCCAGCTGTAAGACATTCTGGTTAATGAGTTAATAGTAATCAGGCTTAATAGTTTTAATGCTAACAAAATAGTTTTTAGAGCATTGCTCAACTTTCCGTATGTTGTTTTGTTTTTTGGTTTTTGTTTTGTTTTGGAGGGGGAGCAGCAATGTGCTTGTTCTCTAGAGCTAAACTTAGTACTGAAGTAATTTCGAGAGTGATCCTGCAAATAGTACTGTGTTAAAGGTTGGCTACTGCATGTTGTTTCATAGAAGCCAGTGGAATTATTCACAATGGGAGGCAATACAGACAAGGATAAGTGCTCAGAGAGTTGAGCTCAGAGTACAGTGGAAAGTGTACTTTCTTGTAGTTTTTTTGACTGTGGATTTGGATGAATGTGGTGTGGTTCAAAATAAATACAGTCAATCCCCAATAAATGCATTCCAGTACTATTTTTATAAAAAAATCTCCCCTCTGGCACCTAAGGACATATTAAGAAATAAAGAGCTGCCTATTATGACCTACAGTGTGTTATAGCCTTGTGCTGGAAAAACGCATTGACTAACAAGCTGCATTCCCAGAGCGCAGACCCTGTGGCAGATTTTGGGGTCAGAAGCAGTGCCAAAGCAGAGAAATGCTCACATATGAGTAATGGCCACTGCTGGGGCAGGAGGCACCCAAACAACAGTGAGAGAGCGAGACCCCTCACCTCTTGGACCTTCTCCTGTTCCTGTCTGCAGCCTGCTAGGGATGCTTTCTGCCACAGCTTTCCCACCAGTCTGATGACAGCCAGAACCTAGGTGAGATATTAAGCTTAAGTCCCTCTTCAGAGATTGCTTTCAAGGCATACATATATCACATCAGAGTTGGCCTACAGTGCTTACGAAATGCCTCAAGTCAATTTATCTCTCTTTTACTCTACAGACTTGTAACAGGGACATGCTTTGCTCAATTTATTTAGAAAGCACAAGAAAACCTGTTCTGTGGGGGCGAGGGGAGAGGAAAAGATTAGGAACTTCAGATTTACTCAGGAAGGCACAAAAAACCCCAATTTGAAGTGGCATCAGGCATTTTATCCTGACAACCCTTACCTTCCCATCAGTCTTTCTGATTTTCTGTTCTCCTTTCTTTCTCCTGCCAACAGTGTGCTGTGCTCTGTCTCTATACGGTACAATACATCTCCAGAGGTTTAAATGCAGCATGCTTTTCTCAGTTACTTATGAATCTCAGAAAGTTCTCATGAGAGCAAATTCAAGTTTCACCTCGCATGCTTGTTTTTTGGCAGTTGCTTGCATTTTTTCCCCACTGTTCCCACCAAACAACCTTGCACTGGAAAATACAACAATTAACTGTAACTTCCAGTAACAGCTGCTCTTTTTCTGTTTAGTACAATTGTTACTGCATAACAGATTACTTCTTTCAAACATGTACAGTTTTTAAAGCCTTCCTTTTTCAAACTACTATTAAAAATAGCGCAAGATCTTCCAGAAAAAAATATACCGTACACATCAGTTAGTAGTTTGGATTTTTATCTCCTAGTTCACACTCACAGATTGTTAAAAAGAACATTTATAATTATTGTACTAAGAGTGTTAGCGTCTTTCCACTAATTTGCGCACTCTAATGGCATAGTCTCACAGGAGAAAGTAATAGGTAAATATTTTTAACCATTGGTGTTTCTTTGTACATTTGAATCTAATATTAAAGAAATCCATATAGTATGAAGTAGACATAACACATTTATGTCATTTTTCTCTCTTTGCTGACCACAACTTCTTTCAAAAGGTGTTACTAAGATAGAGTATGAATATTACAGCACCTTTAATCAGCTATGATCAAGCTTTCTGGCCCAAAGACCCGGTTAGCTCCTTTCCCATGACGGGGGAGGACAGACTAATACAGTCCCTCTCTGACCTGCCTAGGGACTGAGCAGCCTGCTTTAAACTGTTAGAAATCAAGCTTTCCTTTCACACTCCAAACATTGCTCTAACCATCCAGAAATCAAGAGTAAGGATCCTGCTACATGTTATACTGACTAATAACGCCATAATAAAGAAGAGAGAAAACTTCAAAAGGTGGTAAAACAAAGCAAGCCCTTTTGGCCAGAGGTCAGCCAAAAGGTTGATTGATAAATGCTTGGTTACTTCAGAAAATAGTGTACATTTCACTGAGGAACACGGAAATAAAGAGACAACAGTGTGAAGCAACACCATCAGAAGATTGTCTTTTTGTTCACCTACCAGATGTGTTCACCTCATGTCTGCCTTGGATGCAAATTCTAACATTCTCATTATCACCAAGAGGACCAGTTTGGGCACATTAATACTATTTCCTCAGCATTAGGCACATAATAGTCTAATAGGTGAAGAATACTTTCCACACCCTCAGAAATAACAGTACTTTGTTTCACTGCACAACTCTTCTCATGAAGAGTTCTCCTGCCTGCCTTCCGGTTACTAACAGGGCTGTAAATGAAAAAGCAACAAAGTAAACAATATGTTAAGACTTGAAAAGTCAGCATCTGAATAGAAGGAAATGAACCATCTCAACCAGAACTGAACAGATGCAACGCTTTCTGTAGCATGACCGAGGCATCAAATAACAAACACGAAGCCAAAGCAGCAGCACATGCTTGGCAACAAACATTGCTGAATTAAGGATCTGGGTGTTTTGTCAATGCCTTTTAAATAGCCTAACAAAATAAATTATATTTGAGAATAAAAGGACTAAACTGCCATGGTATTGTTTTCCATAACAAAGAAGTAAAATTTGACAATTCGAACATTTACAGAGTATCAAAACAAAGTAAAAAAAAAGGGGGGAAAGAAAGAATGCAAATTTCAGTGGGAAAAAGAGAAGGCACAGTAGTAACGTTCTTGAATTAATTTCCAGCCCTAAGAATCCTGCTGCAGCCCTTCAAGAGGCAGTAAAGACCTTTCCATTAAAACTGCACAATACCAAGACCAGAACTGTTTTATCTTCGTTTCCATCTCTGATGTTCAAGACGTCAGCAACTGATAGCTACGCACCGCAGAAAACTTCTGCTACACAACCATTTTGCCATCTAAGGCAGAAAGCCTATTTGGTTTCAGCGCAGAGAGAATTTCATCTCATACACGTGTAATCCCCAGTGGGTTCATGTTTTTCAGGCTGTAGAAACAACACATGTTTTTGAAGATGCTAGCACTAAAGAACAGCTATCAGCAACACAAATAAAAAGAAACATGAATCCAGCTGCCAGATTACCATGGAATCCCAGGGGATAAAGCGAATGCAAAGGCAACTCCAACAAGTCTTGGAGGAGAAAGGCAACAACAGACAAACCTTGACTCAGAAACACACTGTCTTTACACCTATGAATAGCCTTCACATAAGAATGCTTCAAAGACACAGGCCATTTGCAAACGTAACATAACGCAAACACTATTAGCACTTCAGAGGCTTCTGATCCAAGAAAATATAATGTTGGAACAAAATATGGATATGAACACACAGACAGATTTCAATCTGCTCTGTCACAAAAAGAAAAAATACTAAAAGCTACAGAATACTGGAAGCCATTATAAGCCCCATTTGCTATCACAGGTGGTTCTTAGAAATTAGGGAAACACAAGAAACCAAACAGTACAGCTTTAAAACAAGGGACAAAAATCTACCTAAAATATTTACCCTGCCTGCAAGTAGATCTGTAGCCTTTTCTTCTTCCAAGTCTTTTACTTGGTTTTCTAGTACAACCAGCAGCAGGCCTCTGGTTCTCTCTCAGACTCCCATCTTGGCTGTGTGCCACTGGTCTTTCATATCCATTGAGCACCAGGCCCCATCCCAAAGATTCCGTTTCGATGATGAAAAAAAAAAAAGTGCAAGCAATTTCAAGACATATTTCAAAATGCATATGGCTCCATACAATTTCAAGATCTATACTACTACTAAACTGGTCTTCCAACAATTCATCTGGCACTCTTTTTCCTTGCTTTTGATCAGATGTGTTGCTTACAGCAACCTGGCAGGACAAAAATAATCTCATTAACGGAGAACTACAGTACTTGGGATTTGATCTCCTAGAACAAGAGACGTATCTCAGGCATTGGTGATTTTTACTTGTTATAAAAGACTGACCCTGAGAAACTGGGTAGTTAGCTACATCATGTTACAGGTTATGATACGTAAATCAGTAAGAATCAGCTGGTTTTGCAGGTTCTGGATGGAAAGTGTTTAAGGTTAACAGAATTCTTATTTGTACATATGGTTTAAAGTAATTTCATTAGAAATCCAGAAACAAACATATATCCCTAAAAAAGTGATAAGAAAACTTCAGAGCATAGGTATCTAAAAAAAAAAACCACCAAACGCATCTCTCTTCAGATGTAGCAACTTCACTCCATTCCCAAATAGCAAATGCATACAGTTTATAAAAATGAAACATTGCAAAAGAACTCCTATGATCTGAGCCTTTTTGATGGTGTTTTAACATTATCATGACTGAAATAACCATGCTCAAAAATAATTAGTTTGCTTTACTTTCAAACTTATTTTTCCTTAATAGATTTATAACTTCATAGTCTCTGGCTATGACCTTTGCTTCTATCATCATTTTTCCTGATGCTCCTGAAGCTGTTCTGCTCTGTTCCAACTCTTTTGAACTGTTCAATATTTTTTAAATTATTTAAAATAAAAAAACCCCAACACATAAATGCAGTTCTTTCTGGTGGTTTTATTTGGTCTGATAAACACACCCTCCTTCATGATCATCTCACTCCTCAGCTTCGGTATATAGTGAAGCTCCCTGACTCCATGCATGTGCTGTGTCTGACTGTGGAAGAGCAAAGCGATACACACCAGGCTTCCAAAAAATTGCAGCTGCTCAGTCAGCCCTAGAGGGCTTCATCCCACAGCCCTTCCTCCTAGAGTGGCTTTGGGAATATTTTCCGTGTCAGAGCAGTCCTTTATTCTGCAGGACAGCTTTATCAGAAGCAACATCTAGCACAAAGGCCATAGCAGTACCTCAGCTTCACTGTTACGGAGGAAGAGAAGAGCCAGACTGGCTAGGAGGGGCGCAGTGCTGACTAAGGGTGTCCAGCTGTTCTGCAGTAAGGGTCAGGTAAAAGATTAGACAGAAAAAAAATTCTATCTTAGCAAATGTAGCACTAAAGCATAAGGAGGTACTTCAGGCATGCAATTCCTCTGCTGGGCACCTTTGACCAAGGGGTGTTGCAAATACACACAGAAGAGGTGAATATAAGTTGCTGAGGCTGCTGTCATAAGCATTTATCTGGCAAAGAGCAACTCCTGGCAGAAGGCAGTACTTTAAAGATCCCATTTTTTTGTCTGAACATCAACACTGCGATACCACCTAGAATATTTTCAGTCAGTTACGTATCAAAAGCCACAGCACTTCAAGTTTTAATAATCAGCCCCATACTTACCAATATATTTTTATTTTTAAACAAAGCCTGGTTTTAGTTTGATTTGGACAGGATGCTGTTTGTCATCATTACTTACTATATTATTTTTTGAAGACTGTGATACAGTGATAAGTTCTACAGAAACATATTATTTTGATGTAAAAATATACATAGTAAATGTGATGAGTATGGCAAGATCACATTAATTTAAAAAATTATTTATCTGTCTCAATCTTGAAATATATTGATTATGTCTGTACTTTATTAAGCCATTTGCTTATTTGACTGTCTTAGAACATTTTTCAAATGTTAACAGCTTGTTAAAAATTAATTTGTAAGAGCAAGGTCTATTGATCCTACTGTTTTTACAGAGGTGGCTTCAGTAGTCAATAGCAGTGTAAGTATGAAACAGAGTGAGCAAACATAACGCAAATAGGAGATGCCACACTTGGGTCACTCAGGTCCTCTGTGCCCAGATGGGGAGGACAATGATTAGACTTCAAGGTCTGAGTGCAGACTTTTTTTTGGTTACATGTCTGTATGATACTAAACACAATGATAAGGCCCCGTAGTATTGGGGATAAGATGATATGCAGTTTCTCTGTGCTGCCTCACAAGAATCCTTGACCCCAAACTTAGCAGTTTATTATAGGGCAGACGTATTAGCCTACACCATCGGTGCAGTCCTTGACCTCTTTGCTGACACTGTTAATAATATAGTTTCCAACAAATGCGGAAAGTGATGGCTGGTTTTTATGACTGCAAGAACTTCCAGTAAACTGAGATTACCATACTCCGTTGCATGGAGTTTCAGAGGCAGATTCCGGTTCCTTGTTACACAGAGAAGTGTTTAGCATAAGCTAAGAGAAGAAACCTAATCTTTAAGAGTGAATGCACAAAACTTACATCCAGAGGTATGAGCCTTCTGCACCAATAATTTCAATATTTGACAGTTGTGGTATACTTGGAAATTGGAGCAGAACTGCTATGTTCATATCCCATTAGCAGGCACAAAATGGTCTGAATTATACTGTTTGTATGAGACAACTACTCTATGCTGCTTTTGGACAGCATGACTAGTATCTCTGGGGAGTATCATGAAAAGGTCATGTGTATCTCACAAGACTATCCAAAATCCCTAGATTTTTTAATAAACACATTAATCTATGCTAAGTAGCTCACATTCCAGCTACAGTTCTGTTTTTAGGTTATTTGTTGTACTTGCATAAAAAAATGTGTCATTAGTTTTGAAGTATTTTTGAAGATAGAAAAGAACAGCTACCTTTGTACACAAGAGGCTATTGGGGGAAATGGGCTGCTTCCATTGCACCACTAGTTAGCAGCTAACGGAGCTGCAGGGAAGGAGCCAGAATGTGGTAAAGTGACCAATACAACAACATAAGCTAAATGTTCCGGAGCGAGATGGCGAGCTCATTGTTAAGCCAATTGGTTGTTTTGGCCTCCTGGGAACCTTAGTAAGATCTTTAAGGCAAGTGTTCATTATTGAAATAGCACATTGGAGTATCTCACATCAGCAACAATCAAATGGTTTACTCCTTAGTCAATATCTGAGATTTTCCTAAGGGACAACTACTTTTTCCTACTGCAGCGTCAAACAGCCAAAAAATTACAGAGACAGATTTGCCCATGAAAAACAGAACAGCTCCCGACTTCTGTGTCCTGAAAACTGCAAAAGTAAGATCTCTGCAGAAGGGTGGAGAAAGCTACCAGCCATAGCTGTGACAAGGAGGGCTATACAATCTGTAATGGTTGCAGACAAATTGCAAAGATGTTCTGAATTTAGCATCCAAGTTACAGAAACCTACACACAACTCTTTTCCTCAAGGTTTGTTCTTGAAAAAGAAGTGTTTTCCTATGAACCCTGAGTGATGTTCTTCTGTGTACCCACGTTCGGAACAGATTATTTATAAAACAGTAATACAGATTTGCAGGTACAAAGCAGGCTGCTGGCATAGATAAAGTATATGGAATCATGACTGTTTAAATGCCAGATAGGCCAGAATTTTGAGATCTACTAAATGTGCATTTAAAATGGGTCTTCATCCAGAATTACATTTGTTGATTTATTAGAAAGCTCCAAAATAAGCCAAGATATTTTCTTGTTCAATTTTTCAAAGAGAGTATTTTAACTGTAATAAATTTGAATTTTCTTCTTTCAGCCTCTGAAAATAACAGAATTAAGGGTACACATCATTTGATATTTTAAACTTTTCCTCTATTAATTTTATCCCCCCCCTCCGCAAACTCTATATTTTCTCAATATTGAAGAAGTTTTAAAACAGTAGAGGAAATGTGAACACTACATCATCAAGGACAAAAAATTTTAAAGATGTCAGGGTACTGAAATTGTCTAGATTCTAGGCAGTTTATATACAGGTGTTACAATAAGCAAATTCAGGAGTCTATGAATTTAAAATCTAATCTAAACAAAAGTCACTGGATTAAACAATAACACATGGCCAGAAAATATCTTGCAGACACCAAATAGAAGAAAAATTATGTAAACCAGGCAATATAGAAAGAGATCACTTGGGCTGTATGTTCTCTGCCCTTGTCATATTAGGAGCACTATGAAAATGAAATGTTATTAAAGGATTTTATTATACAATGAGAAGATAGGCTAAAAGTGTAGACTAATATTGAAAGCTATGTATAGTCTCAGTACACTGCCCAAGGTTGCTGCAAAAAGGCATTTGATCTTGTGGGACCACAGATTCCTTGTCACTAATTTCTTTCTTATCAGCTAATGATTCTTAATCAGAGCAATGTTTTCACAGTACCATTTACCAATAGAGAATTATATATACTTAAGCATACTATTATGAGAAACAGGAGAGCAAGTTCATTGCTTAATTACTTAATATAAAATTATGTTTAGACCAAAGTTATAATAAGAAAGTAATGAGTTCCCAAGATAGTTGAAAATAATGCTACAATTCAACCCACATATTTGTGTTCCCAAAGTTCTTTTTGTTTTGCATAATGTGCAGAAAAAGACTTAAAACCCAAATCAAATCATGTTCTCACAAATTTGCCTCAGTTTTAATGACAGTGATTACAGGCAAACTTATTCATGAAGTACACTCAAGAGTATGAAAACATAGCCCAAAATTCTCTAAATTCTGTAAGTTTTAAAAAATAAACTTATCCACAGTCTGAAGCTCACATAAGAAAATGAAAGCATACTTCAAAATGCTCTAAAACTTGAGCCATACCAAATGGACTCAGCATATCTCCAAATTCAAGATGTGCATTAGAATTTTGAGGTTCCTGAAAAAATCTCCCCAGCCACTTGGAGCCCACTGGAGGGTAATGGCTTTGAACTTCAGTCATGATTAATTGACTAGGTCCGTATTTGCTATAGGAATTAATGCAATGCATTAATTTAGGACTTCATTCCCACTGATTTTAGCAAATTTTGAATCAGGTTCTCCATGGGCCCACATGAAACATCTACCTACTTTCTCCATCTCAATACTTCCTAGGATAGAGCTGCATTTTCTGAGGGATTCTCACACTTCATGGAACATTAATCATTGCTCTCATACTAGATTGTTTTGACCTAGACTTACAAGACATACTTGCATACTTCAGTAGTTGTCCACTTACAATCATAGGAACTAAAATTATTTAGTCTATATTTAACTTGTTGATCTCACAGTAATAGCCAGCACTGTCAGCAGTAAATAATCCATTGGTGTGCTTCAGTCAAACTCTTTGGAAATGTGTAATATTTAAAGAAGTTGCCTGCACTTCTGTTAACAATCCAGATTTAGAAAACTATAAACAGAGAGGTAAACATTTTTAACAGCTAACCCTCAGCAGATAGCCCTCATTTGATAGCAATTTATACTTTCTACAGATGTTAGCCCATAAAGACTTGATTACATTTTGTATTTAGTTTCAGTGAAACATATGGCAGAAAATCTTGACACATTTTACTTAACCCCTCTTACAGATGCAAGCTATATTTGACCTCCTCCAAGACACTTTCAAATACAGATATTCATCTCCTCAACCTGTGTTGGGGGGGGCAATTCACCAAGCATTGGATTGTTCACCCACGAACAGGGAACGTGACTTGGGATTAGATCATTGTGAGACAGGTTAGTTTTACCCTACTGATGATGTGTTGTTGCACACCTGGAAGAAAACCCCCACTACCCTCAGGAGTATAACTTGATTATAATTTTCAGATCTTTATGAGTGCAAAACCAAAAGATGCACATATACTAGAAAACCCAGTCAATTCAGTTTTGAAATAAGTGATATAAATTTTCATTTTCTTTCAAAGTTTGAACTTGATTTTTAAGAAGTAGCCTGTAGTTTACTCTCAAATTCCTCCAAAGACCAGGCCACCAAATAACCACTGTCTGTTCTGCTTGAAAAGAAAAGTTTATCAAAAGCTGAGACCAAGTCTTTAAATAACAATGGAATACTCCAGGCACTGGGTACTTTTAAAAAGGCATACCTTTTACCTGAGAAGAAAACACAGACGTCTCCCCAATGCTGGGCTGCCTACATTGCAGAAGGAAAGTCACAAAAAGAAGTCAGGTACCTGATAAAGTCCATAGGATGCGTGGAGAAAGACAGCAGTCCCTAAAATTATGATTGCTTAAGATGACATAAAGCTCAAAAACCATCAAGGCTTTTGAAAGAGCTGTTAGAACATACAGACCTAGAGAAACACAGGGCAGACACCCTCATCCAATCTAGCAGTTGTTTTGCAAATACAAAAGACCACCTCTCTGCTTTTTTAGGCTGACCAGCCACACTTGCCAAAAGGCAAAGAAAACAAGATGCAGCTGTGGCCAAGAAGGAGGAAGGGAGGGAGGGAGGGAGGGAGACAACTATACAACTTGAAGCAAAAATTCTCAAAAGCGGAAATGCTAAAGGCTTTGACCGAATGCACATACCTGTGTCCTCTGGTAACGGAGCAAGATTTGTTATCTAAAAAAGCTGCAATTCTCCAAAAGTAGTATCACACTATTTGCATGCCTGGCTGAAGATACTAGTTTGGGTCCCAGGAGTTGTATAGACATATTAATAAGGCTTCAGATGTGGCTAATTAGCCTCACCTGTTCCTGAAGTTAATTGGCCAAGGTGGAACACACTGCTGATACCATCATTTTGCCCCGGTTTGGGGGTTGGGTTGTCCTGTGGTAACTTTTGTGTTCACTTTGTCAAGTAAAAACATGCTGTTATTTGTTGCTATGATTTATAATTCTTGATTAAGACACCAGGGCCAGAATCCTAATTACCTCACTCTAGCATGTGCCACTTCTCAGACCTGTACCCATTTCAAAACCAGTATCACAGAATAAAAGCCTCTCTCTGCAAATACATCTCATTTCCATGAAAGCTGCTTTTCCTGAAAACTAACATCTGCAAACTGCCACGGCAATGCCTGCAATCCAAGAACAAACTTCCTCCCTCGCTGTCATCACCGTGGCCTATTTAAGGGAAACTTTATGATACAAACACTAACTTTAGATCTCAGTTTTGGTTGTCTCAGAGAATCTTGTGATTCTCAAGCAATTCTGCCAGTTAGGTGGCATGTTACATGTGGGGGAGCTCAGTCCCAAGAAGCCACTTGCAGTGGCCTGTTCTTCCGCCTGAATTTCACTTGATCAAATTATCATGCTAACTACCCCAGTCTCAGCACACAGACAGGTGGTTAACTTTGTGATTAAGGTGCACATCCATTAGAGCTTTAGCTGGCCTGACTATGATGGCAAAAGCACTTCCATGTAGAATAAGCCATTTCACTCAAATGGACTCATCATAGGAGGAAAAAATACGGCCAAGTGATAGTTCCCAAATTCTCTGTATCCTTACCCATGGTTACTTACTGCTGCTGCTGCTGTGCTGTTTTCTGGGAAAACATGGGCTGCATCATGCTGAAAGTAAGTGTTTCAGCCAAGCAGAGAAATATTTTGTGAAAGCTACGCAAGTCTGCAGTGGGGAAAATGGTCGCATGCAGCAGAGCCCTACCCTATTATAAACCTTGGGAGCAGTCTACAAAGCCTTATGTCAGTATCAAATGTCACTGAAACACCACAGAGATGCAGCAGATCTGAATGGTGGGTTGTCAGTCATTCAGAGAATCACATTCCACAGGCCCTAGATGAGTGAATCAGCACAGCATCTGTGGCTTTAGACGTGGACTCTGACCCCTGAATCTACCCAAACCTTGCAAATACATGCCAAAGCCCCAAGTCAACAGAGCAGAGATTTAGTTTTATGTCAACCTGACTTACAATATTTACCTAAAATCTGCTGATTAGGAATAGTCTTCAGAAAAAAGATGACATTCAGTATAAAAGACTGTGCCTCTGTCTGGCATCTGAAGATTTCACAGGGTGGAAATCTGGAGAATGTCTTAGAAGAATAATAAGGATTAACAGTTCGGCATCTGACATAGAACACTGGGACTGTGTTCACGCCTGTTGCTCTATGTTTCCAATTAACTTGGTTTTGGAGCAATGGATGCTGTCCAAAGATTTACATAAATAACAAATACAGTGAAAAGTACAGATTTCCTGGGGTGTTTTAATTTAACATTAACCAGACACATTTGCAATAAAGGCTGAATTTAAAGTCTGGTGCCTTAAAGCAGGGAAACCATTTACAATGGGGAACTTCCTATCTAGAAGGAATACGCCCCAAGAGATTCATGTCGGCTTGTAACTATTCAACATGGCCAATATTTTAAATGCTTTTAGCCAGGTCAAGCCCTATGGGGCATTCATCAGTCGCTGGTATGAAAACCTGGTTATTAGGTTCCCCAAGGAATTTGTATTTATTAAATGTTCACATTAGCATAACCTGCAGGGCCTGTGCAGGCACAAAGTCTATCGAAATGAATAGAATTCTTCCTGGAAAAGGTAATCCTTCTATTTAGTTAGCCACCAAGTACTCAAATAGTGCTTTTTGCTCACAAATCTCAGTGTTCCACCGTGGTTGGGGAGCTCTGGTTAAATGGGAAAGCAGACACAGAAATAATCTGAGCTGGTGGAATTCATGTTTGGAAGAGCCCAAGTGTTGTGGCCTAATCCCAGCCAGCAACTAAGTACCATGCAGCCACTTGTTTACACCCTGCCCAGTGGGATGGGGAGAAGAATCAGAAAAAAGGTAAAACCCATGGGTGGAGATAAGAACAGTTTAATAAGAGAAATAAAATAAAATATAATTAATAACAATAATAATAACGATAATGAGGATGATGATGAAAAGGGAGATAACAAAAAGAGAAAGAGAAATAAAACTCCAGAGAAAAAAACCCCAAGAAAATCAAATGATGCACAATACAATTGCTCACGACCTACTAACTGATGCCCAGCCAGTCTCTGAGCAGTGACTCAGCCTCTCCTCCTCAGCCCAACATCCCCAAGTTTATATACTGAGCATGACATCATATGGTATAGAATATCACTTTGGCCAGTTTGTGGCCTGGCTGTGTCCCCTCCCAACTTCTTGTGCCCCTCCAGCCCTCTTGCTGGCAGGGCATGAGAAGTTGAAAAGTCCTTGACTAAAACACCAGTGTGTTATTTACGTTATTCTCATCCGAAATCTAAACCAAAGCACTGTACCAGCTACTAGGAAGAAAATCAACTCTATGCTACCTGAAACCAGACAGCAAGCAAGAGCAGGGCTGGGCAGATATGCTGTTGGGGGCTCAATTTGCTGGGGTCATGCTATTGCACAAGAATAAAGGAAAAAGCAAAGTCAACAAGACTTTGGAGGGCAAAGGTAGGGATTAATTTTGATACAAATAGGTACAAACACTCAGGTCTAGTCAGGCACTACTTTGGAGATTCATCTTTCCCTTCAGATGTCTGTATGTGATTACTATTTTGGTAAATGATTTCAAATCATACTAGTTGTGTATTTTGCACAGAAAGTCAGGATATTATACACTGAAAAAGGGAGAATATAGTTTAACAGATTCATGTAATTCATTAAGAACCAGTAATTTCTCATGGAAAACAATCTCACTGAGTCTGCTGAGAGCCTATAGTCTTTTTTCTTGCTTCCCTCTTCTTTATTTATTAAGAAGATTTGCATGACAGAAAGGTTTTTTCCTTGAAGTTCATCAGTCCCAATTCCTCCTCCTTCATTTGAAATCACAAGCTGCTGACTGTGAAATTGCAATTGTTTGTGATGAAAAAGACAACATTTGCAATAAAACAATTAAAAGGAAGAATGTCTGAGGCCGGAATGAAGCATCAAGTTTTCAAACCAAACAGATAAGAAAACTGCCTTTAGTAAATACAATTTCAAATTTCTAATAAAACCTTATTTCCAGTTCTTTCTGGATAATTTGTATTACTCTACAGCAAACTGAAACCCAGAGCACAAATCAGGCAAGGTGCCAAACAAGTTATGAAAAATGTTTTCAAGAAATTGAGATGTTTTTGATAACGATCATTTGATTAGTATTATCTCTCCAACTAAATCAGCAACCTACCAAAAATCAGTGAAAGTCTGCAAAAGCATATACACCTGACTCAGTTTTCATGTGCAGCATGGTAAATCAGAAGTCCCATGAAAGCATTAAGGTTGCACTAATGTAAAACTCATATAAGTGAACGGAAAATCAAGGCAATATTTCTACTGAATTGGGTATTTTTCTGTTCAGAATGCATAATGAGAAAACTCTGAGTTTCTGCCGTGTATGTGTGAGATAGCTGTGACACCTAATTTTTTAATCCTCTGATTTCATATTCACATGATGAATCTATATTCTCACAACAGAACAAATGTCCACAAACACACATGTGGGTATTTTCTGATGTCTACAGCATTCAGAAAAATGAAAAGTAGACAAAACAGCATTTTTGGCATATGAACGTGTTTGCTAGGATTTAGAACAAAACATTTCCTTGCCAAGCTCTCCTCCTTTCCCAAGTCAGAAACAAACATAATAAAATAGTCTTACATAACTGCCAACCAGATTTTCTCTTTAAATATAATTCAGTCTTTGTGTTATAGCCAAAACCATTCTGTTTAATATGTATCTTCTCATCCTCTTTCCATGTTGATTACACAACAAGCTCCTGATTTGAAGACCATTGAAATCAACAGAAACATTCATATTCATTACAAATGAAATGTTTTCCATTTGAATTACAGAGATGGAGTACAAAAATCTGATATAGTGTGGCCTTCTGTAGCTTATCAGTGCAGCCAGTGGCAGATCTGTGAAGAACTGGGTGCTACTTACTTCTCCCTAGGTGGCATGAAGCTGGCCATCTCCTATTGCAAACACGTACTGCCTGTATTTGAAGAGTCAAAGGTACTTTTTGTTTGCTCTCCCTATTTGTTCTGTAATGCACATACAGGATGGAAGATGGAAGGGTTTCTGTAGGTATTGGGAAATAACATGAGCTACAGTAGTCTAAGACCTTGTTGCCTGCACAGGACTCCATTCACTTCAGTAAAACTGCACACACCTAACAGCACGTAAACTGATCCTTCAGCTGCAGCCTTCTAAATAAAACCCTTCCTCCCACGCAGTATCAATCAGCTGAACGGTGATGCAAAGACTTTCCAGGAGAGGTTAGTTTAAAAGAATGACTATACCCTCTGACTAGCCTTTTTTTCTTTTACAGAATTATTTATTTGAAATTCTGCCTACTGAAATGCATTCTGCTGTCCCTAAATTTTAAGGCAATCATGTAACCATTTTGCTTCAATAAATGGATTTCTTAACAGCCAGCTAGGGATCCTCATGGTCCATTATTAATTAGCAAAATAGTATCTTTCATAGAACCTAGATTATCTGGAGCATCAGGTACTGACTTAAAAAATAAAAACACCCTAGTACTTATTTCTTCAAATTTTGCAAGGCAGAGTTATAGCTCCAAAACTCACAATCTTCAGAGGTAGTCTCAAAGAGGCAACACTGCTTACCAGAATAGGAAGTACATACCCTGCATTTCAGAGAAAGGGTGTACCATGTGTGCTGAAAAGATGAGATTAAAAAAAAGTGTTCAAAGAACACTTTGTAAAAAGGGGTTGAGAAAAGACCATAGCTGGCTATTCCACTTTACAGAGCATGCTCTGATCTACACTTCACAGAACAAAAGTATGAGCAAAAAAATCACCTCTCAAATCCACTTGAGCCTCTGCTGGTTATAAAGCCAGGAAAAGTCAAACAAGATGGACTTTTTTTATTTTAAAAAATCTAAAATTAACTTCTCCACAATAGCAATTACACCACTGTGATCAGTAATGAGGTGTTTTATGTTTGGATTTGCCTCACAAGAAATATTCAGCAGTTTAGAAATTCTCATTTCTTTTTTGAATAGGAAACAAGACAGCTTTTCATACATAAAGCTGCCCTAAATCTAGGGCATGGGAAAGAATTGTGAGACAGACATCATACAGAAAGGACAGCACACTTTAAAATTATGGTTAATTTGCTGGACCTCCTGTCCCTGTCTCCCAGCAGTTGCTAAAAAGCAGGCTGTGATGCAGCACTGGTGCTTAGGAAGGGTAGGTAAGCAGCAGCTGCTCCATCTGGTTTCCTCCACGGTGCCAACAAGAGGTGTGACTGTAGCAGATGCAACCTAGGTTACCTTCACCACAGTGCAGAATGAGAGTTTGGGAGGACCCCTGAGAGCTCCTAAATTGATCTCTTCCACTGGTTCAACTTTCAGGCAAGTGAGCTGATGCCACCAAAAATTAAGAAAACAACCTGAACGTTAACACTCAGTATCAGTTAACATAAATTGAAATGTGTGTAGCTTGTCTGCATACCCAAAATTTAATCTCTTTCAATGGACCTATAACTGATGTGACAACCTAAATAATCATGTGGCAATTTCTGCCTGAAGAGTAACTGCAGCTGGGCCAGCTAGTGTCCTGAACCCTTTACTACAGACAGCTTTTCCCTCCATAAAACTCACTGGATGATAACCCCTTTGTGAAGCATGTTCTAGCATATCATTTGGCCAGTGGATGGATAAGCATTTTGTCCTGTCTTCTTCATCCTGAAGAAAAAAAACCAACCAAAAACCAGGAGTACATTCTTTTGATTACAGCAACTTTCCAGCACTTGCATTAATTATACAGACAGTGGAGGTTATATTTTCTACTGATCCATAATTAGTGTCATCAATTAGTATTCCATGCAAAATATAGACTACCTAGGAAATTCGCTCTCACAGAAGGCAGCAGAACTGAACAGGCCTGTTAAAGGGTTGGATTTAGAAGTTCTGTATGGCTGAAAAATACTCCTTGCCCTAATGAATGAGATACAATTAAAAAAAAATCCACAAAACAACAGAAAATTAAAGAGAGAGCAAAAGAATCCTCCTCCTCAGAGAAAGCTTTATAAACAGAGTAGTTTCTGGAAAAGACGACTTGAAAGCATGGACAAGGAATCTGCCTAATGTGCTGAGGGGAAAGGTGTCCTGTCTACATTTTTTTGTAAATAAAAAGGATTTAACCAATTAACTATCTGGCTTCAGCATCCTACTCTTTTTGTAATGGTAACAGCTTGTAAACCCCTGAGCATGCAGAGAGTGCAGGCTGATGTCTACAAGTTTCAATAAAATACTCAATACTGTTGTATCTGAGAACTGAACATTTGTCTAACAACAATACAATAAATTGCTTCTCCCTCTTGTTTAAGAAGAATTGTGAAGACTGGATTGTGAGATGTCCTTATTTGCCCTATCAGGTCATTTGCAAGTATGCTTTGAGGCCTTAATACAGTAGTCAGGCTTTCTGCTTTATAGAAACATTTAAAAGACTTGTGGTAAACTAGGAAGTAATTTCTCTGTGTTTATCAGAATTAGGTTGTTCTCTGGCCACCACTACAACATATCCTGTAGGCAGCCTTTATAAACTGATTCCCCTAGCCTGTTTTCTTAACACTAGTTAAAAGAGAATGACTCACCTAGCACACCAACCTATTAAGCATTAGGCCAGAACCAAGAAGTAAAATCCCAACCCAGATGTCTTGAAGAACTGGAATTGGGCCATTTGGTTAGACCCAGCATGAAGCTTTGTTTCCATTTATAATCCGATACTGGCTGAAGGGGTGGGTAGGGGAGGTGAAAACCAATGTCTCTTTTGGACTTACAGTTGAAGCCAAAACTCCACACAGTTTGAATTCTCATTTCTGTTGAGTGGCTATTTCCAGCCCTTCTAAATTTTTTGATTCCTACAGTCGTGCCTCTAAAACCCCATGGATTCACTGTTGCACAAAACACTTCAACCTGAGTCAAAGTCTGAATTTAATTATGTGTTTCAACATAGATTAGTTCTGTACAAACACAACCCCATCACTTAGTTCTGAAGTGTCCTCAGATATTTTTTGCCCATCAGGAAATCAGTTGTCCGTCCATATAAAGGCGCAATTCTATTTTCTGTCATTAAAACTTACTTACTGTCAAACCTTACTGATTAACATTGCAACTTACTACGGAAATTAAATTTTTTTTAAAGTAAGAGATGTACCATGTAAACTACCAGAAATTGTGATCCAATCCTTAGTGTGCAAGGTTGTTCAACAATATTTTGCTTTCTAGGAAAAAATGCATGTATTTTCTTATAGAAAGTATCTCCAAGGCAAACATAGTTATGTTACATATGAACAGCAAATTTAGTAAACTACAGTCATATTTTTACTTGTTTATGTTTAAGAGCCCTGGTATATCCATCTTCTGTATAAAACTGTTCTTGGCAACATACAAACTTCAGTGCTCCTGGCAAACGTGACTTCTTAAATTGCCACCGTTGAAGATACTCTAAGCTGATGACTGCACATAGAATGAAATAAAACCTGATAAAGATACCATATATTCAAACTCAGGAGCAACCGACATTTCAGATATTGCTGAAATTTGTACTGTTTCAGTACTTCATGCCACCAAATTCTAGTCTCCTTATATTCCCTCAAGCTGGAATTGTACTAGAAAAACCTATTAACGTTCAAGAAATTATAAAACACAAAATAAAAAGGGAATGGAAACTTTGATACACACTGAAAATGCCAAGAGCAATAAAATTTGTGTTAACAATTAAAAATTAAAAGAATTTATTTTTAATAAACGTAGGAGAAAAAACTTCCAGCAGAATACAAAGATGGGAATCATTCCCATTCCTGGCAGCATCATACTGCTCTGCACATTGGTGAGAGAAGCAGGACTATCATTCCAGGTGTCTATCAGAATAGCTGATAGTTTTACTCATGTAAACTGGACTTTGGCCATAGCCACTGTCTGAAACACAGGACAGCTCTATTGTACTGGTACACGGTCCATTAATACGTTCACTCCTGCATGCTGGTGTTCTTAGTGAAGCTACAGAGAAAGATGTCTGGTTATGCTGATTTAGAAAACAGGCTGCACAGGATGACCGTGTCAGCTTTTAAAAGGTGAGACACATTGGCTAATAAATACCACTAGTGCGCATGAGACAGTGGTGAAATCAGAATTGTCTTCTCCAAAGTTTTGCAAATGCACCACTTCTTAGAGAGAAAGACTAGATTTAACTGTTTTAACAATACTTGTCTTCACTTTCCCTTTAGGTTGAGCAGCATATCAGCTTCTCCATCTCCTGTGCATGATCAATTCAATTACCTGCCATTAGAAGACTGTTTTTAAAATGCCTGACAATATCAAGCTCTTTAGTAGCACTTTCTACCTGAAAATGGCAAACATTTTGTAAGAATTGACCTAATAAAGCACTGCTGGAAAGCCACAGTGAAATAAAAATTCTCCCCGTGTTGTCCCTAGTTTGCAGATAGAGAAACTCAAGACAGGAGGAATTAGGTTCACATAACTGGTCAGTATTAAATCCAGAATTAAAATTTAGGGTCAGAAATCCTTGCCCATTGACATAAATTTTAATATTTCACAGACTACAGCGGGACCCACTTGTCATGTTAGAACATGACTTGCCCTGTGTTCCAGGGATGCACTGTTCTCTGGAGACACGGGGGCCAGCTAACAGCCGAGTTTTAAAAAAGCCATGTTCCAGTATCTTCCCATCAAAATTCCATGGCATTTGCTTTTATTGCCGCTCCTGTGTTGATTTGAACTTCACAGGCTGTGCCCAGCCTGGCTCTGGGACCAGCCGCTCAGTTTCAGTCATGTCGCTGTGTGGCCACTAGATGTCACTTTATTAAGAGGCTTTTCCTATTCTGTGAGTTGTATTCGTGTTAGAGGAAAACTTCTTAATTTCATTGTCATTTTAAATCGTTTTCAGTAAGAACTAGTGATGCTAAAAAATATTTTACCTAATTTAATGATTTTGATTATTCCATATTCCAAAATGTGAGCTCTCAAAACACTGTGGCAAGGGTTAAATCATCCCCTTTATTCAGAAAGTGTAAACATCATCTAAATTTGGCTATCACATTTGTAACTTGGCATGAGAATTTTAGTTCCACAAAACCACACCGTTCTTTGTTTGTAGCTTATGGAATTACAGAACTGGGAAACACTTGGCCCCTGGCATGCAGGGGCAGCATGGCTGATGAGAGTGAGCATGTGGTGACTTTGGAAGAAAAACATGAAGCCTCAGCTACCAGTTCCTACTCTTCTTTTGCTCAGTTCACATGATGAGTCAGAAATGAGGCACCGAGAATGAAAAGCAGAGAAATGAACACACTGAGGAAAAAAAGCAGTGCCACTTGCAGAGCAGACGGTGTCATTTTGGCCTGCTGCAAGTAACAGAGATGCTGCCAAGCACAGCATTTATGGTTTAAAAGCTCCATATATTTTATCCTCAGGGTGTTAACTCTCAGCTTTTTGATGCTTTTGACTTTGAACTTGGACTAAAAGTTCACCCTTGCAGAGGATGACCCAGTTTGAAAAGCATTCTCCCCTACAGCCAGACAGAAAGCTTTGCACAATTTTGGTACCAATATTAAAGAAAGATGAACTCATACTAGAAATAATAATCAGGGGAAAGGTGAGTCCATCTCACAAAAGGAGGCTCTAACAACTTCTTTGCTTATCCTGACAGTACAAAAAGTATGCTTGTTTTCTTTAAATACATCAGGGTGAGAGGTAAAAACCTGCACAGAGAAGTAGCTGTAAAAAATGCCCCCAGCTGAAAGTAGGGGAGAGCTGGGAAATCACAAGAAGGTTTCTACCTGGCAAGCCAGTGCAGTTCCTCCCAGGAGACTGCAAGACGCAAGAAACTGCACTCGTTATTAAGCAGACCTTGGTAGTTATAGACAGGAGAGGGGTAACACAGCACGAATGCCTGCAATGATCCAGGGATATCATCTGGTCTGCTTTCAGCGGATGACAGCTTAGCCACCACTATGATGGAGAGTTGGCCTGAAGATTTATTAGTAAGCCCTGGGGCTGGCAGGCATCAGAAACATAACATATTGGGAGAAATTCTAGGATCTGTAGGGTATTCAAAAGATATGCAGAATGAAGAGATCTTATGTTGCTTTTATGGTTTATTCCAAAACATTGTGCACTCCAAAGTAATGACTATGCTAACTCTCTTAGGATGTTAGTTCCACCCTGGCAGCTGTAAACTCCTTTCTAAAGAGTTAATTGTCTTGCTTGCCTCAGTTCAGCTGATAATTCTAGTTTCTAGTAATTAAGATTGCATTTCATGATTCTCAGCCTTATTAAATTAATGTTTACAGTTTAGTATGCTACAAAAATAATACTTGTCATTATTTTAATTAAATTATTTATAAATGGCATTGGTTCCACTTTAGATGTATGTATAATGAGAACAGGACCAAGCAGATGTATCATTCATCACAAATTTTCATGTATTTTTTCTGTTAATTGGAGATACATGGAACGGTTCACATTACATGCAAATCTTTCTAATTTATCTTCCTGCTTTTTTAAAAAAACCCCAACTTTCTTCTTCAAGCTAAAAGAAGGAAATAATTCTTTATTAATCTTTACACCTCATTTCAGGCAATTTTTTCCAGCCCTGCCATGGTTCTGAGAGTCTCCTTGCCCAGATGCCTCGATGTGCTGCAAAACACTCTGAGAATAATGAGGAGGCTGCTTTTTTCTCCAGTGCTGCCCCACATACGTTGTCAGAATGGTAGTCAAAACAAGGTGAAGTCTGATATTCTGTCCCATTACATTGCTATCCACAGCATATCCCAACATATGTAAATTTTAATCTTTTTTATATTATTCCTTGCAGCCAGAAGATTGACTGTTTTAATAACACAGTTGTAAAGCAATGGGCCAAATTCAGCCATCCCACTGAGACCAATAGGGCTTATCCAATTTACACTGTTGTAACTGAGCCATTTCTGACTCATATCAGGGAAATCAAGCTAAATTTGGCCCATAGTACAAAAGGTAAAATGTTTTGGGATATTCTCTGTCCTGCAAATTCATCATCTCACTGGTGGAGAATAGGTTAGTGAGATCCCATGCTTGGGTGCACTAACCCCCACCCCACAACAGAGCCTGCTTTAGGGCATAGGAGAAGGGGCTGTAACAGCCTGCGGCTCAAAAGTGAGTTTGTTCCCTGGCTTGTTAATTTGTTGTAGGACTGGGACAGAGCACCAGAAAAGCTTCACTCCTCCATAGTCAGAATCTGATGCAGCAATTTACTGTTCTTTTAAAAGTGGGGGGTGGACTGTCATAGAAATACACTGAAGTATGATTCAAATTTAAAATAACATGGAAAGCTACATCTTGAAAGGCTGGGTTTAAAATTGTTCCCTTTCCTTTTTGAGCACACACTAAAATGCCTTCTGTTATAAATAAAAGTAGTAATCTTTCTTTGCTTCTTCCTTCTCAGATTTTCCTTTCCACTCTGATCTCTAGTTTAGGTCCAAATAGTTGCAGTAAAACTTCCAGGCACAACCCAAAGGAATGGTCCAACTGGATAATGGAGATCAGATTGATGAGTGTTAAACAGAGCTTTGTTGTGGATTTAGTCAAAAGCTTTGCTGTCAAGAGTTCTTACAGCACAAAACACAGCATCCAGATACAATCAAGATGGGCTTTAGCACAATGTTAATAAATATGCACAGCAGATCTATGGGAATCTAACTTGCCAGTATATCTGAGGTGCCATCTAAAATTAATACACAGTAGTTGAGTTCTTTCATTAGAATTGATCACTTTCATTGATGGTGGCTTGTGGGAAGAGGAGAGGAGCAATAATAATGGCCATCTCTAAGGAATAAAGTTACATACACACATCACTTAATAAACTAGAACACAAAGCAAAACCAATCCAAAAATATCTACAAATTCTAGGTAACACCAAAATGTATGGCAGACTTCATCTTCCTGCCACCAGATTACTTCCACAAGTGATGACTTAAACATACCTTCTATAACGATAACTTATTCATTGCATAGTTTAGCTGTAGAATCTCAGGCATCTGTCCATACACCTTTCACTGAGCAGGGCAGTTATCCTACTACCTGCTCTCTCCGTGTGTTTCTGCGTCCAGTTATGTTGTTCACCTGTGCTAATCCACTTTTGTATTTGTTGATAATCACTGTGATCAAGAATGGTAGAAGCACCTGTGGCAATCTTGCATATAACTCAGCATAGAACGAGACAATAAGGAACATCTGAGAATCCCAGTGGGAAAGGGGACTGGGGCCAACACTGGGAAGCATTGGTTCAAACACAGGAAATTTGCAAAATATTAGGAAGAACAAATAGAAGAAGAGCTGTAAAATCTGTTTTCACAGTTATGTATTTCAGATGCCTTCTTTTCTGATACAATTGGAACATACAGATCATTGCTATTTGCAAATCATATTCTCTCCATGTTGAATTTCTCTTTGGAGGGAGTTACCAAAATCCAACCTTCTTTCCACAAATCAGGTGTTATCAGATGATCTTCAAATCATTGTACCTTCATTTCTATGACCATTAAAATGTTTCCTCCGTGATTAATTAAGCCTGACATACTGACAATCAGGGTATGCATGGTAGTATTTTATTGTATAATGGATGCGCTGTTGAGAAATCATTACTCATAACTGAAAAGGAATATTTTTTTTCACATTCTCTTACTGATTTCTAAGGCTATTGCTCTCATATAGTCTACCAGTACCCTTTGCATTTTCTTAAATGTGGAAGTAAGAGCATGAGGTGTGCTGCCACAAAATCACCATGCCTTTTCCCTCTTCTAAAGCTGTAAGAACTCGGTTAGCAGAGGCATTAGCCATTTTGTTGTCAGAGTTGCTACAGCCTGTTAAAGATCAGACTGTGGTTTCTCATGGGAAAGTTACTTTTTTTCTTTTTGCTTTCTTTGTTTTCTCCCTTAGACCAAAAATACATAGCTCTTATTTGTGTTTGCCTAAACAAAAGAATGCATGAACTGAAGGAAAGGGGTGTTCGCTAACAAGCAGAAGAGGATTCAAGGAGACAGCCAAGGTCACGTGGCCCAACAAGTGTCATCACATTCAGTTTCACAACACTTGTTTCTTTTATCCATTGCTTCTCTTGAGATTTTGCTTCAAATCACACACAAATGAACTTCCATCAGTTCACCTCTCCTAGGAGGAGTTGGTGTGAAAGAGTTGCTAAGACCTGCTGTTGTCTAGATCTGTTCTCCCCTGTTCCATTTTGACGGTGAGACAACAGCCTTCAATTAGATCTGTGATGTGAGCGGTTTTTGCAGTCCTTGTTCTGCTACAGCCTGCTGGTTAAATTATTTCTTTCGACAGGCTTATGGCAATTTGATGATATATAAGTGCAAGGAAAGGTCAAAATTTGGCTCCCAAAGTCTGCAGTAATAACAGTTAATTCTTACATAGTGCGTTGTAGCTATATAAGCATTTTACAAGGGAATTTCAGTATTACTGTTCCCATGTGACAGACAGCAAACCAGAGTAGCCTGTCCATGGCCGAGCCAGGAAGAGAACCCAGAGCGCTGGCTAAATGCCCTCTCCATGCTCTGTTTTAGTATTAGTTAAGGCAGCAGTTAAAGTAAAAAACACTGCCTAGCAAGTCACTGGTGTAGAAATATTTATAGGCCACATTTCAGTGTAAGCCAGTGCATTGCCACTGGATTTATTAGAATTACACTTGCCTATACTGCAGACACAGTGAGCCCTCGATCCTTGAAAAATGCAGTCCTTCCTTTGTCGGCAGCTGGGTGCAATCCAGTGAAGAGCACAAGACAGGAAGAAGAGGTGACTCTGAGAGTCAGGCAATCCTATCTTTTTAAGAGAGGAAAACAGCTCGCAACACTGCACGCAGCCACAACCGGTTGGGTCCCACTGGCTCTCGTCAGGTCTTGTTCAGACATTGCTGGGGGTGAAGGGGAGCGCAAAATCACCCTGCAGTGACTGATGGGCAATGCTACAATAAACAGTTGCCCCCTGCCAGTCTTATGGAATTTCCTTTATGCTTCTAGACAGTTTAGAGCTGTGAAAGGATGTGAGTGTTGGAGACCAAAACTCTTCTATAGATCAGTGAAACACATTCAGCACATTCTATACTTAGGGGGATTTTTAACTTCATTAACTAATGACATAGATGTAGGAGTCACATCTGAGAGAAAGTGGTGCAGTCCCACTACCCCAAAGCCTCCACCTCTCTGTCTCAGAGATCTGATTGTGATAATCATGCCATTTGCTTGGCGATACAGATTCTCATGACATAACCACCCATCTCCTATGCATAGGACTCGAACCGTCAACTCATTTCACACAAGCCACACAATAGCAACCAGGGGACATAAACCCAGAGGCTAAAATAGGTTAATAAACCAGCATTTAGATGCTAGTAAGGCCTGTTCTCAGAGCACAGTGTCTGACAATCAGATTAAGAAGCACTGTTCCGATCAGATAACAACAGATTCTGATTTTCAGTGTGAGATTTTAGCCCAGAACAGTAGGATTGGTTAAATTATCCTGAATTAAGCACCCAAATCACATCCAAACCCTGATGCGACTGGCTTCACACTTCTCCAAAACCTGTGTCATTTTTTGTGCTTCTAGCACATTTTTCGTGCTGGAACTAAGACCACACGAGGGCAGTGTAGTGGGGGAGTAAAATCCAGGGCTATGAATTAAACTATAAACTTGAGTTTCCTGCCTCTTCATGAAACCTGGAGAGCTACAGCTGTGTCTACTGAGTGGCCTGCATTTATCCCACAAACCAGAGATGAAAGTTTAACACTTCTGTTCAGCCTCCTCTTTTTTTCCTCTGTCTTTTCTCCCTCCTCACATTTTATTTCCTTCTGACCTGCTGTGAATATTCTCTTCGCCACAGAGTTGTGGCTCTAAAGTGCCTCAGAGATTGAGACTTCAATGTACTTTGATCTGCAAACATACAGTGACTGGGCTCCTAACAGGAAGGAAGCTGTAAAAGATATGGAAAGCGATATGCCAGGCCTGCAATTTGGAGAGGTGAACGTTTTGTGCAGGAGCAAAGTCTCCAGAACTGTGGGTCTCCAGAACTGTGGTTAAATGCCCATGGATTTTCCCATTTAAACCAAAAGGCAAATTCCCCTGGGAAAGCAAACAAGAGCAATGTCCTTGTCTTAGCCAAGCATCATTTTCATATTATTTCCCTAGGCTAGGAAATATATTCTTCAGAAACTCTCAGCTAAGCCCCTTTTCCCCTCAAACCCTCTGCAGGGTTCATTTCTCTAACTCACTGGGACAGCTGTTCAAGTGGTTTTTTCAAGATGAAAGCAGCCAGAGTTCTTAAAATGCTCTAGGTCAGTTTTACTGTGAATATGCTCTTAATACATGCAGTATGTACTTATGTAAACTTGAGAGTATTAATTGAAGTTTATCTGCATTGTACTTGACCAATCATTTAGCTCTGCTATAATCTTAAATAAAAAGTCTCCTAGGACATAGTTGCACTATTCTGCAATTTCTTTACCTTCAGTTTTGGTTTCATAAGCAATTGATTATTTTAAAATAGATACTGCCATCCCATGTAGTCATATGTAGTGACAAACAAAAGAGATGTCTCTCAGATCCTTAAGGAAACGTACCATTTTCTAATAATCACAGTCGGTACGCTGTTCAAAGATGGATTTTTATCCATTACATGCTTTTTCTCCTGCTGTGCAATTCTCACTAAAGCATAGAATCATATTCTTCCGTTTCAACATGCACTGCATTACATCCCCTGTATCATCCATTCCAGCCACAGCTGTGACACTGTATCCTTGAAAAATCAAGAAAATTAATGAGGTAAAACCTTTCTGTCTGAAACGCAGGTTGATTGGCTTCCATGAAATCATACTTTTCAGGGTATTCTTTCATGAAATCCTGCAAAATAGACTTACAATATTCTCAGTCACAACTGATGGTAAGATAACAAGCCTGCTACCTGCTTCTGTACATCATATAAACCCTTCCTTGAACAGAGGTTTTATATTTGTCCCTGTATCTGATCAATTAAATCCCATGTTAGGGCTTCATTTTTATTTCTGTTTCCTTCAAAATTCATATCTTATTACATGTACCTATTTTCCTGTACAAGACCCAGCATGTAGAAGACTACTGTGCACATTGTTATCTGCACACCAGCTTATGCATCCTTGGTCATAACAGGAAATCTGATCTCCCTCATACACAATTCCTTATTCTTTCATTTGGCCATAAAGCTATCTTCAAAGTAACTGTTCATTATAGGCAAAATACTGGTCTCTTTTAGGGAATTACAGATCAGCCTTTGACTTAAAAATGCCCATGATCTGGGCCTAAATCTTTTCTGTCTTTTTCTTCTGTCTCTGATAGTTTGCTATAATTTGAGAGAAGCAGTTGTGCTGCATTTGGGTAGATAAATGTTATGGTTGTCTCACAGAGAGAACAGCATTTAGCTCGTAATAGAGGCTTGTTATTTTACAGTTAAAAAAAACCAATTCTGAGATCCTGCCCTGGATGCCTAAATGCATATGTGACTTATTTATATAGTGTATTTTGCCACAAGAATGTGGTACACAATGATCTTACTTAGCAATATTTTGAAGAACATGCCAATTTTGAAAAACCAGCCATTCAAATATGTGGCAGAGTTGTGCCTTCTGTTAAGAGGATATAAAATTGAGAAACGTTTGCTTGTGATATCTATCCACTGTTTCTAGGAGGGAATCTTCATTAACATCTTTTTTCAGTTTTCATTTTGTAAAATAGTTAATGCCAAACGGGAACATATCATCAAGTAAGGCGAAGTTGGGTAAGCACATGTTTTTTGTATATAATAAGAAGTACATTGTGGTCCAAATTCTGTTCAGACTGAAGTTGTTTTACTAAGCTGCTTTTTTACAGAGAGGGTAGAGTGAAGTCTTAAAATCAGCATAAGATCCCTTGTTGCTTATGAATGAGAATATTAGTGAAAAGACTAATTGGCTTATCTGAGAGGTTTAGGAATCAAATGTTACTGTTAATATCCATGGCTGGTCCTTCAAGTCAAAAAGAACTGACTCATCCTGGGACCCAAATATTGCAGTGTTGAGTCTCCATTATCTACTACATCAGAATAAGAATTGCTGACATGTGAATTTTATTTAGGTTTTCCAGCATAATTTAACATCAGTGAATTGGACTGTTACTGAAAGGATGCAAAAGGATGTGGATTGTTTCTGTTTGGATTTAAATTGCTGATTTTCCTAAGTGATTTAGATGTTTATATTCTACTGAAATCCAAATAAGAATTTTGAAATCTTTCTATTGAAATTGTTAATGATGTACTCACTGTGTTTCCCTTTTCTATTACTAATAGATTTCTGTGTTTTCTTTTAAAGTTCTGTACATGATACACAAAGTAAAAAAAATGTAAAAGGAGAGAGAGGTAAATGCTGTGTAGACACCATCCTAAAGCTGTTTTATAGTTTTGAATATTTAACATCATGTTATAATATCAATGAATGGATACTTGGCAAGACTGTAACAGATGTTGAAAGAGGAAAACTAGTAACCATTTAACAGTGCAAAAGGACTCTAACATGATTCAGAGCCTGTGGGAAATGTGATATGATTGGTTATTATTGTGCCTGCCAATTAAATAAAGCTCATCAAAATATTCATAGCAAATAAAGTCTGTTGCAAAATGAACCCATTTTACTCATAGCAGACTATCCAAAGATCCTTCAATCTCTCTAAATGTTTTTCTTTTTTTTTTTGTCTGGTAGAGATTACGAGACCATCTACAACGGTCAGCAGTCCCTTTGACTGGTAATGTGCACAATATGATATTTTTCATTGTTTTCTTTGATGACAAATTTTGACATTTTGGAGGGAATTGATACTTTCCTATTTGTGAAGAACACTGTACTTTCAGTACAGTTCCGTAAGAGAGAAAATAATAAAATAAGTACTAGGAATAGATCCTAGCAATGTATGGAAGCATGATAATAATTTCAGGCAACAACTAATGAACTGAACACTTCTGGTATAAATGTTTCAATGCAGGAAGGAAAAACTGTAGGGATTTAGAGTTCTGGTACCAGTCACACAACAACGGACAGATACTGATTAGTCATATCCAAGTTCACCATGAACACCTGAATATAGCGCACTGAATATAGCACCTTTATTGCAAAGCATATAATACTTTAAAATCCATATATATTTTTGTTGTTCTCTCAGTACTGCACTTCCCCACTGGTTTATGCTATGCTTTACAAATCACAGCCAAAAAGCTAATGCTCAAACCATTAGCTCTAGTTTGGAGACAGCAGCCTCATTCACTGACTTAGAAAGAAACTGGGGAGCGCAAACCACCACATTATTACTGCTGATAAACATCTGCATCCAGACAGTCTCCCATTTGGGTCCTGAGCAAGCCAGTGGTACTCCTCACCACAGACGAGATACAGCCACTCATGCAGAGATGATGGGGAGCTACACAGGAGGCTGGACTGTCTGCGCCAGTGGATGTGCTGGGATCGAGTTAATTTTCTTCATAGTAGCTGGTATGGGTCTGTGTTTTGGACTTGTGCTGACAACAGTGTGGGTAACCGAGGGATGTTTCAGTTCCTGCTGAGCAGAGCTCACACAGAGCCAAGGCCTTTCTGCCTCTCCCCCCTCCCCTCCACTTCCAGAGGCGAGCAGGCTGGGGGACACAAGAAGTCAGGAGGGGACACCGCTGGGACAGCTGTCCGCAGCTGACCCAAGGGATATTCCACACCATGTGACATCATGCTCAGCATATAAAGCTGGGGGAAGAATGCAGGGGCAATGCTCGGAGTTATGGTGTTTGTCTTCCCAAGTAACAAACAGGCATGATGGAGCCCGGCTGTCCTGGAGATGGCTGAACACCTGCCTGCCAATGGGAAGTGGTGAATGAATTCCTTGTTTTGCTTTGCTTGCGTGCACAGCTTTTGCTTTACCTATTAAACTGTTTTTATCTCAACCCATGATTTTTACCTTTTTCCCGATTCTCCTCCCCATTCTGCGGCAGTGCAAGGGGAGCGAGCAAGCGGCTGCATGGTACTTAGTTGCCAGCTGGGGTTAAACCACAACACTGGACTACATTACTACTATAAGACCTCACCAGCTCTCTGTAGAAGGTTGTATCTGCTTGGTTTTGCTAAGCACTGATCTGACTTCTAGACACTTAAAAATATATTTTAGTAATAGCCTTGGTGCTGGAAATAAATTTCTGATTTTTCCTGACTATAAATCTGCTAACCAGTGAAGGAGAAAGAAGCTGCTTATACTCAGGAGAATGGGAGCGCAGCTCTGCTTTGTGCTTGCGAAACTCAAGTTATCTACAGAAAGAAAATTCTCCAGCTCTACAGTGTAGTCCACTTTCAGGCTATGTGAAAAGATTAGACAGTGCTTCTACTCACCACACAGAGACAAAGGCCAACAAAAGCCAAGGCCTTTGGGTGAAAATCTGTTCCTTGCTGCCACTGTAACCATTCTGTGGATTAGAAAAGAGTGCTTTCTTGCTATGTGGCTTTCCCACAATTAGAACAGGTTCACATAAATAACTTTTTAATTTCACTGTTTGTGTTTAGACTATTCTGTTTTTTTCAGAAACAGCTGTGCAGTTGAGCATCTAAGCTTAAAAACACTCCAGGCAAGTAGTTCAGGTTCTGTATAATGAACAGAGCACTCGAAGCCAAGGATGATGCTGTAGGTAACCAGTACAGTAGGAAGATGAAATCTGTAAAAGCCTCTTGCTCCTATCTCTAAGTTGTTTAAGGCTTTCCCTCACCTTTCAGGCAGAGTTTAGACCTTTCTAAAAGAAGCTATAAGATAATTAGAATGAAATATAGAACCTTAAGAAACCATGAATAGAATTTCTGGAATAGTTTACCAGGGTGCTCAACAATTAGATCTCCTCCACTTCTGAAAAAAAGCCGAAGTACATCCTGCTAGCTAGCCTCATTATACAGAAACAGGTATCCACAAAGCACTGAGCCTCCTGTTTGTAGTAAGTCTCCACTCTCCCTTTGCTTCCTATTTGCTCTGTAGTTTTGCAGTGATTTTCAGTGAAAGTACCTTTTTCATGATAATCAGTTGCCACCAGCTTCACAACCCATGAGCGTACACCCTCTGTTCCCAAACAGTCTCTGTCCTTCAACCAGCTACATCACTGAATGCCAACAGCTTCCCCTGTTCAGTGACCACACTTCAGCACCTTTTAAACAAGCTAAAGATATACATGCTTTGTCCAGAGGTCATTTAATCCACCATGGAAATACAGCCAGCTATGGTTTGAAATGCAGCAACATAATAGTTAATAGTGCATAGCAATATAAGAGCAGTCTAGGTCAGCAAACTATGAATGCGTTTGTTCCTAATGAAGCTGTTGCTGTAATTTAGGAAAGGAGTAAGCAGAATAATTATTCAGTTTGGAGTTTGGCCAGGAGACCAAAATTAAGAGCATTCATACTTCAGTGAAAATGTTCAAGTGTTTAAAATGGCCACAAATGAAGTTTTACATTTCATTTGAAAGACGGATGAGCAGGTCATTTTGCTGTCAATGGGTCCCTAACTGGTCTGTCTCAGAGCATTTTTTGATCAATACTGTCTACTCCTTTGTGCAACAAAGATTCTGCATTCATCATCTCTCAGTCCTTCTACATTCAATGCCTTGCAATCCATTAGATATAAACCCCATGCATTAGTATGGCAAAAATGAAGAAAGTGGAGTAATTATATTGTACTGTGCACACTGAAAAGCCTTCATTTTTTTAAAGCTAATAATTTTGCCTTACACCCATGAGGAAGACCAAGAACTTCATATCCAATGGTTTTAGGACAAATTAGGTCTCTGCTAGGAGTTGCTTTTTCTGCTTTTTCTACTTCCTTACCAAAACAAAAACCAGAAAGA
Organism: Ibycter americanus; assembly: GCA_035590275.1. Lineage (NCBI taxonomy): Eukaryota > Metazoa > Chordata > Aves > Falconiformes > Falconidae > Ibycter > Ibycter americanus. Next base: position 19,088,086 of record JAVJGI010000063.1, read on the forward strand.
AAAGTGTCCTTTGCAATTTTAATTTGATGACTGACTGGGGACTTGGATGCCCTAGGATTATTTGGGGTTGTCCCAGGTGAGTAATTGTTTCTATCCCTGCCCCATGTGGGGCACAGAATTTTAGGGATGCTCAAACGCTTCACCAGGGCATAAGGCAAGGGGGTTCAGCTTAGCCCTGTTAGTCCACTTACTGAAGGCCAGGCTTCTATGGTGATGAATCAGAGCTGTTCAATACTCTTGACATGAACATGGAAAAAACTGACAGATGACTATTTGCTTAAGCAAAAGCTGTAGTGCACAGGCAGTTACATGGACTTTTTTTTTGAAGGAGGGTCTTCCACTCACAGCAACCTGAAATATGCTGTATCCACATTAGTAACACGCTCTTTGCTAGGGTAGCACATCAAGATTGCTGCACCAGTGAAGCTGCATGAGTGCAGACTTAGCTAAGCCTATAATCTGCTTTTGATCTTGGCAGTAACCTCCCACTGACATAATTGATAGGTCTGGTTTTAGTCATAGAGTTCACAGAGCCTAACATTTACACTCTGACCCATAATTATATTTAGAATATACACACACCTCTTCCTGCACAGAGAATAAAAAGCTGCACAGTACATCTTTCAGGAAGACTGTAAAGATTCAACTCATCCATCCCTAAAGACAAAATTCCTTTTCAAAGCTTTCCATCATGCTGTGCAGCTGTTGTTAACATGATGCCAACCTCCTATATGTATAATCTGAAGAAGACCAGGGAAATAACCAGAATGAAATTTCATTACCCAGGTAAAAAATGTCCTTCCTTACAGCAATCCAGTTACTGAGAAAGTCCTGCATGTTATGAGATATGACCAAGATATTTCTTTCATCAAACATAATGAAGCTGGAGCAAGCAATGTGAGACTTAACATCTCTGTGACTTTTTACCTCAGGAGGCCAATACAAAGCAGAAGGCTTTTTAAAGTTATTTTGTTATAAAAGTGAGTGAGTGATACACATGCTTAAAACATGCACCGAGGGAATGACAGGCTGCAAAATATTAAAGTAACCCTAGACCACATTAGCATAGCCTTCATCTGCAAGAACAGTACTGGCAATAAACTTCAGCTTTGTACTGATTTTTTTTAAACTTCACCATAGTTTCTTGTAATATCCTTTGTATGTCAAAAATTAACTTCAAATTCAGCATGCAAATTGCCCCATGTGTTTAAGTCTGGTCCTGATTTATATAAAAAACACATTCTGTTTCTTCAAAGGTTGACTGAACAAAGCCCAAGAACTGTAGTCAAAGGACACTTTTTGGTTTCAAGTTAGCAGTTGATGTTAAAAGATGTGATCCTTATGTTGCCCATACTTAAAATTGTTATACCATAGTAATCTAGAAAGCTCACCATAAAGATTCCCTAATACTTGTGCAATAAAAATATTATTTGGGGGCATTTCTAAACAGGCATCTGATTTGTCATCACCAAAGGAGGAGGATCAGTACTCCTTCAAGTGACCAGAGTGCCTGCCCAGGGAAAAGAACATACTTAGTTTTGAAATGTTTCTTTTCCTATAGATCTGAGCTTCTGTCACTCAAAACAGTACAACAAATCTTGAAAGAAATGGAAAAATGAAACCTATTTCCCATACCCACTGCAGCTCATGCATTTTTAATATATTCATGGCTTATATATATTGTAGTAGTTCCTCCTTTGGCAGCCCAAATTTTTAAGGAATTTTATTCACTTTCTTCTGGGACTGGAAGTTTTTCTCCTCATTAATCAGTCTTTTCCAGAAAAGGATCATAATGGCATTTTGCTGTTGTTTAAAAAGGAGGTGGCTGGAGCTCCACAGTTGTGACTGGCATGGAAAGCCAGGGATCAGCTGTGCTGTGAGCTGCAACCCCAGGGCCCGCCCCGGAGGTGCCACCAGCCCAGAAGCAGTAAGCACCAATGTATTGCTGCACCCGGCTGTATGGCATTCTAGCACAATTCTCCAGCCACGTATTGGGTTTGTTCCTTGTGATACAAGGAACCTCTTTAAAAGTCCTATTTTCAGGAAGTTCCATCTCTGCACCCACTAGTCTCAATGCACTCAATTTGCTTGGGCAAAACCCAAAACAAATTTCCTGAACAGAAGAGCACCACTCCTATTCAGAAGCACCAGTGAAACTAAGCAGCCTTGTAGGGAAGCACTTTCTTTCAGAAAGGATTGTATATATGGACATTTTACACTTAATTTTCCTTATTTGTTAAGTTAGGAAACGGCCAACATTATACAATGTCAGCTATTATCACATCCGTAGTAACTGGGCCACATAATTCATTACTAGTAACTATCATTATGAAGCCAAGAGTTTAATGTAAAATTGCCTACATGACTTTGACTTAGCAAATCACATGCATTGAATGAATGAGAAAATATTGTCTAAATCCTTACTTTCAAGTTATTATCTAAATTCTTTGTTGTCATATTCTGTGTCATTCATTTTGATAAGCACTTAATTTAACATCAGGTAATTTTTTTCTTCTAAGTAACGGGATCATCTCCCACAAGCAATTCCTTCTGTTTTTTTTGTTTTGTTTTGTTTTATAAAATGAAATCATCACAATGTAATCCAGACTAATGGCTCCCGTGACAACGTATCAGCAAAATACAGGGATATATGGTTCAAAATGTAAGCAAATACAAGCAAAATGCTGTATGTCCAAACCTGTCTTCCCTAGGCTGTCAAAACTCCTAATGAAGACTGGCTATATGTGACATGCTCCGTATCAGTACTCTTTAAGGACTACAGCTGTAGTCATCTGCCAGTGATACAGCCTAAATACCCTTTGCTATGAAATTTAAAACGTGATACACGTATCCTGTAATACCAAGTAAGAACTTCATTTCATTATATATTTTGTTCCTCTCAAAGGGAGTATTATAATGCATGAAACAAAGCCTTGAAAAAGGGAAAAAGGGTATCAAGAACCTATAGCTAAATAAAAAAGAATCTGGAAACTATACCAGTTCTTCACGTTAGACCAACTCTGCCGAAGTCCAACTGGAAAAATAAAACTAGAGGGAAGGGATACCACCCAGACTGACCTTGACAGGCTTGAGAGGTGGGCCCGTGCAAACCTCATAAAGTTCAACAAGGCCAAGTGCAAGGTCCTCCATGTGGGCCAGGGCAATCCCAAGCACAAATGCAGGCTGGGCAGAGAATGGATTGAGAGCAGCCCTGAGGAGAAGGACTTGGGCGTGTTGGTTGACAAGAAGCAAAATACGACCCGGCAATGTGCACTTGCAGCCCAGAAAGCCAGCTGTATCCTGGGCTGCATCAAAAGAAGCACGACCAGCATGTCAAAGGAGGTGATTCTGCCCATCTACTCCGCTCTCATGAGACCCCACTGGGAGTACTGCATTCAGCCCTGGGGCCCTCAACATCAGAAGGACATGGACCTGTTGGAGCGAGTCCAGAGGATGGTCATGAAGATGATCAGAGGGCTGGAGCACCTCTCCTATGAAGGCAGGCTGAGAGAGTTGAGGTTGTTCAGCCTGGAGAAGAGAAGGCTCTGGGGGGACCTTACAGCACCTTCCAGTACCTAAAGGGGCTGAGAGGAAAGCTGGAGAGGGACTTTTCACAAGGGTATGCAGTGATAGGACAAGGGGTGGTGGCTTTAAGCTGAAAGAGGGTCATTTTAGGTTAGATATTAGGAAGAAATTCTTTACTGTGAGGGTGGTGAGGCACTGGCATATGTTGCCCAGGGAAGCTGTGGATGCCCCATCCCTGGAAGTGCTCAAGGCCAGGCTGGACGGGGCTGTGAGCAACCTGGGCTGGGGGAAGGTGTCCCTGCCCATGGCAGGAGGGATTGGGACTAGGTGACCATTAAGGTCCAATCCAAACCATTCCAGGATTCTATGATATAAGTTTATACATGACCTTAAACTCCCTCTTAAAGAGAGATTCTTTTACAAATTACCCTATTGCCAAACCTTTATTTATTTCAAAATTTATTAGTTTCAGAGGAAAGGGATTGGAATTCAATTAAAATCAGGACTATTCAGTTCCTTTTAAAGAAACCTGGGGTTATGCTAGTCCAAATCTTTAAGAACTGTTCTTAAAGTTGCAGTATTTCTTTAAATGTTCAGCATTTTTGCTACTGAGAAATTTTCTAAGATTAATTCGTAACAGGAATTACCATCACCTCACTGGAATCCCTAGGGACACTTCTGAAAGCTTTATGCAGACTTTTCATTTTTTCACTAAAAAGCATTATGGAAAAATTCTGCACCCATCTCAAAATTTGCATTGATATATGATCTATAAAAACATAATGGCATCCTGATTTCTCGATTTGAATTTCTTATTTCTGCAGCAAAAAAGGAGTGGGAAAATGTGACATTAAATGTTCTGCTCAATACCTAGCCTTAAAGTTTGAGTAAATGACTCATCTGAATTTTTGTGTTAACATATCTCTTGACAAATACCATACGGAACGGACAGGCAAAAATAGAGGTAGCATTTTGAGGAATTTGTTTGCTGCCATTTGGAGACTGTCATTTCAGAGCAAATGGAATTCAGTTTTATCTCTTTTGCATTAACAAACACGGATGTATTTAAAATGTAATAACTTTTGTAGAATTTCACATGGTAATTTCACTAATCTGAAGCAAACAGACTGGAAGACAATTTTTTAAGAATCAAAATGGCATGTCGTTGTCAGAAAGACAATAACCTCTTTTTCTAAAAAAATTAAGAGGATTAAAATGGTCCTGTAGTTCTTTAAAGAAAAAAAATCCCAAATTTTTAGTTACAAATTGCTTTTAAAATATGTTTCAGATATAAGATTTGTGGTACTGAGCAAAGGTGCATCTTTATTAGACCTTCTGTATCAAAGTGAAATTACTGTAATTATAATGAATTATGCATTTGTGTAATGAGCCAGTAACACAAAAACCCCACAACATATTTTGCATTCTTATTCTGTTTTTCACAGTGAGACTTCCCAGACTCTTATATATACAGAATATACAGCGTGAAGTATTTATCCAATGCTTTGCCAAAGTTTTGAAAATGTTTTGTTTAGTGCAATGTTTTTCAGTCTTTTGACTTCCACTTCCCTTTCTTGTTTGCTAGTGGAGATGAAAGTCCATGAATAGCAAATTCAGACCTACCACGAATAGGCTTGCTGTCCTCAATCACCTTGATTAACGTTTTAGGAAATTGCCCTAAGCCACTGATGCAGGTTTGAAAGCATTGTGTTAATGTATTGCAACAAAACAAACATTTTGAGTTACATTTAGATTTTAGAGTTATCTTCTGCAATATAACTTACAGCTGAAAAACACTACTCTTCACATTTTTAAGGACAGGGACTGAATTCCTCAGTGTGTCCAAGAAGTAAAAATATAAATTACAAAAGAGAGAAAGAGGAAACCAAGAACAGTTTGACAGCACTGATAAAAAATACGAAATTCTAGTGGTTTATCCAGCCTGTTTCATGCAAAACCATAGGGGAATTGGTATTGTCAGTTAATCATTGCTCATATACAGGTGATTCCTAGAGGGTCTGATCCACTGTGCTAGATGCTACCCAAACATGCTGTGAAAATGCTCCTTTTGTCCAAAAATGTTTTTAGTTAATAGTATGCTAGAAGACAAGCTTCTAAACTGTATCTTTGAAGGGGCATTATGAAAGACCAGCTGAGGATGTTTAAGACTTTCAGTCACCTTTTCAGCTGATTTGGATACAGGTTCTGATACAAAACTGCCAACCCTGCAAGCCTCAGTCCAAGCTGGCTTCCTGGATTAAACAATGAGCAACAACATGGCCAAATATTCCACAGCACTAAATAAATGTGACCAAATTCTGCGTATTTCCCTCCAGTCCACAAAGCCTCTTACCTGAGGCTAGTATTTGCAGTGGAATATGCCATGAATGTACAGGAGTACTCTGAATGCTTGGTACCGCAGCCCTTTTGTGCTGCTCATTGCTTTTATCCTGAGACAGAAGGTGAGATGTAGGCAGGGTCCCACACATTCAGTGGCAAGGTTGTCTCTCATCAGACATCTGACCTGTTTGGGGAACATCTCCCTGGAGCCAGGTGGTGTGGTTAGACTGCAAAGGCACACCTGAACCAGCACAGCTAATTCTGTAGGGCCCTCCAGTGCCACAGCCACAGCCCTAGCCCTGCCCAGAGCTACACAGCCCAGGCTACTGCAGATAGACAGCTGGTTGTGGCAATTTCCCTTGATGCTAGATGAGGTGCAGCTATATACCTCTATTTCTGTGAAGACCATCGCTCATTAAAGTGTTGCCCTTCAATGAGCAAAGGAAATGCAATCTTCTCTGCTGAAGTAATAAAATAAACCAAAAGATTGATTAGCAAATTTTCTGTATCCACCATGGTTAGAAGACAAGAGAATATATCTGTCTTAATTAATTTGTACTACCATGGCCAAACTTGCCAGATACCTTAGTTTGAAAAGGCAGACACTTCTCACGTGTCCTTGAATACATAGTGAATATGCATCTCTCTTCAAAAATGCATGTAAGTGATAGCAGCAGGATCATTCTCTTTACATGTAGTTTGTGTGTGCCATTGCATGCCTACAATTTCAGGGGACAGAACATAGCTGAGGTGCTTACCTGAGGCTGATCCAGAATTTGCATTTTAAAATGTGTGCTCCTGCACTGCCAGATTAACTAGCTGTCAAGCATGAACTGCAGAGCAGATTGGACCATCTGTGACGGAATGTGACAAGAAAGGATTCTATCTAATAGTCTGAATTCTTTCTCTGCAGGAAATTATGGTACAAGATGCCAAATGGAATTTTGAAATAAAAAAAAAATAAATTCTGAAGTTATAATTAGAACGCAGAAAATAAAGGACGCTGAGCCCTGCTTGAACTAAGCTAATAAAATCTCCAGGGAAAAGGCTAGCTGCCTGGTTCTGTGGTCTTCCTAAGGGTGGCAGGAGGGCACTGCAGGCCAACAGTGGCTGCCCTGGGCTTCATGCCACAACATACAGCGAAGAAACTCACAGACATGGAGGTACAGGTCCACGGTGCCACGGCAAGTATGGGCTTAGAAAGGTTTGCATCCCATAGCCGGGGCCTTTGCAATGGGGCTCTTCTTCTACATAGTAAATACATTTTAGACTGTTTACCTATTCTCTGACCACCATAAAGTCAGCTTGAAAATTCACAAGATCGACACCTTTGCTTTGCCCCCCAAGTTACTCAGCAAATGTCACCTCTTACAGTTTGGGGAAAGACAACTATCAGGCTCCCCAGGCAGATGCCCTAGAAAAAGAAGCACAGATTGAAACTGTAATCAAGGCCAGGGCAGAGGAATAAACTCAGAGCAGAAGCAGGGAGCCTGTGTGCAGATAAATCTGAGCTTGCTTTTGGCTATAACAGCAAAAAGCCTGAAGTCACATACTGCAGCAGGTAATGGGGACGCAAACCTTCATTGTTTGGCTGTGAATGGAGCCATGGCACACCTCACCCTTCACTGACAGCAACCAACGTTTGCTCAAAACCCACAGAAAGTTGATCAGCCTGTATGATTGTGAAATATAGTCAACAACTTTTTGGAGCTATTATTTTCATTAGAAAGAAAACATCTGCCCTGCTGAATGTGCAGGATGCCAATAGGTGTGACTAGGTGATGGGAGGAAGTAGTGCCCCACTGCAAAGGAGCAAAGCTGAGCTACAGCCAAACGGCACATGGAATGGCTGTTTGCCTCCTTGCATTTACAGTCTGCCCCGGTAATGCGTGTGGTCTAAAAACAATAAATTTGAAGTTAAATTTTTTAATGTGGGAACATAACTGTGTGTGGGAAAATGTATTCTGTTAACATTTATGTTCGTTTAACAGGCATTCATTTCAAAGTGAGTTCTGAGATATAAAAATAGCAGAAATATGCAAAGGGAAAAAATGTTCAACGTTTTTCTTAAGCTTTGCTCCCATCTGTTAGATTGAAGTATTCAATAGATACAAACTATTACTTTGACTTACATAGCACCTTTCCTCCAGAAAATACAATGTCATTTACAGAGGATTCATTCAGCCTCACTACACTCCAGGAAAATAAGTACTATTAAACTCCCTTTAACCAATGGGACATGTAAGCCAGCAGAAAGTTGAGTGAATTACAATGAGCTAACAGGAAATTAGGGACACCGAGAGAAACCAGATCCAAACACCTGGTTTCTAAGGTCATATTTTAAACACTAGATACAATGTTACTGTTTACGTTTTTAAGCTGAATGTGCGGAATTGTTTAAAGACATTTCTTAACAGACAACAAGACTGTTCAGAAAAAACAGCTTGAGAAAGCAAAAGGCTACTTTTCCTCGCTTTTTTGCTTTCCAGTCTGTAAGCAATATTAATGGTGGCAGTAAATACACCTGCTTTGGGGGGTATTTTTTTACCAGGTTTGCCTGATGCTGCACAGGACGCGGTACATTATTTTTCTAAGTGAACTCCTTTTTAACAGTAAACAATACTACAGTCAGTGGGAGACACATATAGATTGCTTGAAAGCCTCATAGTCTGGTGAGTTTGAACCATGGCTCGCTAGTGTCAGGGAGGAAGTAAGAAATAAAGGAGAGAATTGCCAATAAAGACACAGAAAGAAAGAATTAAATCTCAGCAGCACGGAGTATTGGAGACAGAATGAAAGCAAAGGCAAAACAGCTGGAAACTACAATACTTACTATCATGCTATTAAATTTGGTCATTAATAAATTTTTTTTTTTTTAAATGCATAGCAACAATCCTTGATGATCTGCTTTAGCTGGACTGAGTCTTCAAACCATGTTTCTGGAGAACAGGTCAGATTCCCCTTTCCCTTTGCTATTTACAAGAAAGGTAGAGAAACTTACCACACCTTGCACCAACAGCTTTGCACCAGCACAGATCATCCCATACCAGGAAAGTATGTCCATCACTAGCCACAACAACTTTATGACAACATTGTGCAAAGTGACTAGACAGAGGGAGATGAAGGGAATCCTCTGTGTTAGATCAAAATCTGGGACAACCTCTGCTGTCAGCATTGTGCATATGTCGCGGTTTCAGCTGGGATGGAGTTAATTTTCTTCTTAGTAGTTGGTGCTGTGCTGTATTTTGGCTGTGATGTGAGAGCAA
>JAVJGI010000063.1:19097316-19118518 GCA_035590275.1 Ibycter americanus
TAACCATTACGCGTGATGGAGCCCTGCTTTCCTGGGGATGGCCGAACACCTGCCTGCCCATGGGAAGTGGTGAACGATTTTCTTCCTTTGCTTTGCTTGCGCGCGCAGCTTTTTGCTTTACCTATTAAATTGTTCTTACCTCAACCTTTGACTTTTACATTCTTTTCCGATCCTCCTTCCCATCTTTCTGGGTGAGGGGAGTGAGCGAGTGGCTGTGTGGTACTTGGTTGCCGGCCAGGGTTAAACCAGCACATTTTTCTGGGGTTAAACCAGCACAGCATACAAATCCATCTACTGTGGTGGAACAACTCTGAATTACACTAGTGTACCTGAGAGCAGAATCTGTATCTAAAACATGGACCTTTACTTAGAAGTAAAACCAGCAGTTTTTAAGCGTGTACCTACTCTTAAGGAAGAAATGTAATTGAACTTTTAAGAAATCACTCTATTATTCAAGTATTTGAATGAATGAAATCCCTGAAGACCAAAAAAGACTGAAAACTGTCTCTAACCTTATCCTTTTTTCAGCATCAGCCACAGTGATGTGTCCATGGTCGTACCCAGGGACACATTCTTAATGTTCAGAAAAGAAACATCTAAATGACACTCTAGTAGAAAAACAAAAACTCCAAAATCAAAATGAAATGGCAATTTTCCAATTAAATCATGTCCTAGAGCTTTTTAGTAACTCTCAGCCTTCAAGAATAGAAAAAAGATTGCATTTATTCACTTTAACACTTGGAAGAATGGAAGGATCAGTGAACTGCAGCTTACATTAGGGACCCATTTTGTGACTATATCCTGGTCTGCATCTGAAAGGTAGTTGAATTGCTCAGGATGAGAGGAACCATTATGACAGCCTAGTCTGACTCCTATATAGAGCCTTAGCACTTAAGCCAAACTGGAGTTACTTGGGGGTAGCAAGGTTGCTCCCCCAGCAGACAACAGAATCCTGGTATTCCCCTTACTGCAAAAATGTGCAACTGTAGCATCAAAAATGTACTTCTTAGCTTGGTACTCGTAATTCTTGATCAGGGCTTTAAAATTCTTTTCAGTAACTATGCAGGCTAAACATTTTAAGTATCTCATTACTTTAAAGAATGTTTCTGAGCTCTCAAGTCACTTTTACAGGACACCATACTCCTGTCTTTTAATATTGTACTGGATATCTTTGTTCTGTCTCAGAAGGCATTATGGACTTCTGCACAAAATTTCCTTTTCTCATGCAAACTCATACTGAAGTACAGAAGAAAACAGAATGAAAATAAAAATTTAAGTAATCCCCAAATCCCAGGTCTTTAATGTTATATATCAAACACCTGTACATACGTGAGAAATGAAGGCTGATATTCAACCCTGAATATGCATGAAAGAAACTTGAAACATGAAAGAAGGTTGGTTTACACAGTTAAATGTGTATGTGTTTGCAATGCATGTTACGGGCAGACCACTGTTGTGCTTGCTTCCTTCTCCTATCTCCCAACTAAGTTACTGAAAGATGAGCTTTACCACCATTATATTGGAGTGGGTCTGTGGCAGCTCTCGGTTATTGACCTTGTTACTCCCACAGTGCTCATCCAGTCACTCAGGACAGCTTGCCTTCAGCCCTTTGCTCAGCTCCCTCTTCAAAGCAAAGGCACTTCTCAAGGACTTTGTTGAAGCTGAGCTACTTCAAAGCCGCAAGCACAAACTGGTCATTTGGCAAAGAATATTATTGTTACGCAACTGACATCATCAGACTTTCTCAATTAGCACTTATGTATGTAGCATATGCTCAAGGGCTTGTTTGCAGTGCACTTGGCTGCAGTACGTGTGACTCCCATATGGAGAACTAGCTTTTTCTTATCCATGCTGCCCCTCATGAAATGTTTCCACATATAGATGAAGGCACATGGTTAGAAAAAAGGAAAGTGGAGCTACAGAAAATACCCTGGTGGGGTTTCTTTTTAATTGTATGCCTGCTCTTTTGGCCTATTCTACAATGCTGAAAATGAATACCACAGATGGAGGGTGGGTGTTAAAAGCCCACTGAATACTGAAATTTTACTAATCTGTTATAACAGGAAACATCTGTGCTAAATTCAGTGTTTAATAGCTCTTCCCATTTCTCATTTCAGTTGTGGAACATCAGTATTTACAGGACACTACCAAGAAATTGTTTGAATTCATGGTCACATTCACTTCAAGTCTAATACTGATTTGTTGCTGTGAATCACTTCAACAACTATGAACCTAGGGATGCCAATGTACTTAATAAATTATCCTATGGTTAATCCAGGCACCAAAGGTTTGCAGTTCCAGAACTAACAGAGAAATAAGTATTTAAATTCTTTCTAGTAGGCTATATTCATTACTATTTATGTAAACAAAGTCAGTGATTCTTTTACCATTCTGTAATATTTTCAGGCAGTTTTTCAGACTGGATTTTCAGAAAGTTTGGAGAAGATTTTAAATGTAAGTTTACTCTAACTGATGCTCAAAATATTTAAGGCTTCTTCATTCCTCAAGTAAGCCAATTTTCTACCCTATAATCTTCTCTAGTCTTGTAAAAATGTGGGAAATGCCACAATACATGATCTTACTGGCATCACCGAGATGTGGTGGGATGGTTCCTATGACTGGAGTGTTGGAATGGAAGGATACAGGCTCTTTAGGAAGGATGGGCAGGGGAGACGAGGAGGGAATGTTGCCCTCTCAATGACCAGCTGGAGTGCATGGAACTCTGCCTGGGGATGGATGAGGAGCTGACTGAGAGCTTTTGGGTCAGGATTAAAGGGAGGGCAGGGACGGGTGACATTATCGTGGGAGTCTGTTACAGGCCACCCGACCAGGAAGACCGAGCAGATGAGGCCCTCTATACACAGATAGGAGCAGGTTCACCTTCAGAAGCCCTGGTCCTCATGGGGGACTTCAACCACCACGATCTCTGTTGGAGGGACAACACAGCAGGGCATAAGCAGTCCAGGAGCTTGCAGTCCAGGAGCTTTGTGGAATGCGTTGATGATCAATTCCTCCTCCAAGTGATAGAGAAGCCAAAGAGGAGAGATGCTGTGCTGGACCTTGTTCTCACTAACAAGTCGGGGCTAGTGGGGAGTGTGAAGTTCAAGGGTACCGTTGGCTGCAGTGACCATGAAATGGTGGAGTTCAAGATCCTCAGGGCAGCAAGGAGGGCACAGAGCAAACTCGTTGCCCTGCACTTCTGGACAGCAGACTTTGGCCTCTTCAGGGATCTGCTTGGTAGAGTACCATGGGATAAAGCCCTGGAAGGAAGAGGTGCCCAAGAAAGCTGGTTAATATTCAAGGATCACCTCCTCCAAGCCGAGGAGCGATGCATCCCAACGAAGAGGAAGTCAGGCAAAAATGCCAAGAGGCCTTCATGGATGAACAAGGAGCTCCTGGACAAACTCAAACACAAAAAGGAAGCCTACAGAGGGTGGAAGCAAGGACAGGTAGCCTGGAAGGAACACAGAGAAGTTGTCTGAGCAGCAAGGGATTAGGTCAGGAAAGCTAAAGCTCTGATAAAATTAAATCTGGCCAGGGACATCAAAGGCAACATGAAAAGCTTCTATAGGTACATTGGTGATAAAAGGAAGACTAGGGAAAATGTGGGCCCTCTTTGGAAGGAAACGGGAGACCTGTTACCCAGGACATGGAGAAGGCTGAGGTACTCAATGACTTTTTTACCTCGGTCTTTGCCGGCAAGAGCTCCGGCCACACCACCCAAGTCACAGAAGGCAAAGGCAGGGACTGGGAGAATGAAGAACCGCCCACTATAGGAGAAGATAAGGTTCCAGATCATCTAAGGAACCTGACCATGCACAGGTCCATGGGACCTGACGAGATGCATCTGTGGGTCCTGAGGGAACTGGTAGATGAAGTGGCTAAACCACTATCCATTGTATTTGAGAAGTCGCGGCAGTCAGATGAAGTTCCCACTGACTGGAAAAGGGGAAACATAACCCCCATTTTAAAAAAGGTAAATAAGGAAGACCCAGGGAAATACAGGCTGGTCAGTCTCACCTCTGAGCCTGGCAAGATCGTGGAGCAGATCCTCCTGGAAACTATGCTAAGGCACATGGGAAATAAGGAGGTTATTGGTGACAGCCAACATGGCTTCACTAAGAGTAAATCATGCCTTACAAATTTGGAGGCCTTCTATGATGAGATTATGATACTGGTGGCTGAAGGAAGAGTGACTAATGTCATCTACCCGGACTTGTGCAAAGCATTTGACACTGTCCTACATGACATCCTTGTCTTTAAATTGGAGAGACATGGATCTGATGGATGAACCACTTGGTGGATAAGCAATTGGCTGGATGGTCACACTCAAAGAGTTTTAGTCAATGGCTCAATGCCCAAACGGAAACCAGTGATGAGTGGTGTTCCCCAGGGGTCGATATTGGGAGCAGCACTGTTTAACATCTTTGTTGGTGACATGGACATTGGAATTGAGTGTTCCCTCAGCGTGTGCCAACATCACCAAGCCTTGTGGTGTGGTTGACAGGCTGGAGGGAAGGGATGCCACCCAGAGGGACCTTGACAGTCTGCTTCCCCCACCACACTGCCTCATCCTCCCATTCTTTACACTCAGTAATAATGGCTATTTATTGCAATATAATATTGCAATACAGAAAGCCAAAATGTGCTAGCTCCTGAGTCAGAGGAAGCAGACACTAGGGTGAGAGAAGGTGAGAAAAGAACAAAGGATGTTGCAAGGAAAGGTCGTCCCTTCCCCTAACTCTTTTTATTTTATTTTTTAATTTAACGTAGACCTTCAGTATTGTTCCTGAAAGTGCTTCCTGTCTCTGGTGGCCAGAATCACTTGTTTCAGACACAGGTGTTGAAAGTCATGCATTCTGCAGGTACTGAAGAAATTATTATTTGGAAATATTTTTTATTACTGATTAGTCTGGCTACGCTGTGAAGACTTTTATCTATCCAGATAACAGGTTTGTGTTTCTCATTGCTCTTCCTTATTGTCAAAGACATTTTTGTTTCATTGTTCAGATCTATTTGTCTTTATCTACTCTGTGTATTTTAATCCTATTCTTCTTTCAGCTTTCTTGTCTGTTTGTTCTTCCCTTTTCATAAAGACTCAATTTCAGTGACAGCAGCTCCACAGAGATTCAGGTTTTGCTCTCGTGAACATGTGAAGTCCTAACAGTCATCATCAATCAGCACTTGAATGTTTAATGTCTTTCAGGTTCCTTTACTTTGGCATGGTTGTCTGCCTTTTGTTTTAAGTGCTTTCATGTGTATCCTCTTCAAATATGTTGCCTACAATAAGCCCTAGTTGTCTTGTTCTTGCTGTCTTCTTTATTCATAAGAATGATCAATCAATTTCTGAAAGAAGTCTGCTTTCTATTTGTTGTTAAAAAGTCTCCCTGGTAAGTACAGTAGCTAGAAAGGGAGAGCACGTTGTTGGTTTTACCATGTATTCATCTCTCGCAGATATGCTTCTGTTTGACGTGAGGGAGGTGAACAAGGAAGGCAGCTTCAAAAGGCATTGCACTTGTATTGTTTTTGCTTAAAACCATAAAGCTCAGTCCTGGGGGGTGGGGCGTGGGGCACAGGAAGGAGGTTGGGTTGGGTCTCAGTCTTCCAATGAGGTTTGTTGCATGTGTTTAGCTGTTTCTTACACAGCCCAATGAAGGGAAATGTCCTCAGCAGGCATGCTGGGGTTTCCTAAAGAACACCTATTCTTTACAGTATTGACACTGCAGTACTGATTCATGGAAGCTTTCCTACAGGTTACAGATCACAGCCCTATGAAAAATCTGCTTTAACGATGATAAATTCTATGCAAAATTTTACAGGTCATACAATCATCCTTGAGATGGGGCACTGACAACAGTGAAATTCCAAAATAAGACAGAATGCAGGCGGAAAAAAAGTCTGCAGCTTACTATCCTTTCCAGTAGTGTATAACTGTGCAGAAATTCAGCCCAATCTTTTAAAGAATAAAACTAATTGTAATGAAAGTCAGGGAGTATTTCAGCCCCTTACCTATTTTAAGGCGGGATTAATATACAGCACACAATACTCTACACATAACGCAAGAGCATGGGCAGCCCAGATTTATTGGGATTTGTTCTCCCCTTTTATTTAGTTCATCTAATCTGTACTTATCTGATTTGTTAAGCTTTCAGAGACATACCCCAAGTGAACACGTTGTACCCATGAGGAAGACAGACAGTCACATAAGCCAAGAAATATCATTCTTCTAAGGCAGCTAAAGTAATGCGTTGTTACAAAAAGCACTAGGCTAACATCGAAGGAAACAAGCTAAAAAATGCCTTTTTTTAAAAGTTGAAAGTAGGAGCAGATGACCCCCTTATTGTACAATTATATTTATGCTCGGCAGTTGTATTTGGGTTCTCTTCTTTGTTTACAGCTGTTTATAATACAAACTGTTCAGTGGAGCATATTTTAAAAATTATTAAAAGGCACACATATACAGAAATGTGTTAAACTTGCAAGAAAACTTAAAATTGCGAGAATGCAATTCCTAGTCGCAGCTATGCATCCAAGGAAAGTCAGATTATACTCCAGGTGATGAGTTCTGAAAGAAGACTACCGTATCAGGCACTACAGAGTATGAAATGGATCTTGCAGAAGCAGCTCATATTTCACAAGACTATGCTTATGCAAATGAGTTGTCTTCTTTCATATCCAGAAAGAAAGTTTACTGACCAATTATTTAATTATGAATTTAATACCAAAATGTCTGTGGTTCAACAGCCATTGTTGTAAAGGAAGTTTCAGACTCATGCAGCTGCTGTATGTTTGACATAGGCCATGAATTCACATACAAAAGTCCATCTAAAAATGTCTCTTCAGAGTTATTTGATATTAAAATCCTAGGAAAGATGAAACAGGCAGAATAAATTCTGGATTTAAAAAACTGCACTAAAAATTCAAGCACATAAAGAATTTCTTGCTCTATAACCTCAGATGTATTAGCATAACCATCACATGAACCTTTCTTCAGATGCCAGTGGGTAATTATAGGAACACAGGGTGGATCCTCAGCTGGTGAAAATCGTTATAGCTGCACAGAAGCCAATTTATGCCAGCTGAAGTTCTGGCCCATAAAATCTCTTCTAAACCTGAAAGAACATCTTGTACTACAGTATTATTGGTCTTCAGGTGATTGAAAACCATCTTGATGAACAGTGTGGTCTCAGGAAAAATACCAGGACTGTATGTCTGACAAATTTCTGCTCTGTGTTCCTTTATTTAACTTGATTAGAATGATAATATTTAAGCAAAAGCTTGCATGGAACAATGCACCATTAGTCACATGCTGCTTCTCAATAGTGAAACTATCAATTTTATTATAGATGTAAATACGTGCAAGAGGTCTAACTATAATTGGAACATTAGCCAAGAAACAGATGGGGATTCTGATTAAGAGTGTACCTCGTGGGTATATGTTGTACAAGCAGCATCTCTAGAAGGGAGAAGGTTATAAAGCCCTCTTACGGTATATGCAAACTAGATATGAACACAGCAACACAAGCTAGAAATTTATTTATGAACACTGTGTGTTTAAGAAAAGTTTGTGTTTCATGTAAAGTCGGCAAAGCATTAGCCTCCAAGCAATACAAAATATGTACGTATTCTATCTCTTTCACAGAAGAGTAGTTTGGATTATTTATTTTCAAATACAGTATTTTTTAAAAAACTAGATCACTGGAGTAGGTATGAGTGATTTCAATGCAGAAAATGAGTAATGTGTAAATGCTCAGTGTTACAGAAAAGAGATCAGATCTTCTCACTTGGTAGAAGAATAACTACTTTTTTTTTTTAATAGATCCTTTAAATTTTATGGTTAACATATTTAAACCTCAACTTTAAAGAACTTGATTTCAGACATTTTTTTAAGAATCAAGTTTTTTGCAAATACCAAACTATCCACTTGCCTTACCCACAACACAAGTAATCAACATACCCAATTTTAAAGAACAAACCTTCCACTCACTCTTGAAAGCCACATCAGGACACCGCGTAGCTTGCATGCTCCAAGCGTCATTTTCCTGCATCAATCTCCCAGCTTTCTTTATAGTCCCTGAGATTTGTTTCCTAATTTTCTAGCACCTGTGTTGTATTCAGCTGTTGGAAATTTTGTCATTGCCAGCAGTACAGATCTGTAGCAGAGCTGTCTTACAGTTCATATTGCGCTGGCAGACCAGCAGACAACTATTAGTGTCCCAGAAGTATTCAGTTTAATTCAGACAGCATTCTTTATGATTGACCAGTGAACTAGTATGAAGACCCAGAGCATCCTCTTATTTCCAGAGGATTCTCTTTTTTCCACAATGATTCTCACCCAGAATATTACAGCTCCCACTCACTGCACCTCATACAGATTCAAATGTGGCTGAAAAAAGCCATTTCATTATATGATGCAACACGCAGCAAGTAACTGAGTAGCTATTGCACAGTCCCTTCTGACAAATACCTGTCTCCATATTTTCTATTCTCATAATGTACCAAAGACTCTTTCTTGTTATACTTTTTATGTAAGGAACTAATTCCTAAAACGATTTAGGTTATATATTCATATAATATTATATATGCTATACAAACATAATAATTAACTAAGCTGAGATAGAGCAGCTCAAGCCAAGTGGGTAACTTCACCAAGTGACCCAATAAACATGTTGAAGATGGCAAAGGTTATGACTTCAATATTTGGACTCACAGGAAAATACTTTATCAGGAATCTTCTACCTCTAATGTTCATTATGTTGCAGAAGACCCATTCTTTTCTTTCTGAGTAGATAATAAAGATAATCAGAATTACTCATGTAAATCAAATGGAGGAGACCTAGGGGGAAAAAAACCCAACCCACACTGAAAACACATTGTGTGACAATGCTATAGAGGCCATAGGGAGCAGAACACAATCGCATCTGCTGTCTGTGGACTAATGTGCCATAGCATGCAATTTTGTGCTACATAAACTCAACTTGAATACGCACTGTGGAATCTCTCATTCAAATGCTGTACAATTATTCCCACAACACTGCTTAGCTCTTTCACCATTATTGCTGATATTCTGTCTACACCGAAAAGACAAATTAATACTAGCAATGACTGACACAGGATTGCCAAATGAAGTGATGCAGATAGCAGGGAGGAAGGCAGGTTCCTTCTCCTTTTGCAACTCCTTCTCTTCCCAGTTTTCCTCTTACCACTTTAAGCAATCCTTCATAAGACACTCATAATGCCATTCTGGTTTCCTACATGGGTTCTTTAGTAAGAAGTAAATCAAAAGACTGATCCCTATAGTCTTTATTTCCAGGCAATCTCCTCACAAAGATCAAACAGCCTGTTCTATACCTGACAGATCTACCACCCTGTTCCAGAACAATTCCTGTCTGCAGAAAATAAAGCTTATAGTCTCTCTCCCATAAATGCTCTCTGCTTTCTTGATTACTGTGGCTAGTATCACCATTCAACCTGTCAGTCAGTTCTGTAATCTTCACATCATCTTCCACTTACATTTTTCTAAGTTCACTGCAAGGTTGTGCTAAATCACAACAGTAATTTCCACTAATATTAACTTTGCTAAAATACAGCATTTTCTGCCCACCATCACAACCTAAATTCTTGTCCAAGTTCTATCTCCTGTCTCAATTACTGCAAATCTTCTTGCTCACATCCACTGAAAATACTGCTGTAGAGAGTACTTATCAGCCAGTCATTTTGATCCTATCACCTTATTTTCAGTTATTTCCTCTTTATTAATATACTTTCACACACACTGGTCAATCAGTCTTGGCAACTCTTTAGATGTTGGTGTGCCAAGATCATTGCCAACTGCGGTGACTGGTATGACCTTAGAGATTGCTTGTAGAGTTTTCTAGCTGTCTGCTGTATCCTAGACTCAAAGCTCTTTGGAGTGAGCAGGGAAAGGAAGTGATCTGTATTTTTCTCCTTTATTTCTGCAACATCCAGCACCATGAGCCGCTCTCCACAAAGCATGCTCTTGTATGCCAAAACAATGCATCAAACGTGACAGTAGTTTCCCTGCTAAGAACACTTTATCTTGTAGTCTAACATACCACTTCTGCTATGGCATATGGGTCCTATGATACTGTCTTCTAAAAGAGAAATATTTTTCAGCTGGGACACTTTAAAATAGTTCTTAATTAGAAAAACAATAGAACAATGACAAATTCCTCAGGCTGGGATGGTATGGCTGTCATTTCACACACTCTAGATTTAGTAATTGTAACAAGAGGCTTCATAAAGAAATCTGGGGGTCACTGAATACTCAAAACATACTTTTTCAAGTTTACAAGCTCTATTTCAGTTGTTTAGTCTGACACACATAGTTCTAGAATTCTTAAAATATTGTCTTTATTTGGTATTACTAACAGCAAATCATTAACAAACTAAGTTTAGCAGAGAATTTACACTATCAGCCTCTCTTGAGCACATGAGGGCTTCTTAATAATTCAGAACCTGGGAGAAAGTTTACTGCGCCAGACCTATTTCTAAGGAAAATTCTTCAATGCTGTTAAAGCATACAAGTGAGTTTAGTTTAGACCTATCTGGCTAATTATTTACTAGCTCAGTTATACAGGTAGCAATGGAGGTTGGCAACATTAACCCACGTAAGCTGGCAATCCAATGATTAGTGGAAATGCAGGTTGATTTGCAGCCCATGCTAAGGCCAGTGCTGCCATGGTTATATCATAACTGGCACTTAGTTCCTTCAAAATGAGCTAGACTGTGTCTCAAGAACACTGACTGATGTAGGAAAACTATGATGCTCCAAACTGATGATAACGAGACCCAGAGGACAGCATTGTGTCCTGTCCGTGTGTGAGATCCCACTTAGTGGTAATACTTGCTGCCTGTCCAAGAGTGTTTTTTGTCCTGTCACCCTTTGCAGTACACACCTATTCCTTGTGGCATTTGCATCCACTGCTGTAATTAAAATTCTGCTTTGATTTCCAATATAAAACATACCCTACTAGTAGTAACTTTTTCTCTGAAATGAATCCTACATTTACCACATATGCTTCCTTATGATTGTTTTACTGAAAGTGGAGAGAGATGTTGGTTAATTATGCTTCATTAGTAAATTTCTTATGCGATAAAAACCGTTCACTTAATTTGAAAGGAAACATTTTGCTATTATCCAAAATCAGATACCAATTTTATCACTGAAATAAGAGAACTGTTTATCATATATAGAATTTTGATGTTTCCCTTATTGAGATTTGTCTACATTAATGAAATATTTAGATTAATCTTCAGCTCTTACAGTTATTTTGCAATGTGTTCAGACTGAACTGTTGACCAACCAAATTCAAGCTGGCTACTCATGGCCTTTAGTAGTATTTCAGAGAACAAATGCCCTGAAGTCCACTGTGTTCAAAACCAAGCACTGTTGAGCAAGGTAGGAGGATCCAGTTCCAAATTATTTCTGCCACAAATGGCATAACATAAAAAAGGAGAGGTTTGAAACAGGCAAATTCCATTTTCACTTCCATAAAAGGAAAGCCTGGAGCAGTCAGTGGACAGGAGAATTCAAGGTTAATGATTAACAGGTAAATAATTACTTGTAAAGCACTGATAATTCTCTCCTTTTCCCATCTCTTGGCAGAATTTAGCAGTGCATCCCCCAGCTCTCATTCAGAGAAAGAAGAAATGAAAAGTCTGCAACTTCTCTCATTTTTGTTGCTTTCTTGTATCATCATCCCAGCAAACACATATGGAGGAAAGAAAAAAGGTAATATCCTATCAAACATAAATAGTGATCACAAACCGTTTTTGAAATGTTTATGGTATAAAAATTCAGTAGTATTGACTGTCTGGTCACCAACAGGTTGGGGTTTGGGGTTTTTTTGAGTGTTATGTTGTCTTAAAATATGGCATTTAAAACTGTGTTTACTGGAAAGTGTAGTAGTTTGCAATTACAACAAACATTTTTCAGGGGAAATCTATACATTCTGAGACTACAGACTTAAGATAATCTGACCTTTAACAAAACTTCTGCTGAAGCTCATTTAAAAATGTATTAGTTTGAAAATTTACACTGAACTGGTATCAGCTATAATATTCTTGGGCTTGGTTCTATAAAATAGATTCAGTCTCCTACTATGAATGAAAATTTCTAGCTATCTCACAGTGTTTAAGCTTTCACTTTCTGAGTCGCATAATGTAGGCTGCCTTTCACCTCAAGTGTGATGAGTATCTTTGAGTGAGAGATACATCTGCAGTATGTTTTGTAGAGAAGTACTGTGGAGGATTTTTATCATTTACATGGTTGTACAAGCATTTTCTATGCATTTGTGGCACTGCACATTATGTCACTATGTGACTCGAGTATGACAGTGCATCACAAATGCATTTAATGAAACCTCTCTAATGTGATTGACAAAGAGGATTCCATGTTTTTCTTCATTGTTGGAGTCATACATAGCAGGCGTTAGTTTTCCTTCTTTATCTAGCTGCATTTCTAATACTTTAAGTCTGGAGGGGATAAATGTAGCTTTCTTCTTAGCTGGAAATAAAGCAAGATATGCACATTCACAGAAGTATGGCCTCTTTCAGTAGCCGTGTTTTGCATTTATGTTAATTTGTATTAACAGTTTTAGAAACCATTTGCTACAAAAATACTTCATATGTAATAGGCACAGTGATTTCAATCTACAGGAGGTGGAACCAGCTTTCTTTGATTCTACACATTAAACTTCCCCTTGGGTTTCATTTTGAATGATATAAAAATCCTTGAATTAAAATGCAATGAGAACTGTAAATTTCAATTAATGTCGTAACTTGGCCTGGCTTAGCAGGCAGCAAGGCCTGCACATCCTTAACAGTCGCTGAAGCTTAGCAAGCTATGTAGAAACCTTGACCAAATTCTGTATTTTGGAGAGAATAAAAAATCAGAACATTAACTTTAGTTCGAAGCTTCTCACATCATCTTTGCCAGATGTACTCAGACTGCACTGTGTGCTTAAAGTTTAGTTCACCTTGGATACAAATGCAAGGCAGAGAGAAGTCACTGCATTCCCATTCTTTTACAGCCACAGGTCTTGCCTTGTGCCAGCTCACATTCCCCTGCCCCCACTGTCTGGCACCATTTATAGCAAGGTCATTCACTTCACTCTCTCCATCCCCCTTTCCCCTCATGACCTAGTATTCCTATGTCAATGGACTTCACTTGTTTGCTCATTGTTTCTGCAGCTTGAAACATTGCTTGTGGGCCACAAAAGACAGATCACATGTCATACCAGCACTAGCAGATATGCCTAGTTCTTAGTATGTTGAAGCAAGAGACTGGTTTGAGAAGCAGAGCGGGTTAATTTCTAAAAATGCAAAAAAACCTACTGTGTTTTCTTCTAGAGACTATCCACAGGCTAACTAGATCTGCTACAGAGAGTAGTTAACAAGGTTAAAGGCACTGATATTCCATTATGTTGAACTCAGACCCTCATCTCCTGTCAGTTTTAAACCAGTGCAACTCTAATTCCAACTGTTTATTTACGTTAATGTATACTTTGGCACCTTTCACTCCCTTGCTCTCCTATCCCAGTCCAACCCCTGACACACCAGCTTTGTCCAGAAGATAATGTAACTCCCTGCTCTTGAAACTTTGACTTATTTCTGTTACCTTTTGATTCAACAGTGTAGCTCAGATAGCTCTGCCTTTGCCCAAAATCGGCTGCAGTGTGTTAGCCATGCCTACGAACCTCAAGGAATCTTTTTCTTCATTTTACTTCTCAATGTGGCAAATCCATTTGCCACAATGGCATATGCAAATGGCAAATAAAGCATTAATCCTCACTAAGGGACGGCAGTGAAGTTTTTAGCTTTACATGAGAGGCCTTTTTAACACTGTCAAGTGGAAATAGCTTTCAGTGAACATGGTATATATTTTGCCTGAAAATCCTTCTATCTTGGAGCTTACTTGTTCTTGCTTTAGCAGGAACTGCAACAATGAGCAGTACAAGGAGCTACAAAGCCTTCTCAAAGTTGAGTGTCTGGCAGATAATTTTAGCAGAAGGAATTGCCTGGAAGGGAACCATCCTCTAAAAGAGCAATCACTGTGTAAAAGCCCTTCTTGTTTATTTGTACCCAGCAAATAAACAACTCTCTGCTTCAATTTTCTCTGTATCATTCTATCCACCTACACAATAAAAGAAATTACATTATAAAAGAAGAATTTATAGGAATTAGACTGCAGCAGGTAAATCACTGTAGATAGGTGTATGCAAATCTTTTTGATCAGGTTATGTACATATTATACATATATATACACATACACATTGTATGTTCTTATTTTATACTTAATTATGCAGAGTAAGACGGACTGCATTACCAAGCAAACACAACATTGCATTTAAAACACACATCAAGGTTATTTTTAAAAAGCCACAGAGTGTTTCTGAAATGCCATGGTTTTCTTGTATATTTATATGGCAGGAAGTGAGTTTGGCATTTTTTGGCAAAAGTTCATTATCTAAAAGCAGCATCCCAGAAAAAGACGAGAAATAAGCACCTAAAAATAACATCCCTGAAGTTTAGCCAAGATGATTCTTTCTAAAAGCATGTGAAAAATATTTCAACATAAGATCTTATTTATTTTGATTCTTCCCCTGAAAACATAAAACTAGGTGGGAATATATTCCATTATTCCACTTCATGGTGTAGAGCAGAATTATACAGTTGACATGAAAAAGCATGTTGTTGAGTTAGTACTTTTTACTTGACAGTCTCACCGCTGGCAGTTGAGCTGGACTGTTTTTTCTCCCAAAAGAGAAGGTAACATCTTAGTTGTCGTCCAGTTCTGTTATGTTTTAAGTATTACAGGGCTAACACCTTAAGATTATAACATAGACCATGGGAATGGATTATACAGAAATTTGAAGAGCTGTTATGTTTTCTTTATTCCCCAATCATATTAAGGAGACATAAAAGATGTTTTGGGTATATCAAATCCTCTAAAGCCTAGATAAAACTCCTCAATAAAATGCAGCGTACATGGAGTATACTGTATCAGATCTGAAAAACTACAAAAATAATTTCTACCCGAAGCTGAAGAACTACTAGAAATGCAAGAAACATATTAGATTCAAAAGTCATTTAACTGCAGAGTTAAAGAACTAGTCTGCTAAGATGATGAAATGGTTACCTTTGACATTGAAGGTGAATATCACTTTTACTATCTAACATTTCTTTAAAGTCTACAACAAATACTAAAAATGTAGAGAAGACCTTCCTTTTAATTCCTTGACGCATATTCAGTGTAATAGTAATCTGTGCCTTAATCTTCCATTAATTCTGTGTGATTTGGGTTTATACTAAATGACAGAAGGAAACAGACTAAAGCCAGCAGAATCACAGGATACTAGTAATCCAGTCATACTTCTAGCTGGAGAGAAAATCATAATTTTCTAGCAGAGACACAAAGCTAAGACAGCAAACTCAATTCCTTTCATGGGACAGAACGGCACAGTGATCTGTTCCTCCTATCGAAACTCCTTGCTAAACTGTCCAACTACAAGTTCAAACTCAGCTTGAACACACTCAGCCTTCCACTCTCTTCAGGTAGACAAATTAAGTATCTCATAAGTTGTGCGCTACTTACAAACCATGGTTTGACAGGTGGCTGAATGTAAGGTGAGCAGTTCCACGAGCAGCAGAACTAAGTTTTGTTTCCAGTCACTTAGATCCTACATATCCTAAACTCCAGCTGTGCTTCCATTACATTCCTGCCCCAAGGTTCTCAGTTCCTTCCCCCCATCTCTACAGCATTTCCATACTCCTGAATTACCCCACGATTTAATGCCCCCATGGTATCCATGTATGTCCCAGCACATTAGCTTCCTCGTGTACCGTATATAATCCTCACTAGGACCCTCCTCAGTCTGAGATCCACTCCATGGTCTCTCTCCCCAGCCCTGCACTACTGTCACCTCCTCATGCCTGCTACCTAGCCTTTTTTGCCTTGCTCTGTGTACGTTGTGACTGTTCCAGGGGTATGCTTATGTCCATTGACTAGCTAGTGCAGACAGGCTCATGGATCAGATAGTGACCAGCCCAGGGCTCCTCACTGCACCAAGTGGGAAGTTACTACTCTCCTGTGTTCGGTATCAGTGCTCAAACAAGACCAAATTCCAGGGACAACATGGTTTGAGCTAATTGCATCCACAATGCCCGCATGTGTTGAACTCAAGCACAAGCTGGTCCTCTTCGAGTTTCCCTGTCTGATGAGCAGCTGGTTGTCTCCAAATGACAGCCAGAGTGCACAGCTAAGCTTTATGGATAAGCAAGACACTAGAATTAAAGGTTTACTTGAAACCTATGTTAATGCAACAGCAAATGTGTTGCTACAAGGGTCTCTCTTCTCTATCCAGCTGTTGATTTTCAGAAAACATGTAGGAATTTTATATTTGATACCTCTTTCTCTCTATAAAGTTGGATTTAAATTGGCTCAAAAATATACTGAAGAGAATTGCTATCTTTCTCTCCCTGTTCTTCATATGCACAAACATACCATGATTACAGCCTATGGAAAAAGGACTGAAATATATATATATATATAAATATTTCTAATTTACTTCAATGGAATTTATGTATCACCACTGACCTTGAAATTCAGGTCACTTCCAGTTAGATCTTTTAAACAGGGATTCAGGAGCTAAGTTTTATGACATACCAAAATATTGGTCCAAGAAGTCCTGGAAGCTGGAAGTTCTGATGTTAGGGTACTAACCAGTTACAACCAATGATCTATGTTATGCTACTATTAGGAAAAGTTCTACAAATGTATTTGCTGCCATTTTCTGAGTGGCTGTGTTTCAGAAATACTGTATATGTACACACTATTCGCAATGTTCTCAGATGTCTTAGAATTCTACCAACATTTCTACCATCTAAAACAGTTGCTCTTCCTTTCAGCACCTTGAAAAATCTACAAATACAATTGCAGACATAAATTTTCACCACAGAGTTCAAAATATAACTGTAGTCTAATTGAAGACCCTTTGCTTTCTCCCATGAAAAGAGAAAATAATGGGAACTCGATCAACAAAGGAACTATCCAAGTATGAAACAAGTTTCAGTATTTCTACTAATGCAAGTGACTGAACATCTTAATGAGGAGCTTAAATTCACCAGAGGATAGTAATTCACTTGACTTAGGCATTACATTCTTCTGACTACTACTGGTTCAATAGTGGTTGAACTCATATGACACTTGAGAAACTTGAACATACAGAACATTTCTTGATAATGTGGCAGAGTGCAGTCTAATTGCTTAACTGATTTTCTTCCTTTTTCTCTCAAACTAGAGAAGGTTATAATTTTTTTTTTTTAATATATATAGTTTTAATGGAAAGTAACTACCATTAAAAACATTCATTATTAAAGAGAACATTTTTCTTTTGTGGTTCACTCTAGGTTTATGTTGCACACTTCATTTTGGAAAACAGTTATGCCTAATCCATGTGGAGCTTCAGGGTTAGTAAGAGGGTTGCATCAACAGCAGTGCAGTTTTGATGATGTAGCTCATAACACCATATGGTCCCCTAGGGTGGCCTTAGCACAGTGACCTTTTTTCCTATATGCTAGCTAGAGTTAAGAGACTGTTTGCTGAAGCTAAGTCGGACTCTTTATACAGTGGAATAGCTTGGCAGCAGGTGGATGGGCCAGCAGCCGCTTCCAAGCAGCATGATTAAGATTTCCTGGCAACATAACCAATAACTGGCAAAAGGGACAGAAGGGGCCATCTATCTGCACATGCCAAGACTGGGTGATAAAGTTCACTGCTTTGGCAAAAGGCCAAATGTGAATTACAATTCTTGAAAAAATAATAAATTTAACGTCTATGTTCCAAGTAAAAAAAATTACTGCTCTCACATTTTGTACCCTTTCCTCTAGAACAATGCACCAATTTTTAAATTATATTACTATGACATTTTACTTGCTTGTTCCTTTTAATTTTTAAAAAATTGTTACAATTGCTAATATCCTTAGGAAGCATTGAAGGCACAGGATTGCACAGTCTTACACATACCCATTATGATCAGCCAACAAAAGCTTTTGCTGGTGCTGAAATGCTTCTAATACAACATGGTTTCTTTATGGCTGTAGAAAAAGGAGTTTGCCTAAAAATACTCAGAAATTCTTCTGCCCTCTGCCGTTTGCTTGCCCAGTCCAGTGAATTCCATATTAATCTTTTACCAGCAATTCTGCTTATATTTGGGCTCCTACTTGGCCTCCAGACTTCATGGTGTTGCTCCAAGTGCAACAAATAGCTGTTGGGTAAATTAGAGAAAGGAAATGACAAAAAAAAAATCTAGAAATATTGAATATAAGTGGAGAAGGTATTTAAACACATACTGCTCTCTGAAGTAAAACCAGCATGTCCCATCTGAAAGATCAATTTTTTTAGAGAAACCCTCAAAATTTCTGCTATTTTGAAATATTTGATCCAAATACCACTTTCTAATTTTGCATACTGGTTTACTCAGTAAGTGAAACTGATGGAGACTACTTAGAGAGGAAGGTACTGAATCATGGGGGAGATGATGACAGAGCAGATCCAAGGACAAAAAGAAAACCATACATGTTTGATCTTGCTTTGCCCTGGAGTTGACAAACTCCCACAAAATTCTGCTACATTGGCACGTTATCCCATATCTTAATGCTAACTTTGTAAACAAATATATAGAAACACTGCCGAGATTAAATTTTTCATTTTAAAATCTTGTATTTATTAAATCACTTGTGGCTCCACTTTATGCATCTCAGACTGAAAACAATCTGTAGTACCTGACTGAAGGATTCTATTCAGTCTTTCAAGCACCACTCTTCTCCCTTTCAGCAACAAAGTGCCATAAGGGGTGTTGGAAGACATCAGTTAGGGTTTAACTGCATGTTTGCCAATCTGCATTTCCAAAAGCCACTCAAATTAGGGATTCTGTCAAATTGGGGTGGGAACGCTGTGTGTGTGTTCCTTAAAAAAAGTATAGGTTAAAAAAACCTATACTGAAAAACTATCAAAATACATTCTGATTAATTTACCAGGCAATTCATTGTCTAATTAATTTATTGTCCAAGCAATTGCCATGACTTCAGCCTAAAGCCTGTCCACAGCACACCTCTGATCAGAATTTCATGAGTTGTTACAAAAATAGTAGTAATTAAATTTTATAGGCTTTCAGACAAAAAACGTGTTTAGGAATTATATTTAGTATTTAAGAGGGTAGTATTTTGATTAGTTATATTTCCATTTGATTATTTTCTGTGTTGTGGTGAAGTAGAATTGCTAGTTTTCATATTTATGTCACTTGTACTTTTAACTTAAGATGACAGTGCCAATGCCTTCAAGCTTTCCTCTTCAGGTGCTGCCAATGGGAAGGGAAAGGACATGGAGAAACTCTGATCTTATTTTTAAGGGGGAATTGTTTGGTCAATTTTTATTCACTATAAACAAAACATTTTCAATGGTATTATTCAGGCAATGCTTTCACCCCAGAGTTTACAACCTTCCAAGGTTTTTAAAAGTTTAATCACTTGTAAGAATGATGGATGCTATTTAAAATTGTTATCATTATTTTCAGAAAGTCAGAAATGCAGTAGCTTTCATGTAATTGATTACTGTTACTGAAGCAGTGCCTAAACCATGAGGAAGGAATAACGCTATGAATTAGCAATGTTTTTAGGGCACATGGAAAAGGTTTGACCTCCAACTTACTGTGCCAGATGTATCATTTGTAAACTACACATCTTTCTTACTGAATTACATCATGTAAGAATCCTAAAAGCCTTCTACAGGTATTGAATCAAGCCCTTAGTAGCTACTTAAATTCTTTTTTAATATCTAACCCTAGACTCCAGTCCCTATTAATGCTGCAACATCACTCTTCTGCAACTTGGAGTTAGCAGTTTTCAGACCTTTCAAACATCTGTACAATTTCATAACTGATCTGGACTAAAATAGCTTATGTCTATGATAACATATAGATTACCACCTACACAATAGCGCTGAACTAAACTACAGGGAAATTTGGCAGCCCTAATTGCATTTCATGAGTTTATGCAAATGAGAGTACGCTGGATGCAGCATGACCTAGAGCAGAAGTTCACAATCAAGAACAAGACTTCCATAGACTAAATCTGTGCAGGATTCCCCAAATCTGCTGTCCAGGTTAAGGACCAACCGCAACCAGGAGAAAAAGGGAGTTTTCTCTGACACTTGAAAGCAACCCCAAAGCAGTTTTCCAAGAAGCAGTAGAGAGTTTAATGGACAGGATGCGTTCCTCTCTCCGAAGTACAGAGCAAATGGAGGTAACTGACTAGATTACAGTTAATTCTCTGGCCTGTTCTCCTGTTAGTGCAGAAATGAGCAGGGCAGGTTGTAAAGTTAGAGGCTAGACCTAGAAGAAAAAGGGAAACTTAGAACATTAGTATAAAAAACTCAGCTACCAGCATAAAGCATTAGTGACTAGACCTCTGCAGCGCTAGAAACTACACAGAAGGCCAGCTGGCACATCATCAAAAAATCTACTGTGCTCTATATCCATCATGCTTAACTTCTGCTTACCTGGGAATAGAAATTAAAGCTTGTTCTTTCAATTGGGAACAGTTTTTTGTAAGAAACATAATAGATCATTGCTTTCTTAGTAGATAACATCAAAGAGTCATGAAGCCTAAGATACTAAAATGAGGTGTTTGTATCAGAAATTTTTGTCTATAATCTTGCTCAATAAGGCTCTACAAAGGTTCCTAAAGAAAAGAAAAAAAAAAATCAGTCTGCAGTGATGAAATTGCTGTTACGTGTTTCATTGACTACTACAATTGCAATTCTGCCATCTTTACTCATACTGGGTAGTAAGTACTTCATTGTCCCCAAGCTCACTTGGATACTACAGTACTCTGCCATATAAAAGTGAGAGTATCTGGGCATTGCCTTCACCAAAAACACAGTATTCCCACTGGTTCCAGTACCTGTACGTGCTTTCTGGGATACACCAAGGTCAGTACAGAAAAAAGAAAAACTGAAAGCATTCTTCTGGCCAATAAATAACATTTCAAATATACATAGAATGCATACAAGAGCAGGTTGCACAGTCGCATTCAGGCGGGTGTTGGATGTCTCCGGAGAAGGAGACTCCACAGCCCCTCTGGCAGCCTGTCCCAGGGCTCTGCCACCCTCAAGGGAAGG
>JAVJGI010000063.1:19119573-19163626 GCA_035590275.1 Ibycter americanus
CATGCTTTGAGATGACCTCCAGGATGAGCTGTGCCATCACCTTTCCAGGGATGGAGGTGAGGCTGACTGGCCTGTAGCTTCCCAGGTCTTCCTTCTTGCCCTTCTTGAAGACTGGAGTGACATTGGCTTTCCCCCGGTCCTCGGGTACCTCTGCTGTTCTCCATGACCTTTCAAAGATGATGGCGAGTGGCTTGGCGATAACATCTGCCCGCTCCCTCAGCACTCAGGGGTGCAACCCATCAGGGCCCATGGATTTGTGGGTGTCAAGTTTGCTTAAGTGATCTACAACATGCTCCTCCTTGACCAAGGGAGAGTCTTTCTCCAGACTTCCCCTCTTGCCTCCAGGAACTACAACTTTTCTAAGAAACTTCAGCCAAGGAATGTGTATCTTAGCAACCTCTGGCTTGGTAGTGTCAGTGTTTCTAAGGAATGAAATGGAGATTCTTAACTGATCCAAACTTACAGTCTTTGATCCAGCTCTCAAAATAGACAGTTGTGCTGCTTACTATTTTAATTTCCCTAAGTCATAGCTCAGATTAAGTGGCAATAGAAAGGGCTGCTGACTACCCTGTGTCCTTTTATCTGGAATTTTAGGTGGCAGAAATGAACACATTTACCGCAGGGGTTTAGAGAATAAAAATAAAACCAGGAGTGTGACATTTTCTCATCCAAAAGGAATCTTTGCACATTCCTTCTCCCAAACCCATCTCTGGAATTTTAGCAAATTCATAGGATTTGCACTTTGGATTTGTTTGGTTTTTTTCTCTTATGATTCTATGCCCTCTTCTTTCTAGTCCAGTTTAGGAAGATTGTGTACATCCAGTGAATTCCATTGATGATACCTGCATGGTCTTAAGATGTATCGAGCCACTCATTTAAATGAAACGTTACTCTCCTCTGAATACCATCAAATAGCTGATATTTATGGGCATAACAGAAATATTTAAGCTATTAGTTACTTTCCATCTGTGAAGTATCAATGTTAGTTCTTCAGTTGGCTTCAAAACAAAACAAAACAAAACAACAAACCAATACCACTTCTGGCTTTGGATATTTTGAATATGATAATCCTGATGTGCAGAAGGGAACTGAATTCTCAGACATCCGAGAGTTACACTGCATCCATTCAGGGATCAGGCATTCTGAGCTCAGAAGGACTTCTCACAATGTATGCTTCGGATCAGCATGTAGCACTGAAACCCCAGCACAGCATTGCTTCTGATCTCCTCTTCAGACATTCAGGAGCAAGTCCAGAGTAATCTGAACAAATGAGTCTTGGGTCTTTAACAAATGATTGAAGATCTCTTTTAGTTACTCAGTAACCTACTTTAAGTAACAATTCAACTACTGAGTACCTGTGTCTCTGTTTTTCAGAGTAAACACAGCCATACAACTTAACTGTTGCACCACAGAACTCTGTGGATCCCTAAAATTTCCAGATGGAAGATTGTGTGTTTCAGATATTCCTTTATTTCATTAAAATATTCTTTGATTTTAGATTAAGTAAAATTAATGATGATTGAAATTATTCTAAATATAATCAATTTTTATTAAAGCTGGTAGTAGATTTCCCCATGGATATTCTGTGAGCTGACACTGCCTAGAAATTGCTACTTTGATTGCCCATTGTACACTCTTGGATGGTGTGGGTAGTTGGAAAATGCAGTAAACCAACATTTTCCCTCTTTCTGTGCAGCAAGTTAGTCCCTCAGTCCATAACTGTGTTCCTGAGGCAAGCTTCATTGACCAGAATAAGGCAATCAAATATGAATATTCTTTGCTCTTTGATTTTTAGAATGCCCTTTAACAGTATAACCAAAATGAGACTAAGGACATGAGTTATGCCAAATTAAGAATCTAACAGAAAATCAAATACTTATATTAATAGAAGGGGGGACATTCCACATCTGTCCGGCTCTGGGGAAAACCCAAGCCCTCAAATACCTGATTTTTGTGTTTTGTACTTAACTAGTGTCCAGTGATGGCAGATGTTTTAAAGTATAAGGGAAAAGGTGTAGGTCATTACACAGTGACATTAACAATTTAAGCAGCCCTTGCCTCAGGCCACTGTTGCAGGTACTTCATAAGGTCCTCCATCATGCCAGTATAGCGGCTTGTAGCAAAACAGCTTGGAAACTGATCCAGTTGAAAAATAATCCTATTTTTTCCTGGTGATCCTACTTTTTAGTTGGATCAGCTCCCTGAGCTTGTTCACTGTGCAATAAAGCAGCCAGCTGTGCTGAGACAATGATGGAGACCACAGGAGGTCAGGAATGGCTGGGTGGCAGCAAGATAGGGAAGAAGTCGGCTTACTGTTGTTCAGGCAGCACTGAAGCCAAATGCCTGCTTAGGAACCAAACACCCTAAAAATTGAGTCCTTTTTTTTTTTTTTAATTTAAAATTTTTATCCTCAATTTAAAAAAACCAATATGCAGTCTACTGTATTGCTTTTCCCCATAATCTAATTTAAGAATAATAGTATTTGAAAAAAACTAAAACATTATACAGTTTACAAAGGAATAAGCAGTAGTAATAGCACTATTTGAGCTGACAAAACAGTGGAAGACACTTTTCACATTCAGCCCAGGCATAACAATTTATTGATTTTTCTAAAAATTCCTCTCAAATCCTAAAGACTACAGTGACCAGATTCTGATGTCATTTACATCATTAAAACTTTGGGGTTATACCAGCAGTTTCTGTGAAGCATTCTCCACTGATTCTTTTGTAGGAGAAAAAAGACTTTAACCTTTGCCTTTCTGTGTATGACTACAGTGATTTTATTTATAATCCCTGGCTCTACTAGAATTTTAAATACACCACCACCACCACCACCCCCAATTTAATTGATTGATTACCAAAAATCACTTTAGCAAAAGAAAGAGAAGTCAGAAAACCCCTTACTTTATCATTCCAATAACAGCTCATAAAAGACTGTAATTCTTTTTTTCCAGTTAGTGTTAATATTTGCATTGGAAAGGTCTAGGGCAATCTCCTTGAAAATACAATTGTTTTCTGCACCACCAGCAACCTATTAGCCAGATAAAATAAAACTCTCATACCTTGGAGCCTTTTGGGTACTTGCTCAAATTAAAGCTTTCATTTCCCTCAGACCCTCTGTACATATTTCAGCAAACTAACCATGGAAGAAGTACCAAAATTAGAGAGAAAAGGTTTAATTATGAATAATCCAATTCCTGTTCCAATTGCTTTCCTATTATTATTTCTGGTTTTAACAAGGCTATTTAGCCTACAAAACAAATCCCTCTAATAATGGAATTCTAGTGTAGTATTTTTGAGATCTCTGCCTTTTTTCCTCAAGATTCCCCAACACCACCCACTCCTCTTTCATTCGTACACAAACACCCACTTAGTTAATTGTGTATGATCACTAAACACAGAAACAGGAAGGCATGAGCGTCCCTAATCAGACATGTGACAGAAACAAAATCTCTACCCTTCAAGGACAGGGTAATTTCTGTCAGGCATTTTAAAGCCAAGGCAGGTCATTGAAGTTATTATTAGCTCTAATTAGCACTCCCACAAGCTGTTGAATTCTTTACCTGCAGCCAAAGGGCACTCAATATGGTGCAGAATTTGCTTACATCTTTGAAAGAATCACAGAAATAGCTGCTCTTTAGAAACACAGGTCTATTGCATGGGAATAGGCTTTTGGTAAAATTATGTCTGATCCATGTACCAAATGATATATAGAAGCAGAGATATGATGCAACTGTTCCAAAACAAAGAAATTCTACAAATGTCTAAACAGAATCTTAAAGAGAAAACGAAGACATCTGGCCTTACTTATTATAGTGATGCTATATTTCAAAGTTTCTAGCAGGTTACGGATAATGCATACCCCATCTCAGTTATAATGCTGGTTTTTTTAGGTTAGTGTTTTATGTAGGGATTTGAAGACAAGTCTGTCTGAAAACTGAATTTTTCCCCTTGTGAGCAGCCCCCCCTTGAGAATTAGAGACCTGAACTGAATCACAGAGCTCCAAATAAAATACTGATCCTAATTGTGAAATTGGCTAAGAACTGATGAAAGCCCAATAAGCCATCACTTTTGTGTTAGGCACATTTCTAACAAAGTGCCGTAACAAGGAAGCCTGGCAATAGCTCTCTTTAGTAAAAAGCACTGCTATAGAGCAGTCGAAGGATTTATTTGAAAGAGGGGAGAAAGAAAATGTGTTAGAATCAGCTATTTTGGGTCTAGAAGATAATCCACAGTGTGACCTTTAGCCTAGAGATAAATTTTCTACAAAAAGCAAGCAAAATTGTAACAGGATTCGAAAAGTAATGTATTATAAAAAGTAAAACTAGTAAAATATTTATTGTAGAACCTAATATGTAGGAACCTGGCTCCTTTAGGACAAAACCAAGCCGCTGTTCCCTATGACAAGAAGTTGGAAACAATGGGAAGCCTTAAAAGACACAGGCAAGACATGTCTCCAACTACTACTCCTTGCAAAAGTGAAAAGCAGAGAGAGAAACACAAAATAAACACTGCTATGTTTACAAAAATTCAAGGCCCTGCTCAGTGCAGCTAGACAGGCAGCAGCTCTTCATTAGCTGGATGTGCAACCCACCAGCTGAAAGCCAGCAATGGCCAGCATCCAGATAGGGGGTTGCCTGTGTCACTCAGCTACATCCAAGTTTGTGTCTGTCACTGAGAGGCTACAACTTTACTACAAGCTCCATTTAGCAATACATTCTCTTACTGTATGCATTTTCATACAACCAAATGTCAAATGACAGAGCTGAGAGCAAGGACCCTAGAATATACATCAGTCCCTTCCATGTGATGCTACACATCATGCTCTGCGGCTGCAATGGTCAGTCAGCTCCTTTTGACTTTATGCCTTCCTTAAAGTACCACTCAAAATTTTAAAGAACAACTCAACAACTCCAAATCACCAGTAATCTTACCGGTCACAATTTCAGCACCATCAGTATTACCTCTACTTTACATTAGACACCAAAAAACCCCAAGCTTCTAGGTATTATTAGACAGTATTCAGTGCCAGGAATGGAATCCGTATCTTTAGCCTGCTGGTCCCATTCTTGAAGTTATTTACTTTTTTACACCGCAGACAGCAATGTATTCCTCTAAAACTAATATACAAATAGCATCAAAATCCTGGCCTTCATTCCCACACTAATAGCACCATTAGGAGATGAATCAAGGTCACTGCTTTTTTATTTGTAATATGTACTTTTTGAAAAGGAAGCGCCACAAATGGAGATGTGACACTAGCTGCCAATGAAGTGTCTGTCATTTTTCATAACTTGCAACAATGCACATTTGTAGTGTTTTCATTATCTGACACCAGGGCACAGCGACAAGGTATGCTTCTGGAAACGCAAAAATTGACATGATCTATTTTCTTTAGTATCATGCCACCAGCTGATGGGTGAAATAATTGCCTGAAAGTGCATTGAGTTGTGTCATTCCGCTAAACTAATTAGGATGATGGGAATTCTG
The DNA here is from genome assembly GCA_035590275.1 of Ibycter americanus. Lineage (NCBI taxonomy): Eukaryota > Metazoa > Chordata > Aves > Falconiformes > Falconidae > Ibycter > Ibycter americanus. The sequence continues at coordinate 19,125,065 of JAVJGI010000063.1, forward strand.
GAACTAATTCCCTAGACATCTAACTAAAATCAAGCCTTTTAAACACTATGATAGCAATTAATGTCAAATGTATCAGGAACATTTTCCTTCATGGGTGAAATAAGACAAATCTCTTTACAGGAACAAGCACTGCTGACCTGTAATAAACTCTCAGAAAGGAACAGAACAAAATTTTCTAACCAGTTGTGATGATTCTTGCACAGTTGGCTCATTGACAAGTAATTTATAAGGTTACAAAGTTAAGTAAAGGTTGACAAGCACTGATAGTATAATAGGACCCTGGGATGCCTTGGATGTGCGTTTAGAGGTTCCATTTACCAAATAAATAGGTGCTGGACAGATTCAAAGAATGAGGATGGTGCTTACTTTAGGAGACTATATAAGCCTTCTAACTTGTGTTTCAACAAAAAAATTGAGCAAAATTAGAAAACTGAGAATGAAAGTACATACAAAATCTCTATTTTTTAAAATGTGATATGAGACATCATGATTCTGGTATCTCGAGACTAGAAGGTATGCATACTACCCTGTCCACTGAACTACTTTAAAATGAAAATAACCAAATATATAATGCATATTTATAAGCAAACAAAACTCAGCTGAGTATGAGTATTGACAAGTGTTTCACTCACAATTTCACTTATTAAGGATTATTCACATTATCTCTAAATCACTTTCACTAAAGTAAGAGTGCCATATGTTGCTGTTATATCTTTGAACTTTTCCCATTCTTTTTAGCATATCTAAATTCAAATGTTTAAGGCATTAAATATACTTTAGAACAACAGCTGTTAGCTCAGAGGAGGAATCTGACCCTATAAGAAAGTGCTTTGGCATACTCTGATATTTGTCTGACATTTCCAGTCAGCCTGTACATCTCTTGGTGAACCCGGAGGGTCAGCAGAGTAGAGGCAGCAAGAAAATCCAGGGGATTATTAAGTACATAGAGAACAAACAACTACACAATTCCAGACTTTGCTTTTCACACTAAATCTGTAATGTCCAGCTATCTAACCATCACGTCTTCTTTATCATCTATGAAAAAATGAGGAAAGCAGTGCTAAGATAGCTATGTTTTAAAGTTATGCTTTAAAATGTCCCACTTACATATGGGCCACCACACAAAGATATTACACTGATCATTATCCACTCACCATGGAGAAAGATGGTAAGCAGGATTCTAAAGAGCAAGAATGGTTTGTTGTTTCCACTATTACTAAACCCAAATGTTCCAAATCCTTAACTTTTTAAAAGAAAAATGATGGTTCTCTCTGTTCACTTTTGGTTTACCTATTAGAAGTCATACAAACAGAAAATCCTTGATAAAATAGGACAATCAACAACCTTAACAAGGTATTTTTCTATAGTTAGAAGAGTGTTCAAGAGCAGCAGATGAAATACTGCATAGAAGCCTAAAAGCACTGTTCTTACATGATCACTCAGGTTCCCTTGATCTGTTCAAACCCAATGATTCTTGGCAGTTTGCTCCATTCCATAAAAATCACAGAATCCAAACTTAGGTGACTTACTCATTTCTATCAAGTCTGTTCCTGGAAAGGAAATAATCCAATCAGAGGAAGGAGACAAAAATAGACTTGTTCAACAGGTTTAAATTTACTTTTTGTAAAAATACAGGCATTTCCCATAGTCTCCAGTCCCTACCAGTAAGTCAGAAAACAGAAAGGCAATTCCTGAACATACCAGTACATGAAGATTAAGTTCCTGGAATCAGGCTACATACACTCTTGACATCCTAACCAAGTTCTTAAATAATAGAAATGATGCAAATCTCTGAAAAGTTTCTTCCGTTGTGAAGCAGTTAGATAAAATATGCATGTTCTTAAATAGAACTTCTAACAAAAATATTTTTTTATTACAGCAGGCTGTCAGTGCTGCTTGCAACATGGTAGCAAAATGTGAATGAAAGCAATAGAAAGTGGCATGCCAACACAGCAATTTGAAAGCAATCAGTGTGATGTATGTCCTTTTTTGTTTTTACATTGTTTTCTTCTTTGCTGGTTTTAAAAAATAAATTTTATCAAACATATTACTTGAGACTGAAAATAAGTACCCCAAATATGATAAACATGAAGTCCCCAACATCCAATTAATAAAAAGACATGTTCTTTTTCTGCTTTGGTTTTAGTTTTAGGTACACAGTCCAACACAGTATTGTGACAGATGATGAAAACAGAACAAGGAATTTCATATCTAAATCCATGGTCTCACTCAGCTTCCATGAGACTATGAGTTTATATACTAAAAGGATATGGTGGGTGAGAAAGACAGCAGAAGCTCATTTTATTTAATCTATTATTTCTTCTTTCAATAATATTTTTTATTTTCTCTAACTACTATTTCTTCTCCACTAGCAACTATTCATCTTGTTAGAGTCTCATAGAATCACAGATCATTTAGGTTGGAAAAGAACTTTAAGATCACCAAGTCCAACTGTTAACCCAGGACTGCCAAATCTATCACTAAACCATGTCCCTAAGCACCAGACCTATGCCTTTTTTAAACACCTCCAGGGTTGGTGATTCTACCACCAGCCTGGGCAGCCTGTTCCAATGTTTGACCACCCTTTCAGTGAATAAATTTTTCCTAATATCTAATCTAAACCTCTCTTGGCATAATGTAGATTTTCTACTGTAAGAAGTACTGTTGTGCAATAAGAGCAGATCTGTAGTAAACCACTTAACACTTCTCTGAAGCATCAGGAGATTTCCTTTTTGGTTACCAACATTTTGCAAGACTAAATGACATTAAAAGGCACAACAAACAGGTACTGTCACACAGCATATAAAATTTTCTGTTGAAGCTGGATTCTGTTTAACTAAAAGACTATTATTTTATAGATTGTTAGAGAATAAGGCTTATCTTGCTGATTATGAGGAATTAGTAAATAATGGGTCTTGGAGTAGAAATTGAAATGGTACAATTAAAACTCAGATGATAATTCTATTTCCAGATATAGTCATTCAAAAGCAACTTTAAAAGGTTTCATTACTAAGATGAATGGTTAACAACTAGGCTGAGCAGGACTTCAATTTTTTAAACTATACTATGTTAAATCTATATAATTTTGTTCCTTTTAAAAACATTATTTACAATGTCTAAACAAATTTTGTACTCTGGTGGATGAAACAAAACAAGTGGCAAGAAATTAGTTACAACACTTCACAATTCTTTAACACCGCGAGATTTTGTTAGAAATTATTGTTATCAGAAAAGCGTTTTTTTCTAGTAACAACATATAAATTTTCTCTCACTTTTTTCTTTCCTTTGATGGTATGTCTAGAAAAATGTTTATACAGAATCATGTCCACACTCCTTGAAAGTAGATTTTTGTTTGAGGAAATCTCCCATTACCTTAGAAATACAGCTGTCTCAAAACTGAATGGTCTTACACTGAATCCATCTCTTTGCCAGCTATTCCTCATCCCCACAATGTCCCTCCACCAGGCATGACACCCATTGCAGCTTGCATTGCAAAACCTTCCCGGCCTGAGCCACACACCCAGCCAACTGATTCCTGTGACCCAGCTCCACTGAAGTATGCGCTTCTCTTTCTAGGGAGGCTACATTTGACACTTCTAATTTAAAAAAAAAAAAAAAAAAAAGCTGCACATTAATGTTGCGTGAATGAGAGTGCTTGATTCCTGCTAGCAGACAGCTCTATGCCTGCTTTCTATCACACATCTCTTCTCATGTCATTCCCTTTCATTGTGGGGCTCTGGAGAATACCTGGTACCATAGAAAGAATAAGACAAAGTCTCCACAGTCAGGATTTAGGCTTACTTAAAATAACTTTGAAATGTGGCCATATCCCAAATCCATCTTTGATTTATTTTATAATGATCAGCTCAATTCTTCCTAAAACTATATGAGCTCCATCTTATACACACTGAATATCTTGCTAACATTTTATTTAGAAGATTCCTTTGCCTGACAATTTTACAAACTACTCAACCAGTCTCCTGATAAATTCAAATTAAAAACATGATAATTAAATACAGAGAAGTATTTCATCCTGTTATCATCTTTAGCTGTCTGAAACATCAGAAGCTGTTATAAAGGAGCTGATTTGTCTCCATCACAAAAAGAAGAAAGATACCTAGAAGCTCATCTGCATTGATTAATCTGTTGCAACACAGCTTTTATAGGAAAGCCCAACCATCTAGGCAAATTTTAGGCATCCTCCACAAGATTTGGTGTTTGAAGAGATGCTTATTCTCTCATTTCAGCCCTGCCACCAGCTCAGATTCCAGTTCTCTTGCTTCTTTGGCCAAGGTACTATTTTCTCAAAAACACAGCAGAGATGATTGGGCTTAGAGCTAACAGTTCCTGTGATGCATGTCCAGTTGTTCCATGTACTAAAATGTTTTACTCACAATCTGTAGAATTTACAATTAGATTAAACAGAAAAATACAAATACAGAGTCCTCCAAACTCCTTATTTTGCTGAGCAATAGTTTTATCAGAGATCCCATAAGTAACTTGAAGCTTGTCTGCCTCCAGACTTCAAAGCTCTGTATTTCTTTCTCCATAAAATACCCTGCCTTCCTTTTCAGTAAATACATTCAGTCTGCACAGTCCCACTGAAGGTAACTTTGTATTCGAGTTGGCAAACAGGTCAGCTATAGCGTCCTCTCTGAATACTGCTTTTATCTGACAGGTCTATGAGTCAGCAACATCTTCCTTAAAGGCTCACTTCCAGTATCACATGCATAACCACTACAGCGTTTTGTTCAGATGAGTGACGTTCAGTGAACATGCCCTAGGCATATCTAGTCCAAAACTAACATAGCAGAAACAAGATTTAAACTCACAAAGGATCTTACGTGTATCTGACTTTTAATTTATGAAAGATAACTCTATCTGGAAGCAAAGTGGTACAGGGCAAAGCACAGCACTAGTTAAGTCAAAAGCCTCGTAGGCGTGGGAAGAAAGGAGGTGGCCCAGGACTGCTGCTGTATTGGATGCAAATACTGTGTTTTCACACCTACACCACATATACCACATATGTAACTGTGTCGGAGTGTCCAGGCATGTTCCCTGCATGCTGGCCAAACTCTTTACTTGCTGACACATTCACATTTTGCAGAGCCAAGGACAAGATGAGGAAAACTGACTCAACTGTAATCTGCTGCATGGGAGGTTTAAGACACTTCAGTGCCAGCAAACAGCTCTCCACCCTAGGCTGAAATGCTACAGTAAACTTGTTTATATGTTTTACTGCCAAACTATGTGCAACAGAATATAACAGCTATTTGATTGAAGGAATAAATTAATTGGATTAGTAGAAGCTCTTTTGGGCTGTGGCTGCTGCTGTCCCACACCCAGCCCTAGGCAGCCTCTGCCCTTTGGGACGATTTTGTGCTGCAGACACACTATGTGACACAATTCCTGTCCAAAGGAATATATGGTCAAAACAGGACTGACTATAGACTATAGCAAGATTATGACTTAGAAAGTTTTTATATTTTATTAATAAGCTATTGGAGAAAGAGAATAGGGAATCTGTGCAGATTGTTTCATTGTTTTCCCCATTTCATGTTCACTCCAGACCCAACATAGACTGGCCTGGGAACTCTTCTTCATTATGGCAGATACCAACCATGGACTGCTCTGTTTCCACCTGGACTTCAGGACAGCAGAAATACAGATAGGCTGTCAGACTTCAGCTGGGAACTTCTGGCCTCATACAAGGCTAGCTTCTTTCACCTTTGTGTCAGTGACAAAGGAGATGAATGTGGACTAGAATTTCATATTCTAATGGCATGCTTACAGTCCTTCTATTCTCCAGTTCTCATATAATAAGAAAGAATATATTAATTCTATCTAGAAATTGGAGGAAAGTATTTAAATGATATTTTTTCTCTTCCATAAATATTTAAAGCATATATTTCAGATAAATAACATTTCATTATCTGAAATGCGCCAGTAAAAGCTGAGCTAGGAGAGCTATATTAGGGACATAGGAATTATTCCGCATACCTGAAGGAAACAGATGCAGCAGTTGCTGCATTTCCACCAGGTACCATCCTGCAGATTACACAAAATAATCTAACAGATAAAAAGCAATTAAAATTAAATTGGAAGGTTAAGAATTCTGGACAAAGTTGTCATTATTTCATTTCCACTTGATTTTAGTTGGAACAGCAAACATACTGAAGCACCATGAGAAACACTGCCCTGCCCTTGTGATCTCTCTTGTGATTTCTGGGAAGCTTCCAGTGTGTTCTGAAGCTCACAATCTGATATACCAGGAAATACACACAAAAATATGTTGATGTGAAAATTCCAGGTCAGTTCAGTGTGGCAGACCAGGAAAGTTCAGCTGGCAAGGGTGGGTGAGCACCTCCCAGGATGGTTTTATAAAATGAACCGTTACGACAGAGGTTGTATAACCAATTGCAAAGCTCTTATGTTAACCAGTTATTTTAATTGTCCTGAAAAGGTCTGTTCAGCTAGGGTGGCAGCTACAAAATGAATGTGGGGCAGAGTCTCTCCCCATAAATAAGCCTATATTTGTGTAAGAGTAATAGCATTAGGTTTGTTAATAAAAAACAAAATAAATCCCTACCTCCACTCCAAAAAAGCCCTTGTCCAGGACTAAGTAAATTGCAAAGCTGCTAATAAAACAAGCAATAAAGCTGAAAGATTGTGAAGGAAGTATGCTTAGAACAAAATGAACATTCATTTTAAGCAATAATTCTCTCTACATTTCAACAAACGTGCCCCAAAAGGTGGCTACAACACAGCGCACTATCTCAGGACTGGACTGCACCACAGAACAGTCACCTACTGAAAAGCTAGAATAACTGCTGCATGAAGTTAGAATTCAGAATACTTAGAATCTAAACACTATAATTACATAGCAGCATAATTATAGTTAATTACCTGAAAGGTTAGGAAAGAACTTGTGCAAAATAAAGGAAACTCTTCCTTCAGTTAATGGAAGGTTTTGCTAATAAATTTGTCAGGTCCAGGTAGAAGAAAATGTATTTCTCTTAAAAAAATAACATGCCTTTTATAAGAATCTGTAGTGGAAAATTATGGCAGTTATTAAACTTACTGTAGAGAGGTAATAGATGGCTCTAATTCAAAATGAACTGAGTAGAGAGTGACTTTTGCTGCTTCCAATATCAGTTGCTTAGTCTAGGCAGCCTCCCATAAATCTTAACAAAATCCATGACACTGCTGCAAAACAAAATGAAAAAGAAAGAGGACAAATAGCTTCACTTTCATTTCTAGCAACTGTCCCAGCCCCCATGGAAAATGTGTGATATATCTCCAGCTGATAGCAACAGGAGCCTGAGAAGCAAGCAATATCTACCAGCACTCGACACAGTTGCATATGGACTATCTATTATCAGATAGACACTTCAAAACAAAAAACAAAAAAAACCCCTAAAACCACCACAAAACAAAAAAACCCCTTGCCAAGCAGCCAAGCCTGAAATGTCAATTTAATCGTTACATGCAATCACAACAGTATATCATCTGCAATATCAGACACAGTGCAAAAATGGATTAACAGACAATACCTGTAAAGTATAGAATAGAGGTAGCTGCCCATTGCTGTGAATGATAGCAGTCAACGTGTTCTCCATATTCAATTTGACTATAAATTCTTATATTGTCTGCGTTGTCCAGATTGCACTAGGAAACCTCAAAATACACAGGACAACAATCATAGCACTGAACTAAAACTGGGGGCAGGGAAAGTGTGTGTGTGGTGTGTTTGGGGTTTTTTTCTTTAAAGTTTTCTTTGGCTTTCTTTTCTTCAATTAGCTCAGTATAAGTTGAGTGTTTGGGTTTTTTCCCCTATAATTAAATTGTCTTAAACCACCTTCTGTCACTTTCCACTGGCTTGTCACACTCAAAATTGTTGATGGAAGTGATTATTTTTTTTCTTTCTTTCTTTCTTTCTTTAGGTTAAGGTAAAGTCACTTACATTACTAAGATTTTAGAGAAATGGCTGATTTAGTACGTCCCCAACATTTTGGAGCAGAAATACAGTCAGTACTTTCATACACAGGAAAATATGTAACTTCGCAAATCCCGTTGAGAAATACTTGTATAACATTCATAGAAAATTCATATTTCTAAAAACAGATGAAAATAATAGAACCTACTGTACAATGACTGCATTCATTTCATCATTTCTTGTAAATTTTACATTTCTTAAATATGTCAAAACAAATCAATTCATAGCTTTTTATTAACCTGAACTTCTTGCTGGGAGGTAACAGCTCTCATTACCAAATGTCATCATCAACAGTGAGAGTTACTATCTAGGTGTCTATCTAGATAAAATTACATGTTACTACTGTTTAAGGCAGGCTCACTTTCCTTGTTTTCTTCACATACTTATTCTATCAAAATCAATATGATTATGAGTACGCATGACACTCAGCTTCTGCCAGTTTACTACAGCTGTAGCTGTCAGAACACTCCATTACCATAAAGGCTGGGGGGTGGGTGGGGGGCGGTGGTGGTGGTGTTTGTTGTTTCTTTGGGGTTTTTTTTGTGTTTATGTTTAATTTCCAAAACCAGAGTCGTGATATGCCACTAAATAATTCTTCCTTGTAAACACCATCACTGAGAACTTTTGTAAAAATGTGCTTAATTAAAAATGAACAGGCAAGTTACTTGGAAAAAAGAGAATACAGCAGTAACCTTCAAAAGCTAGATCTCATATCTGCTGTGAACCAGGGCCAAACTCACCTGCTCATTTAATACAAAATGACTCACCAACCAAGACTTCCCCCTAGAATCCTCCAAATCTATTGCCCAATAGTTTCAGTCTAGTAAGAACTATTTCTGTGCTGAAATAGGTTCAAAAACATCTTTTTATTTCTCCTACACTCTGTACATAGAAAAATAAGTTTTTCAAGGGTCTGGTCATGCAGTACAAAAACTACTGCTAGCAAAATCTTTTCCCTTTTTTTTTAATAGCATTTTACCAATCTCGAACAACAGTTTTTCTATTAATTCTAGAACTTGTTAAATCAAACCCATTATGTCAGCTTTTAAAGAAAACAAAACAGCACCCATAACTCCCCAGCTAAAAAACATCCTGTGTCCATTTCTTCTCTCATTAGAGAATAGAAAGAAAATGGTTATTACAACTGAGATTTGTGACGTGTACTGTAGAGAACAAAAAAAACCCAGCAGCAGAGAGAAGAGTCCGATGTGCTGAGCTAGGGAATGTGGATGCTTACACCTTTACTTCTCTGTTACTACATCATTAATTCCCACACTGTCCCAGATATCAGTATGAATGCACTTGATATCTATTCCTCTCCTCATGGCAATACAAAAATCACTAGAACAGTGAATGACTGTAGTTTTTAATTAATATGAAAATAAATGTTTCTGTTATCATTATTCCCTGTCAGTAAAGGGCAGAATACAGTCTTTCCAGATTTCCTTAGCTAAAAATTATGCATCCAAGTGTCCATGCTGATTTCATTAAATTTATGAGCCTTTGATAAACCCAAGACAACTGTCACACTATTGGAATACACTGCGTTGTTCCTGAGGATATTTTTCTGTGTTTTTCAATGGAGCTCTCCAAGGAAAACCTGAGAACTGGATGGTGAATAGGTGTCAGTAGGTGCCCCCTTGCCACAGTGCTGTGGGATTCATTCAGCAGCATTCACTGGTGTACCACCAGCTGTGAGGAAATTTGGGTTGCATTAGTAGGCTGGTGATTCTCAGCTTATTTTCTATATTTTCCCAGATCAGAAATGTCATTCTTCAGCCAAGATGCATACACGAATGAGAACAAACTTGGCTGAAGCTGACTTTACAGTGGACAAAGGCAGTGCTGGCAGCTGGCATTGAAACATTCACATTATTCCAGCCTAAAAAGCAGTCTCCACTCTGAGATCACTTGTCATCACGCAAAATTATGACCAGGCTAGCAGAGGTGATGCTGTTGGGTTTTTTTGCTTTGTTGGTTATTTTTTGGGGGTTTGTTTGTTTGTTTGTTTGCTTGTTTTGTTTTTGTTTTTTGTGGGGGGTTTTTTTTGAGTGTCAATACATGGAGACATTCAGGGAGACTGGAGAATCCCCAGGCTCCAGAACTTGCTCCATTGACCGGATGAACATCCTACGTGCAGTGGTACACACAGCATCTTTTTAGGTAAAAAACACATCACTGTGCTATGTTTGGTTGCTTTGGTATATGACAGGGCAGATTCAAATTGCATATTTGGGCACGTGGATTTGCTCAGTCCATATAAACCAGCACAATACAATAGGAGGCTGCAATATTTCCTAAAGAAAATATTAAACACCGTGTGGTTTTTTCCTAAATGAGGAAACTGATAGGAATGTTTACTGGATATTATCATAGCTCTGAAGAGATGGACTAGGGGGAAAAGGAAATTATGCATTGAATTGGAGAAAGGAGACACTGAAATCAAAATGTTCTGGCAGTATTATATCATATCATCACTTTCTGTGACTTAGCCACATAAACTACAATATATTATAACTTTCTTTAAGTAAAACTTTAGCTCTGAGAATTCTAGGCTGAACTCAAATGTAGTGCTAAATAACGAAGTGAATAAATTCACCTACTTGGTGTTCCTGGCATGACATTCAGAAGCAAATAATTTTGTTTATCTGTGTAACCTTTTGACTATGCTATGAGGTTGGTCCCTACAGATGAACCAAATGATGGTTTACAGAGACAAAAGAGGGCGTTGGGATCATTAGAGAGCTTTCTGTAGTTCAGTAAGAGGGAACAATTTGACATTATATCTGGGTACAGAAATTTGACAAACTAATACTACTGTTTGCTGTAAAGATGACAATTGAATGCACAGGTTCGTCTATTTATAGCTAATTTCTCTATCTTTACACTACAGTGAAAAGATTATAATGTCCACAGAGTAGGACTGAGTGAGCATTACACACAAGCCAATATATCTGACCTCCATTTTGAAATCCTAAGGAGTCAAGAAAAATTCAGGAAGGTAGTCTTCAGGATTCACTGCATAAGTGTGCGTCAGGCTGTGAACAAACATCCTTTCCCTAGTCATGCGTAACTGCTTGTAGCACTCCCCCAGCTTTCATTGTTCTCTGAAAGCTACCACTTTTATCCAGCTCATGCAGTAGATCAGTTCACGTAAGCATGACACGATTTGTTTCAAGCACTATAAACCAGGCTAGTTTAAACAGTTAAAACTGGTTATCTGAGGTAGCCTAACTGATTTTGCTTGCAGCAAATAGGCAATGGTCCCACATTAGAGCATCGGCAACAAGCGGTAATCTCTGGCTGGTGGGAGGTGATAGAAAGCTGGAGGTGGTAACCTCTTTGCTGGTACTTCACTGCTGTAATACACTCCTTTGTAATGAGTGTTAAAGTACTGGTTTTCTGCAGCATAGTGATACACTCTGAAGCACGTTCAAGTTCTTATATATAAAGGAAACTCTGCATCCAAATAGCCTTGTGTCTATTGTTACAGAAGTTAAAAAGAGAGAAAGGAAAATATGGTTTTAAACTGCAAAGTGAATTTATATATAGTGAAAAGAAAGAAGGTTTCTGGAAGGACTTTTAACTACTGTTTTATACAATATTTCCTTCCATTTGGGGCCTTTAATTCTTTACACATGAACAGCAGTGCCACTTTCTTTGCCCTACGAAATACGACAGATTCTAGATAAAACATGCCAAGCAAAGTCAGAACCATGAGTTATAGTGTTACATGCACCACCTATGCACAACACGGGAAAATAGCTTTTGACAAACTAAAGTAGTTAAGAGGACAATGCAGTATTTAATTCCTAGGCAGAAATCCAATTCAGCACAGAAAGGTAATCTCCATATTTGCACACTCAGGTTTCCTTCCCTCCAGATACTGTTGTCTCCTCACATTCATGGAGAACTGTATTCACAAGACTCTGATCTGCAAGCAGCACCCAGCTGTTGCCATACCCAGCCGACTGCCCCTGCCCAGAGCACCACAGGATCAAGCCCATGGTTCAGCCTCCACCCTTTCAACTGCATGCCTTAATGCAGCTACTTGGGAAAGAGTGCCAAAAGGATGACCATTAGGATTTTACTCACACAATTGTTCTCATAAATGGTTACAGGATAATTCTGATTATGCATCTTCTGATGCCTTTACTTGTCACATCTATACTTTGCACATAAGGGCTGGAAAAATCTGTCATTCTGACATTGTTCTAGTGTTTTTTGTAGGTTTGCCATGTTCAGCCAGGGCAGCTGTTCACCAAGCAGCAAAAATGGCTATCTGGCTGTTCAGCTGAGCCACTGATCTCTCTTCTGGGCTTGTGAATGTAAGAGATGGCAATTTCTGGATTGATAACAAACTGTTCCTTTCCCCCATATTGCATTCACAAGACTTTCTGGCTCTGCTGTGTCCCCTCTCAAGCATTAAAGAGGAATGTGCTTCCAGCTGTCCTCTGAGAGTCTCATTAGGTTTTCCCAGCCACTTCTATGAAGTTTCACATTGTTGCCCAAATCCAATCGATCTGTAACTACTTGGAGAATTTTTAATTTCTGAGCCTACGTACTTTGTGCTAGTCAAATGAACACAGAGATTATAAAATCATGTTTCCAGGCACTTTCAAAGATACATTTTCTTATGCTAATAGAAAAATAAGGGTAGATTTGAGCGGGTCGTGTTGGTATTTTTCACAGAATAATCTTGAGCAAATTAAAATGTAAATCTTTCTACTATCACTGCTTTTGGGTGACAAACTTTTTCCTTAAGTTTTTAGATGTGTCCTGTCTCTACTTAAATTTTCACATTTGGAGTTTTTGGGAGCACTTGCCTGATCAGTTCTGTGATCTCCTTTCTTTCTTTCTTACTCCTTATGCTGACTTATCCAATTTCTGCAAGAGTCTTTTTAGCTTGCTAAGCGAGCAAACCCAGCAGAAAGAAAAGTGAATTTTCACATGTTGGCTGAGTGAACTGATTCAGATAAGTGCAAGAGCCATGTCTGCACTGCTCAGGAATGGGGGAGCTGGACCTCTGAGTTCTCCGTTATCACCTCCATGGATGTACAACCCCTAAGACCAGGCCTGGGCGCTGACTTGGGAGACAGGGGTTCCACCCTCACCAATACTGCATACACCTCAGTAAAATCTTGATGAGTCTTACTTCTCTACAGAGCAAAGTATGCCAGTGCACATCCTGGCACCAAGCCAGAATCACAACACTACAACAGGCAGCACATCACCCCTGCCCAGCAAACCCCAGGCAGGGATCCTCACCAGCTGAAAAACATTAGTGCCAACACCACCACCTAGTACCTCCAGGAGCAACGATTTCTAACTCTGAATGCCTCTATTCAGTAACATATGCCTTCTCCCATTGTTTTTCGGTACATCCAGTCTTGCGTCTTTTTTAAAATTAGCTCCAATGTGCCACCTAAACTCCTAAGATTATCTTAAGGCCATATAAAATTGATTTACAGGGACACATACCTAAAGACCCCAGAAGTGGGGCTTAAGGATGTGAAAAAGACGTGAGCCAATCTCATGAAAAATTCTGCTAAATCAATATGGTTCTCAGGGGAATAAAACCCTGTTCCCCTAATCTGCTTGGGTAGTTGGTAGCATTTGTCACAATGGGGCTCCTATCCTGAATAAGCCTCTGAGTATGACTAGAATGCAGATAACAACTCTCAGAGTTATTACATTCAGGGAAATTACTCCGCTGAACTAATGTGTATATTACGTGTATTATTTATATGAGTCCAAAAAGACTTGTTAAACGAATATTCTAAAACACAAGTAGAATGTAGATAGGCTCAATCCAATAGTTTTCACTTAGAAAGAACAATACAGCATAAACACATCTGTTTGTTTTACATTGATCACAATACTTTAAAATAATATCTTTCCTTTCCATATTCCTTTCTTCCTAAACCACTGTGAAACAGGTGTACAAGGCTATCAGTGATTTCATCAGTGATACGGCTCCTGGCTTTTTACCAGTTAGCTAACATGTTCTACCAGTTGATGGGTAGGTTAATATATCTATATCAGAAAAACAAATTGATGGAATCACTCAGAAGCACTGAAGACTACCAAATTTGGGCATTAGACACAAGCTTTCTTTCTCATATTAATAAAATCTCAAAAACACTTGTTTTTTCTTCAAAGCCAAAAATATTCTATAAGCCTATGTCTTTTGCCAGCAAATTTATTCCTTGCCACCATATCAATTAAGCTGGGTAAGTAGCTACTGCCACTACCAGAATTTTTCTAATACACATTAGAATCAATTTTACCTTCATGTTAACTGAGCTGTTCCCAAAGGTGACTACTTTGTAACACTGAAGTGGCAGAAGGCAATGCAGAGGCTACATAGAGGTTAATCTTGACTTTGGAGACGCTACTGTGCGTGTCTGTGACAGACAGGGAAATGAAATTAATTACTTCACTGATCAATTAATACCTTACCCACAAAGCATACCCCACTGCTTAGTTCCCAAGAAGTATTATTAATTACTTATGTGCAAAGTATCCAGATTCAGAGATGGTCAGCATACAGTGCTTTTAGTGATGGTATCTCGTAAGATGTCCTTTCTCAAGGCTCTGTGTGCTAGCTCTATTCAGACGCTCATTTACGGAGATTTGAAAACTATTATCACTTGTCTACCTGTCTTTTTTCTTCTAAGCTACAACCGGACTATGTGGAAACCTGGCAAAACAGCCTACTTATTAGGGAGCCAAAATTGACATGGTTGAATTCAACCTTTATCATAGAAGGGACAAGCTTGCTATGAACTTCTCTTGAGAATCTTGCAGGAAAGCATCCATGCATGAGGTCCACTAACTGTCATCTTTTCACCAAAGCAGTTGTAATTCAGTAATATTGTATATACACATATTGTGCAGTTCAAACACTTCCTGGGCATGAAAGAAACTAGGAAATCTAAAATCTGACAACAGTCAGAAGCTATGCCACTGATCAGCAAAAAAAGCTGTTAAGTGGACTAATGTTTCTGGTGCACCAAGCACTACAACAGCAGAGAAAACTCTTGAAGTGAAAGTCCACAAACTGGTCAGCACCCATGAAGGGTACTAAGTACTCCCAGCTCCCAGTGATTTCAAAAGGAAATCTGCAGGCCTTTTGTTAGCCTTGCTGTTGCGTGATCAACTCCGAACAACTTCCTTTTCACCGATTGGCAACAGAACTCTTGATTCTTTGTTTGTGCTTTCCAGGCTGTCAGATTTAATATATCCATTGCTTAATGATCCCATCCTTACCTTTAAGTTTATGGAAGATTTTTCTATTCTAATCCCAGCAAATATCACAATCAAAATCCCTACATTCCTACTCCTGGAAGATAAGATCCCATTTAGCAAAACGGACACTCCTTTTGGAAAGATTTCACACTTCCACTTGTAAACCCCACAAATTTGTAGTCAAATTTAATATTGTCCATGTCTGTTGAATTTTCTCTACTAAAGCAGATCCAGTTTGCTTTGCAAAGCAGACTTGGCTTCAGCACACTTTCACTGTGCTGCCCTGTTGGATTCTGTTGAACAGCTCCTGGTGACAGAACATAAGGCTATTTCATTAACCATTCACCAACAAATCTAATAATGTGAAGAATTTCAACACCTCATTCATGGTTCTGTTAATTTAGGATAAATTTCTCCCCAATGAGGTACCACAAACAGAGATCTACAAAACTCCAGAGAACAATTTCTCTTCTCATACATTCATGTATGTATTTATACATTTATGAAGCTGGAAGGAGTCTAGAGAGAATATGCAAGAGCAGCTGATGAATCAAGACAGTCTGCAGTTCCAAAATAGAAAATAGTTATAAAATAAAACCCCATCCCAAGTAGAAAAACAATGTCATGCGGGAAAAAAGGTTTTTTCTCTCAAAGTATAGTTTTTATCATCAGGAACATGTTGTTCACAGAAAGGCTTTGACTGACTGGGAGACTGAAACTGTCTCTTCACAGACCAAAACCACCATGGCCAACATAAGCATCCCTGGGTTGTTCTAGCCCTGCAGAACCCTTTGTCTGTCCCTGGCTTTCAGTTTGTTCTGCTGACAACTCCTACTTAGTGCAAATTCACTTTTTGGATCTGGAATTCCAAACTTTCAAATAATGCTTGTAGTTCATGCATTTATTCATTTCCCCAATTGTTTCGCAATAGGTTTGAGCGATCTATAATCAAGACATAATAATTGAAAAAATTGTGTGTGCTTTCAGGTGTCTTAGAAAACAAATACATAACAATTGCAGTATAATTCACTTTGGAACATAGTGCTTTTGTTTATCGATTTCTATACACTGAAAATATGAAAAGCAACTTCATTCTTCACAGTTTGGTTCACGTCATTCTGCAACTGATAAACAACAAACATGTGAACAAAAAACAACCCAACTGAAAGTGAATGTTAAAATTTCCTTCAATCCCACATCCTGTCGTCAAAGCCCAAACACCCAGGACTACAGGAACAGACATAATAGACCAAACTAGAGACATTCTAAAAATCTGATCAGAGAGAAATCAATACTGATTAATAATTAAAAACATAATTAAAATTTGTCCAGGAAATAAGTGATTGCCTTATTCCCTGAAGAATGAGGCTTTATACTCCTCATATGCTTATATCCCCTAGTTTAAACCTGGATTTTCTCCTTCTTCCCAGATGCCATCAGTGAGAAGTTTTCAAAAGTCCTGTAAAACTGGGCAAAAAAATATATGCAGCATAAAGTCTGATCACAGAATTTTCAGGAAGAGTCATCTTACCAGTTCTTGCTCTATCTTAACCAAGGTTTCAAGTGAGCAGACAGCACTTAAAATCTTCTGGCTCAGAAGGAAGAAAGAAAGGAGAACCTATTTCAGAAGAGCTAGATGAAAGAGTTAAAGAATAGGCTAGCAAGAAACACAGAAATCCAGAGAAAATAAATAGCCCAATCCTATAAGGTGCTGAGTACTTGCAATACCGATTAAAATTAAAGGCACTTTGCAAACAAATAATTTCCTGAAACCATGTCCAAAGGAACAGTCTCTGTCCTTCTGTGATGGATACACAGAGGAAAGGGTCTTTCTTGTCACTCCTTGGTCAACAACCTTTTTATCTCTCTAGACATCCTTTTTTTAAAAACAAACAAAAAACCCCAAAGAAAACAACAAAAAGCCCACGTTTCTCTTGCTTTTTGTGGATATCTGAATTTTTATATTTCTCTTTTCATACACTAATGCATACAAAACGACTACAAATGATCAACAAATTATGTCTATGGACCATCTACATCCTCCAGCTTTATTCAGATTAGTGTCACTAAGATGAACTGAGGGAGATTCCAGCAGACCCAGAGGATTCTTCCAGTCCTAGTATCTCCTGTGTTTTCCTCCTCCTCTGCCCCTGTGAAGCCAGCACATCCCTTTCCTTCAGAGGTCCAAACCGTTATAGTGCTACAGCACTATAAGACAGCAAGGGCTATTCAAAGTGCAGCTCTCACCACTCTTACCAGATGCTCAAGATACCAGTGTTAAAAGACATCTTTTTTCTCCCTGTGTTTCAGCACAGAGTTGAAGGGTGTCAGTCATTAGGCTTTAAGCAGGGCATGCATTCACTCTTGTCTCCAGAACCATGTTTATATTAACAAACACTTTTCAAGTAGGCAACATCTCTTAAACAGTAAAATGCCTTATAGAGACATCAGGTCACAGCAAAAAGAAAGCTACAGATACTCAGGAAAAAGCAAGAGGGAGCTAGCTTCTTAAATGATCCTGACTCGTGGGAAGATTACGTTACTCCAAATAATTACGGGTTCCTTTGCTATATATGCTGAATAGACAGCCTTCTGCAGCTCAAAACAGCCATCATTGTTGCTTATACTGTGAAAAAGATTCAGAAAACTAGCTCAATCACCCTGTAGGTACAAGTATTTTCAAGGTTACCCAAACC
The DNA here is from genome assembly GCA_035590275.1 of Ibycter americanus. Taxonomy (NCBI): domain Eukaryota; kingdom Metazoa; phylum Chordata; class Aves; order Falconiformes; family Falconidae; genus Ibycter; species Ibycter americanus. The sequence continues at coordinate 19,143,008 of JAVJGI010000063.1, forward strand.
ACTGCAGCTGTTCTGTTAGCATGTCCTCCAGCTGCATTAAGAACCATGCTCTGGGCCTGTAAAAAGTGTTCAGCAATGCATGGATGCACAGCAAAGATTTAGAAACATTCACGGATATTTTATGTATTTGGTCTCTGAATATCAAATACTTGAACCTTCTAATACAAATCCCCAAAGTAATATTTCATTCATATTAAATGCTCTAATAATGAAGGGAATGTCATATACTTTATCTAGTACATACAAGAATTGTAGTATTTATACATAGCATTTAACAATTGTATATAGGTTTTTATAAATATATATGTATGGTTTTGTGTATGTATGCACATTACACTATTACATAAGAGAATTATATAAATTACAGGTATAATGGATAATTATGAACCAAATTATACTTAATATATCATTAGGTACTACTTTACTGCCCTTTAATACATATTTGCTGCTACCTTCTTCTAGATTTTTGGACTTGGACCAGTTTAAAAACCTACAATTTTTGAAGTCAACAGGAAAAAAATATAAGTATTTCTTTCACTCCCCATCCCAAATTTGGAATATTTTACACCCCAAACCCAAGTACTGCCAGAGGCCCAGAAACAGAATTCCCACTGTCACTGGAGTAGCAGGTTAAAATTCCAGCACTGCATGTCCTTGCAGCGCTGCTGAGAGGCAGCTTCATCTCGCTTGAAATTGAGATTTAAGGCTTTGAATGGGACACAAATCAGCTGCCTAGCCATCTAACTTACTGGACCTTAGCACCATGACTTTAAAAATACATTTTTGATCATTTTATACATCTTGTCTCTGTGATTGGAATCACAGTGTGCAAAGGTGTCTGGCCTTACAACTAAAAGGGATAAAACTCCTAATAAACGTTTTATAGGCTGATAACCTTTTTAATGACTTCTTGCACTGTATGATGCATATAGTATTAAGTATTCCACAAAATAATACCCTGCCTAATAGTTTCCACAGGACTCCTGGAAAGGCCTGCAGAGCTCAGCAACAGCTTTGCCAATTTTGATAATGGCTCACCCCAAACTTCTGCTAACAAATCTTTGTAGGACACCATTGCATGACCACTTTTATTAAAAGGCAGAGTTGTACTAGAGTGCTAGACAAAAGTACTGGAGAAATTTTTGCAAATTATGGCTCAAGTGATAGCAATTGTTACAATCTGGACTCAGTTCACCTATACAAGGAAAATAGTAACAAAAATAATAAAAATTCTAACACTGGTTCAGTATGCAGAACCTACTTTAAAATATGTCCACAGTAAATTTTCCTTCCTCTTAAAAAATCTAATTTTTAAAATACTTTAATTCAGTATTTGATAGGAAGTCTTATTTCGAGACATAATTGCACAGAGAGAACTTTTGTAAACAGTGTGCCCTGCAGAGGTTTTAGAAGGAATACTTACAGGCATCCACTGTAAAAGACGAGTTTGGAGAAATTCAAGATACACTTAAAACGTTCAAAACCTTTTGATATCATATCAGTGAAACCATCAAACTCTTGCTTAGATGAACACACCCAGTAATTGTCAAAGCAAACAGTTCCTATGTGCTGCAAAACCAGGATTTCCCCTCAGCTATTTTAGATTAACCAAAGCTTTCAGACAAAACTAGTAAAAATAAAACAACTCTTAAAAAAAAAAAAAAAAAAAAAAGGACACAATGGAAAAAAACCAGGAGTGATTCTGAGAGGCAAGAGAGAAAGAAATGAGAAACAAGGAGAGGGAAATTGAAGCAAAATATAGCTCCCAAGAACATATTAAAAATTTTCCCAGTATTTCCTCTAAAATACAGATTTCTTAGAAGCATGAAAATTTTAAGGCATCAAATGTCAAGTCACCACTCTTAGACTGAGACCTTTGGATGCTAAGTCCTATACCTTGAATTGAACAAAGGACACTTTGCTAGGCTGGGATTTAATTACACTCAACCCAGGCAGGTTCCCCCACTTAACCAATGGGCCACCTGGTGCTGGAGAGCTGTCTCATATCTTTGTAATTGTTACTACAGTCCTAAGGCTAAAACTCACCCAATATTTTTTTTTCTCCTTTCCACTGCAACACTCAATCATCAACCACCCAATGAAGAACTGTCCTCTTCATTTCCCACTGCCTTTCTGCAAACTCTGAGACAGTTGCTTGTCTTTTTCTGAGTATCAGAATGGTGCCAAGCATAAATATTCACAGAGGAGTTTATAAGAATAGCTGGTACCAAAAGTCCATAAGCAAACCTAAAATTCACTAACCTCCCTGGGCAGACAAGGCTGGTTGTGCATATGAATACTCTGCCTGTGCCTACACCAATCACCTACCAGCTCAGTGCTCCCTTCCAGGGAACACAGCTATTACGCAGCAGTCTTGCCTGGAGGGCTGTCCCACAGCCCTGAGAGTGTTTCATTCAGTAATGCCTTCCTGTGCTAATATTCTAAAGATTCTAATTTTTTATCTTCTCATTCTTAAAAGTTCCCTGTTATTTTTCTTCTGAGCTTCAAACACACATTCTTGCTTCATATATTTCATTTCTCCTCATCCTATGGAATTTTGTGATCCAGAAGCTATGCTGGATTTCTGACGTAGCAAGTTGGCACCAGACAAGTGATTTCACTGCAGGATCACACAGCAGCAAAAGTAAGGCCACAGGAAGAAAGTCAACTCCTACTTCCAGCACAGCTATCCTCACATACAACTTCAAAAACGTCTTATCTTTTGCAAGACTGACTTCTTTTTTTTAATCAAAATTTACACCTATCATGACAGTGTCAGTATACGTAAAATGGTGGTGCCAAAGGATATGCACATAGTAATAGAGGTTTTCTCCTGGTCCCTTAGATATAAAATTGAAGAAAACAATGCTCAGAATCACAATGTTATAAGCAAGGACAGGTACAGTTTTGAAACCTTTGATCTGTATTTCCTGTTTAGCTCTTGTCCACCTCTTCCAGGGTAATAGTAGCTGTAGTGGATGAAATCCAAGGTCCATCTAGTTCAACCACCTACAGTAGTGGCCAAAAGCAAATGCATACTCAGCAGGGGAAATTTACATGTACATATAGCGCTTCCCCATTTACTATCCCAGTCATCAACCATTTTCAGTTCACGGATCTCCCAAATGGTGGTGTCTATGTGTTTAGTAATCCTCATTGGATTTCTCTTACAAAGACGCTTCCAGCTTCCAACTAACCTTATATAAATGCTTAATACCCACATCACACTCAGAGAGGAATTCCACAGATTAACTACATGCGTCGAGGACAACCATTTCATCATCTCTTGCTATTGAAATGTTTTGTTATCAAAATAATCCTTTCATCTTGTACTGGGAGACACATACAAGTGATCCCCCCTCTATTTTCTCCATGCCGTCCATGATTTTATAGACCTCTACACCATAGCATTCTTAGCTGTCTTGTCCCCTGGCTGAAAAGTCCTAATCTACTTAGCTTCACATTTGACATCATTCATTTGCCTCTTCCTCTATCTGATAACATCATATAAACAAATATATTACACCCAGACAGTCTGTGACTATTTCTTCTTTTTGCTTTTAATATCAATAAAAAGGAAATCTAAGGTCCAAATCAGGCATCTGAATACTTCAGCAGAAATCCTGGCCAAAAAAATTTAGTCATGCATAAATTTGAAGAGAAACGTTTTCATTAAGGGCAAAAGTATTTTTTCCAGCTTTTACCTGCTTTTAAATCTTACTTGAAACTATCAAAGTTTTGGTTAGGTAACAGATGGAGGAGAGATGATTATTTGTTAACACTAATTTATAGTAACAATTTGAGATCTAGATTATGTGCTAGACCAAAGCATTCCTGCAAAAACATACTGTAATGATTTCCCAGTATTTTTGTTCATAAAATTCAGATTAGATCAGATTAAACCATTGGGGTACTAATTTTAATTTAGCTACTATGCATTGCACAAGTAGCACTTACATGTTCATATTCAAAAGTATTCTACTTTAGATGAGGAAACTAGGAGGACAGCATATTTGTTACCCCATAAATAATGCAGGCTCTTCAATAGTTGTGTGGTTAGTGCCTCCTTCTGCACCCTTTTCAAGAGAGGAGAGAGATCTGGATGTGTTGTTCTGCACAGGGCATCAGCCCAGAACCAGGCAGCTGAGTTCTGAACACAGAGGCACTGCTGGTTTCTTTGTGCACTGGTTTCCCTGTTTTTTGCAACAACAGTCTCACAAGCTTATTTACACTAAGTAATATTTCAAAATTATGTCACAATGAAGGATAGAAAAGAGGAAAGTTATTTACCTAATTTAATCATACAAAAAAAGAGATATCAACCTTTTGAGAATCAGCATTCTTCCATGAAGTTTTCACCTGATATAAAAAGACAAAAGGAACAGATAACAGTTTGGAGGGTGGGTGTTATTTCTTTGCCTTCTGTTCTAACCATCACTTCAATACTTGATTCTAAATAAAGGAGATGTGAAAAATAAGTTTTGAAGTTTCACATAGTAAAGGAGGGTTTTACAGGAAAGAAAGATTAAAAGAATAAGGCACAAGAATCAAAAAGAGGTGATTCTTTGGAAAATTTTGAGGCAATCCAGTGTTCAAAAGCGACAGAAACACAAATCTAGCAAGAGGAATAAAATACATACTCCAATGTATGTAAACAATAAACAGATAATTTAGAGAAAAGCAAAAGGATAACCTACTAGCTTTTGCCTCTTAGAGGATAGGTTACACATTTTTTTTTTTACATTTCTCCCTCTTTCAAAATTATAAAATATAAATGCGTTATTTAATTCATAGGTGATATAAGGAGCTATGTTTCTGAATAGCTGAGACACACAAAAGCAAGTGGAAAACAAAACATGGTATTTAATCTGTTTCATCAGCTTTTTGAGGGATTCTTAGCAAGACTTTTGATGTTCTCATTTTATTCTCCAGATCTGCAAATACTCCCATTTAAGGCACTCTGAGAAACTGAAACTGTATCTGTCTCCAACACCTGCCCAACTACTTTCAAGAGAGGCAATTCCAAATCAACAGCAGCAAGAGATACATAAGTAGAGAATTTAGAATTAACTGACAAGGGTCTTTTATCAATTATTTTGATATAAGCAGGTTCTGAGAGTAGGCTGCACTCCTTTATGCCTTAGACCACCAAGCAAACAAATTATACGAAACAACAATTTATACTGAATACTCTGAATATATTTTACAGTTCTTGTATATGCCATGAATTGAATGTGGGATATTTTTTCAAATTACTTTCCCTTTGGAAAGCATTCTAATTTTCAAAAAGAGAGGGAGATCTAAACTATCTACTAACATGCTAATAACTCTTTCAAAATCATGGTTCTGCTATTACTGAACAAGACATTACATTCTCTGCTTTCTCTAATTCCCTACACCCAGAAATAAATTCTGAATAGAAATAACCAGAAAATCGTAGGGGTATGGATCTCTGCTGACAGTTCTAACATTGTAGTTGCTAATCACATCAGCAAACACATTTCCACGTTCCTCACCCCTTCTGCAAATAGTGCAGGTAAATAAAGAACACAGACATGGGAGGTCCAGGGAGAGAGGAGCAGAACAACCTTCCCTTTAAGGTTAACCTTTTGTTAAATGGTGGGATATGTTTTTATGGATTACCTCAGACCACTGTGTCTTCCACAGTGCTTCAAAGCACGATAGTAGTGTCTGGTAATAATGAGGTCATGAAAGATCAGCTGTATTTAGAAACTGGGGGGGAGGGAAAAAAAAAGAAAAAAGACGTTTCCCAGTGTTAATTATGTTTTAGTAAAGAATTAGAAATTTGACTTTTGGTAGACATTGGATAGGTCTGATTTTCAAAGAAAAAAGTATCCTCTGCACTTCAATGGTAAAGAATCACAAACAGATTCATCCCCAGTAACTAAGGAGCTAATTTTTGAACGGGCACTCAATATGCACACCTTCTACCAACAGTGTCATTGCCTCAGTAATGAAAACAGGGTACCAATGAATTCTTACATTGGCCTCTTTCTAAACACATCTTTCTTCCAGTTCCAAGACTCACTAATGCCACCTGCTAGTAGCATTTCCAAGACTCACTAATGCCACCTGCTACTAGCATTATCTGGATGATTTGAAAGCCATGAAACACACAGGGAAGACAGCATGAATGGCATGGTTTTATATGCTCTCCTCCAGATTTTTCAACAAAGAGTTAAAACTATGTTAACAGAGGGTTAACAATGGTAAGTTAACAGCCTCTCCTCTCCCTTAAGGGCTACACTAGTGGAGTTTGTTGACTTATCTTTGGCAAGTGTGCACGCATAGGACAGGAGAAACAAGAAATGACAGCTCAGAAAACTACAATACTTTTCAGACAGAGCATCTGATGCTGAGAAAAGTATCACCTATCATTACTCACTTAAACTTCAACGAGAAGGGAAGCTTTTTCCAAAAAGTCTCTTTCTAAACAGACCTCATAATTTTTAATCCCATTGCTATGGATTTTTCTTGCTTGTTATTTTCTTCATTCATTCTTTTGTGAGTGATACCTACTTTTCATTTGGCAAGGTGAGCAACTTAAGGAGAGTGAAAATACAAAGCAACTGCATGAGGATATAAAGAAAAAGAAATTAAGCACAAAGATAATATGCCATGAAATCAACAGACCTTAGTTTTGACTGCCTTATCTTGCCTAGGGCTCTGGAGCAACCAAAAAGACCTAGATTACCCAAAAAAACACTCCATATTATAGAGATCTCACCTAGGAACTACATGAGATCGAACTTTCAACTGTTAGTCAACAGCATTCAAAAGCCTTAACTGACAGAAACAATAAAGATCACCTTATATGCAAGTAAATACCTTAACTACTAATCTCAACAAAATTGAGAATGGACCACACCCTGCTTCAGGATACTTCTGTAAATCAGCAATATAAAAACAAATGCTACCCTAATGTTTCCAGTCTATCCCCATCACCTTTTTGATTGGATACATTTTTAAATAGAAGTCCAGACCTGATTTTGTGTCAGCTATTGTACAAGAAACTTTGCCCGAAGATGCAACAGTCTACCGTTTGAATAATTTTGGGTCAGTTACAGCAAATGGTTTTCCCTAGAAAGCACTGAGTCTGGAGGTTATGGCAGGCACTGCTAAACAAAGTAAAAGGCATCAGTGAAGAGGACTGTCCATATCCCATAGGAACACCGACAACTATGCTTCTAGCAAGAATAGCTCTAAGGGAAGCACTTGTCAAATTGAGAGACCTGAACAATTCCATGTCATCACCTCTTCTTTTAAGTGATAAAAAAAATCTGGCTATTGGAAATGGGGGGATCTGTGATATATGCTGCTTTCCATGGCCCAAACAAAAGCCATTGACATGTCACTGCCTTGCTCAATTTCACAACAGAATTCTCTAATTCTGGCCACCACAATAGTTGTGTCACTTGTTTCTCAAATGTGTTGGATAGTGGTCACGTGAAAATGACATCACAATACATAAGCACTCTTTTGGAAACATTTCCATGGGTCAAAAGCAGTAAAAACCATCCAAGAGATACAGGAGATAATTATTAAGACTCAGAAAAATCCCCTCATGAATGTGAAGAGAGGCTGCAGTAAGGGTCAGAAGGCAATCAGAAAAAATATGTTGTGTCTAGGTAGTGGGGTGTGTATGCATGCTTAAATTTATTATTTTTAAGTCTCCTCAACATACCAGCAGCCCAAAGTTCAGCTTCCACTCAGGTTTACTGAGAAACTTCTCCTGTAGAGTTCCATGACAGGAAAAAGGATGCTGATCATTTTTCTTAGCCAGAAATGCTACTTTTCTTAATTGGTAATGCCAATTTTAATCAAAGTTTTTATGCTGTACTGTAAGATGAATTTAAAATGTATGACTTAGCAAATACTAAAATATTGCTTTTAACATTATATAGTCCTATCATACTTTGCCCTCATTCCTGACACATCTTTAGGCAAATTTTGTGCTGTGAAGCAGATATTTTGCAGTTCTATTTTTATGCTCCATCAGACATGATACAGAAAAAAATATATTTAGATTCTGGATCTCTTCCAAAAAATGCATATGATATTTCATGGTTTCAAAGCGTGGTCAGCATTCAGATCTTTGTCTAGTTTCCAGTAAAGTTTTCATTTACAAGTCTTCAGGCATTACTATCACAATCTGTAAATTTCAGAAGAGACTCCAAAAATTCAATAGTTAAGAAAATCATATGCCTTCTCATCTTTTGGGGTCACTCAATCCCAATCAGTCTCCTGGATTAACCTGATTCTACAGGTAAGTAGAAGATTTAGTTCCAATAATCTAAGTTTGGTCCGTATGTAATTATAGTTATTATTACTATTTGCAAGACCTCTTTTTAGAGAAAAAAATATTTATTCACATTTACTAGCTTTCTTATTATTCTTCATATGCTCCTTTCATCTTAGTTTGGAGCTCATGTCAGAAGCAGGACAAGCATCACTTAAAGCAATAAGCACTAATTATGCAAATAATTAAATGTTAATAGTGAGAAACAATAACCGAACTCTTATCTTGCACATCCCACCATGCATTGCACCTGGATGGCTACTAGACCTACTACCAGGTATGTAGGTGTTTGTTTTGGGGTTTTTTTTTTTAATAATTTTAATCCCAATTTAAAAAAGAAGTCTCATTTTGTTCAACTGGGAATCACTCTTTTGGTTTTACTTTTCAGTAAGAAAACATAAGTATCTCAGGTCAAATCTCTAAGTGTTTTGGTTTGCCTGCTGAAAGTAACCACAAAACATTTTACAAGAAATTTTGCTATATTACAGTTGAGTGATATTTACAAATGCAGCCTTCACTTACAGTCTTTACTGCACCTCATAGAAACATTACTAACACAAAGTAAGGAAAGGTAAAGGGCTGAATCTCCTCCAGAGTATCAAGAAGTCACAATAACTTTTTTTGCTTGTGATTACAATATTGGTATGTGCGAAGGTAATTTATGATAGCATGTGGATTAGTGTGGCCATGTTGATGGCCTTTTCTGAAAGAATTCATGTTAAAGTAGGATATTCAGAGAAAAAGGAAATTAAGTCAGCAACTCCCTCAACCTGGGTAAGGGCTAATTTTCCAAAGAGAAACTCTTCGGAGTTTCAGAAAGATCTTGGCACTCTTATCTGCAACTAGCACAGGAAAGTTTTTGGCAGTTTTGTTGTGTTGTTTTTGTAAACTGACCTATGAAACTTTGCAGTTCCCTTCGATCATATCACTGAGTCACTGGTATGACATTTTTAGCAAGAGTGTGTTGTAGAAGCCAAGCTCTTTAGACTCTCCTTCTCCAAGTCATTGGATGGATTAAGGGATTGAAGCAGTTCTTTGCCTAATAACACAACAGATTCTATTGGAACTTTTAACTTTTGACAGCCATGAAGTTCAAACTGTATTTTTAATTCCCTCTCTCAGACTTACTGGCTGGCAAGCCAAAAGCTCACCCATTAAAGCACCATAGCACTCTCACAGTTGATGTACAAAGAAAACAGCTATTTATTAGATTTGTTTTCTGCAGTATGTACAAACAACATGGAGAGTAACAAAGTGCCTTTGCATTGTGCAAACGCTGAGAGAGCAAAAAGAAAACGAAAACAAGGCACAAAACAAAGAAAGGATGTGTACAATGGAACAGGCACAAGTTACTTTCCTTGTTTTTTTCTTTGTGCTAAAAGTAGAACACAATGTTTATCTTTGTGTAGAGACTACTCACCACAATCTGAATAGACCGGAGGTTAAGAATATGAACATCATTACAATTCTTCCCAATTTTCAGTTCTTTAATTTTGATGCACTTTCTCCTAAGATTACTTTCTTCAGAAACTGAATCCTTGCCCCAGAAAAAGAAACAAACAAAAAAAACCAACACCAAAACCCCAAATCAACAGAAATGCTCTTAAGTAGACATTGTAACAGAGAAATCATCAGACTCAGTCCTAGCTAGCTATCAGAGTTATAAGTGCCGTTAAAGAAAAATGTGAGACACTGAAGCTAAGAATCTTGACAACCAAGCTTTCACCAACTTTGAAGCTTTTTAAATTCCAGCCTTTCTGAAAGGCTGAACAATGTTCTACAATAATGCTTCCTAGCTATGAAACGTAACATTGCCTGGAGTTACTTGTAATGCACAATAATGAGCAACAAATAGAAAACAGTGCACCTCCACTGCAGTTCAGTTTGGGAGTTTTCTTGCCAGAATTGCCATCCACTTAACCAAATTAAATACGCTGTTTGTATCATGTCTTATCATTATCCTAAAGTAAAACCTTGAATTAAAGTTTGTGACAAGACTGACGTGGCAAAAACATAGTCTGATCTAAAACGAGCATGTTTTCACATTAGGGTTCTTTGTGCTGCACATTATAAGATGCTACTATTGCAAATATATAAATATGGCAGTTTCCCATCACTAAATACGCTTGCAGCATAAAGGCTCATCTGTAAACGTATCAGAAGTACCTTGTAAATTACCAAAATCTTATCAAGACAACAGTGTCATAGAACCTCAGGATACATTTGCAGTTATAATACAGAAATGAATATGCTATGATTTCAGATGTTTTCTGAAAACATCTACAGACTTAAGAGTTGTGACGTACAAAAAAAAAAATCAAATGTGCTGACTTAGATGACAAAATATAATATTTCTAATATTAATGTTATACTAAGGAACTTCTATACAAGAAAAGTATAAGAACTAAAATTTAACTAATGTGACTTCTGTTCCAACACTGATCATTTTAACTTCTTTCTCAGTGAATAAAATAATTAATTTTCACCTCTGATAATATTTCATTATTTGCTAGGTCTAATTAAAACAAAAGCCTCCTCCTTGACCATTTTAGTGTGCTGCTGAGCAGCTGTTGCAGCTTGAATTGGTATCGCCCAAACTTGGTAATGACTATGCACACTGTTCTGTATGTAGTTAATAAGTGCCCTCACTTATTGGCACTAACATTTTCTCTTCCTACTGAAAACGTCTTCCCTGATGCATCTTGGAATTACATTTTCCTTTCTCACAGCCAGATCACAGCAGTGACTCATAGTCAGTTTTGTTATTGATTACTACAGTCAAGTCTTTTTACCCTTGTGTCACTTCCAATTTATGAGCTCCATTTATAGAGAAATTCCTATCAACTGTATGACATTGCACTTCATAGTTGGAGATTTCTACCTGTTTCTGTTGCTGTATTTTCAAGGTCATCTAGCTCTTTGTTTAACATTTTCGTCTCCTCCTTATTAGCAAATGCCTCCAAATTTTGTCCGTCTTGTATCTTTCCTGCCTGCTTTTTAAATGAAAAGATTAAAACAAGATTAACCAAAAAACAGTCCCTGAAGAACTCTATTAGTAAATTCTCTCCACTCTAAACGTTTCCCAACACAAACAACTATAATCTCTCATTTGCCTGGTTCATCACACAGTAACTTTTCTTCCTACTAATTCCCATTTTTTCTAGCTTGAGTAATAACTTATTATGCAGGTTATTTTCAGATAAATAAACAGCCTGAAGACTTATTAGGAAGAAAAACCAGGCTTACATGTCACAATGTAAGCTTCTGCTTTATTTTACTCCATTTTTCAGCAGTTTCCTCTACATTCATGCTTTTTCTTCTAAGCTCATAATGTTGATTATTGCCCATTTTTCAGGACAAGGGGAAATGGGCACAAACTGCGACACAGGCAGTTCAATCTGGATGTGAGGAAGAACTTCTTTACCATGAGGGTGGCAGAGCCCTGGGACAGGCTGCCAGAGAGGCTGTGGAGTCTCCTTCTCTGGAGACATTCAAAACCCATCCAGATGCAGCTCTGTGCAATGTGGTCTGTGTGAACCTGCTTTAGCAGAGAGTTTGACTAAATGATCTTCAGAGGTCCCTTCCAGCCCTAATGATTCTATGATTTTGTGGTAAGACCACAGCTCACCCTGCCCCCACTTTCTTAAGTACAGATACCAGCCCAGGTACTTAAACGACATTTCTGAAAATACTGTCCTATGTGTACCAAGCTGCTTTATCTAAAAAAAGAACCACCAAAAATACTGCAACTAGAACGAGAACACTTCATCTTGCCTTTTTAGAGAAAAGGAATCATTTACGATGTGGCCTAAGAGTTTTAAGCAGTCACCTAAGTCTCTAAGCAGACTTAAAACCCTGAGTATAACGGTTACTTTAGTGTAATGATGCTTGCTCAGCAATTACTGGCAAATGCACATTAGTAAAATATGCACTGCAGAGTTAATAGCCTATGAATGTGCTTGCCTGTACATGCACTAACATTGTAAAGTCGCAACACCTGTACAGTGTTTTTAAAATACTTATGTATTCTACAAGGGCTCATAGCAATAAGATCAGTATTTCCTATGTAATTGTTAATGTTCACATAGATGGACTCAGAGGCACATTTAGACCATCTCAGACTTTGAAAGAGATCAGGTTTTTGACGCAAAACGTACAGCTTAGGCCCACCTGGAGTTGGCAGCAATTACACATAGCTAGAGTTTCAAACTTACTAGTTCACTCTGTCTTATAAACTGCGTCTCACTAGTAACTTCTTCAGGTTTTAGATTCCATCCTATTATGACTGTTATGAATTTCATTTCAGAGGCACTGGGACCACAGAGCCAGCACACTAGAACAAGGAAAGATCAGCAGAACTTAGAAACCAAATTTCGACTTTACACAGATACAAATGAAGAAGGCTGTCAGATTTTTTTTAATCAGTTGGAGACTCTTGACAAATGCAGTTTCAATGCCTCTCTTCCTCTGGTGATGATAGTCCATGGCTGGTCGGTATGAACTCACATTTTATTTTTAATTCAAACTACATCTGATTTGATATACTTTCCTTCTTATTACAAGTCTTACTAGAAGTAACTTCAGAAGAAAGGTTGTGATTGGACAGATGGATTTCCCTGGTAGCAATCATGGCTAGAAATATTACAAAGTGGATATTCCCCATTGAGATTCTGAAGGAACAGACTACAGGCAATTCTTCATACAGGAGTCCCATGCCAAGGATTACATTCTGCCCTTGTTTAAAGCCAGCAGAGTTCGAACAAGTAGCTGAATTAATGTGCTCTACACCTTTGGAGGACTGAATACCAGTTTGATTTCTCTGATATGTTCACTGCCAGATATTTACAGATTTACTGAAGAGCACACAATCTTACCACACCTTTCTCACAGATACACCTTTAAAGAGAACTTCTCTATAAGCCCCTTCAGCTGAAAATGAAGCCTTCAACATCAATGAATTTCCAGTTAAACTGTAAAAAAAATCCACCACAAAAACCTTTTTCAAAAGCGTAACAGTGACTTTTGATCAGCTTCTTAGTTGAAAAAGAAACAAAAGAAAAGGCAGGATAAGAAATAATGTTATTTTAACAGATCCTTGATTCTTATAGAGCCAATACCAACACATACGGTGCCAAAACAGATCTGTTTTGCACATCTGCAGATATGAAGAGAAACTTTGAACACCCCCCTTCATGCACATAACTTTCTTAACAAATAACAGCAGAGTTGACTTTGGATGAAATATTGCCCTAGAATACTTTAGCCAAGCCTCACAAATGAAAATTTGTTCAAAACCGGTAACTCCTCAAAGACAAACCATGGACCTGAGACTGCTGGCATTAAAGTTTATCATTCACATTAAATTAATCTTCAGAGGCATTGGACTCTTAGAGGAATATGTACGGAAACCCATAACTGAGACTCCCAAATTCTGGTAAAACACCAGAAGAGATAAGGATGTTCTATCAATAGAGGAAATAAATGTAACTAGAGCAACAATTAAATCCAATAGATTAATTAATAATTCTGGTCCATCAAATCAGAAGCAGTCTTTGATGGTAGTATGGAAATTATGATCAGGTCCTTAAAGAATCACATACACAAAAAAAAGCAGATCTCAAAACGGAACAGCTCTAGAAGGTAAATACCCACTGGTCTGCAATCCTTCAGCTTCCCTCCCTCTCCAATCCTTCTAGCCTAAATTTACAGGGATAGATGCTCTTGAATGAAATCAGTAATTTTCTGGACATTTCTGTCTTTCTTTTTAATCAGTAATACCAGTCAGCTCAGGATGAGTGAAAATATTTAGGGACATCATTTCACTGGTAAGAGTTCACATTACAAGACAAATTATTAAACAGTTTTTATATTGATTCTTAATTTTTTTGTCCACCAAAACCCAAAGATTCTCAGCACTGAAGCATGCTGAAGCCCCTAAAACCTAGTTATGAGCTTTAAGCCCCCCTTGTTTATATTACATTTTTTGTTTCCCTGAGCTTTTCACAATAAATGTTTGGCAGAGACTGCTTTCCCTCAAGAATGGTTTTGTTTGGTTTTTTTCAATAAAACAGGTGGATGGGATTTTAGAAGGTTGGATTTGGAAAATGGCAGCAGCTCTGAAGTCTCAGCATAAACAAATTAATGTGATCATTGCAGACTGGCTTACATTTGCTCACCAGCACTATCCCATTGCTGTACGGAATACACGCTACATAGGACAGGAGATAGCAGATTTCCTGGAATGGCTGGAGGTAAGAGCCCCCAGATCAACACACGTTTCTCTGGAAAAGACCTATGTACCTGTTCTTATGCTTCTATCACCTTTCTGAAATACTATGACAGTTAATGCTATTCATTTCACTTATGTTTCTTTAGCACACTGCAAATCTTTTTTCCATAAACTTTCATGTGACTTCATAAAACATTCATCAAGCAAGAGGTCTTGTTTATTAAAATATTTTGATGTATCTTTAAAGGCAAGATAATTTCATGCTGCTATAGCTTTTCAATTAGCATGTGTGCAGACAGCTAACAGTCCCACACTTTGAAAGCAGGCACACATTATTATTTGCAAGTGGTTAGTTCAGTAAAATGGGTTTGTTATCTGTGCTTAATTTCTGCTTTTAATGCAGAAATCAAGCATGACATTGTGCCTGATTTTTGCCTCAGTTCCCCAAAGATTATTCTACAATAATGGCTTAGAGATCCCGCATGTAAAGGGAGACCTTTCAAGAGGACAGCATGCCTCACAAAGCAGATGACATGGAGGCAGCAGTGAGTTCAGAGCCATGCTAATGTAGTGACTACTTATCAAAACTCCTGCTACATAGGGAGCAGTGGCCATGGCTGGATTGAAAAGCCTGCAGGTAAGTCTGCAAGGGATCACTGGTTTCCAGCACTATTTAATAAAAGACAGAAAGCAAACACTAGAATGAGGATCACTCACGCAAACTAGACACCCTAAGCAACTCTTATTTCATCTCTCTCTAGTACTAATTTAAGCTACCTAATTTGAAATGATTTTATACTTCTGTACCTCACAATGAATTTTTGAATACATTAATTTAAACACTGTGAGGCCTAAGGTGGAAGGGAAATACACTATAAAGCTGAAAGATTTGCAGCAAATACTGTTGAAGGGCTAAGCTGCTTTCAACAGGAATGGCAGGGCTAGAAGAAGTTAAGATACCATGCCCAGTTAGGGACAACAGGCACAAAAGAGCAGGCAGAAGAGCCAGAGTCACTATTTTTTATTGTGACATTACAAGAAACCTTAGCTCCTGGTCAAATGTAGTTTAAGTTGCTGGAGCCTAAAGTCATATTTTGAAGCTGTTTAATTATTGAATGAATCGGTGGACTTTGTTCAGTTCCCAGGAGGACACACCACGCTGTCAACAACAGAGACACTCTCTGATTTCTCCAGTGTCAGCAAACAAATCAAGGCTTGAATAAATGACTCCTTGCTCCAGCACTGTAGGTAGCTTATCTTGTACCATGATATGTTCCAGAATTTAAACATACCATAAATTTTCAAAGCATTCAGTTGAGCAGTATCAGTGCTCAAGCAGTAAACCTCCTTCTATTGAGAAACACCCTTCCTGAGTTTAACAGTTAAAAACCCTTCATTCCAACTCCCATGAGTATCTTTCCACTATGATTCTGTCTGCTTACAGGCTGGCGAGGTTTTGAAATATCCTTAATGGATGTAACAAAAACTGCAGTGATGCGCAACATTTTAATAAAGACTAAAAATAAAGTAAATCTTACTGCTCTTAGTCCAAGAGTTAATAGGGCATGATCAGTAACAATCTCAATAGCATCCATCTCAGTAACAGCAGCCAAGAAAATTGGTCAGATCTTGTGATTTCTAAGAGCCGCCTCTGTCAAAAGAAGGTTGCCAAGTTCCACCTCATCTTCACAAGAAACAGGTATCAAGACTGCAAAGCCACTCCACCGGGACAGACGATATCCACAATTAAATTAAAACAGAGGTTTGCCTTTCCTGCAAGAAAAATATGCCACATTTTTCTTTACAAGTCAGAAAAAATTTGAGCCTTGCAGCTCAGGTGAAATGCTTAAGATCCAGGTAGCATTGATTAGGTAGAAAGAAGGGCCTGAAGCCAACTCTGCTTCTATAGGTGTGTTTCCGATCAGATACCCAGTTTTGTACAAACCAGTCCAAGAAACATTATTGCTGTATCACTCAAAATGTCTGATCAATGTTTTGATACTTTGGCTTCTAATTTGGCTTGTGCTAGTAACTCAGGCAAAAAAAGCAAGGCACTTACTATAAAGGATTGTTTTACACTGAAGTTAAAGGACAGATATCCATTTTCTAGTCATAGGAAAGTCAAATGCTGCAGATGAAAGATACTGCACATTTGCATCAGGTGCAACAAACAGCAACAAAAATCCTATCATCTGTTGGTTTTCCTGAGCATAGTGCATAAGTAGCAGTGCCCAAACGTGTGGCATTTTCCTGCTGCATGAAAATGAGGCAAGAAATAACAGCCAACAAAGAAATTTGGTGCATGATCTATGCACCTCACTTGACCTCCATCATCAACATACACATTTCTTGTGTTGTAATTCATGGTATTCCTAGCTTGTAGTATTTCACTGTTTACTTTTCATATTTTCTACATCTAAATCAAGCTGCTGCTATCTTCCAGGAATCCATTCAATTTTCCAGAAGCAATGCTCATCTAATTGGGTACAGCCTAGGAGCTCACATTTCAGGATTTGCTGGAAGTTATATCAGCGGTACAAACAAGATTGGAAGAATTACAGGTAAAAGACTGACAGCTTTAAGAAATGTAACAGTCAACTGATTTAAGTTACATAGACATTTGACATATCAATGTCATATCAATATTTAGCTGTTGAATAGCAATATTTGCCACAGTTTAGAAGTTTCATCCCAGTGGTTTAGAAATTAGAAATGAAAACACTTTTCAAAACAAAGTATCATAGAATTTCTAGCTTCAATCTTTCCTGCCTGCCTCAGTCCAAATTATGACACAGAGAATATACAAGCATGGGGACTACAAATCATAAACCAAAGACTTGAGTTGCATGTTGTTTGAATTCATCTTGTATCCATTCCCACCAACACCTTAAACTAAATGTTAGCCCCTAACCTTGGGTCTTTGCTCATTATCTTGACCCAAAGCCGTTCAAACACATTGTTCATTGTTAGCAACTCATTTTAAAAAGAAAATTATATTAAGGAAATTGTCTAATGGTGCTTGAGCTTTTAATTGCAGTGCATTGCTCATAGAGTGAATTGAAGTCAGTTCTCCTGTGGCAAAAATGATAGCCCTGGATTATATTTTACAAGAAGCATATCATCAGAGTATCCCTAATAGACGCTTAAAGTAAACAAAGTTAACCATAACACTTGGTTGTTTTGACTAGTGGCATTTTGAACCTTCTGTAATGCTTTGTAACTGTACTAATTATGAGTGTAATGAAAACACATTTATAAGGTTATTGATACACTGTATACAGTATCACATCTAATGCATAGTGACAGCTTAAAAAAAAACAACCAAAAAAAACCAAAACAGAGGTGCATTTTACACCAGGCCCATATCAGCTTTGTTTAAGTTATCAGAGAAAACATTTTACTTTAATCCGATTTGGGAGGGAGGCAAATACACATGACTGTAGTTTGAAGTCCCAACTCTAATCGTGGATTCATTGCCACATACCATAGCCTTACACAATCAGCTTCTGTGATGGTGCCTGCATGCCAAGAAGCTGATTTTAAACAATGTGTCATGATATTACACCTGTGTATATGCTGAAGGACTTCATCAGCACTGCTTGTTCAAACCATATTAGTACATCAAACCTTGATAATGGATAAGTAAAAAAACCATTAAACCACTATTTATTGTAACAGCTACATACATTCTTCAGGAAAAATTATTCAGACTTGTAACAATAAGCTCCAAAAGTTCATAGTGATGAAAGCTATTAAAAATAAAAGAAAAATGTATGCCTTCAGGGTGACGTCCCTACTTGTAGTCTCTGTTATTAGTCTTGTCCAGTTACACCTATGCAACTACTTTAGTCCATAGTAGTAACCGAAGAATCTCAAATTTAGAAGCTTGTCCTCAAAACTGAAGGCAACTTTAAACTAAGCAGGCAGTTCTTTTCAATAAATCAGTTCGCAACCAAAAAGAGCACCATATTAAAACATCTAGCAAACTAAAAATTAGCAAGACTCCCTAAATGGAATATTATTTTTCTGAATACTGTAATAATTTGCCTTGAAAAATTCTGAAGTTGAAAAATTTTTATAAACAACATCTAGCAGACATACAGCTCTTTTAAGCAGTAAGTGAAGTTTTATGAAGTTTCAGGTCCCAAATGTGGGCTAAATGTCAAACTTGTTGTGGGACTGTCTTCAAAAGAGCCTCTGAAACGCATGACCTCTAGAGTATGAAAGAACAAAATTAAGCAAACATCCCTTAAGTGACAAAGCAGTAGCAAGCATGGTTTGTCTATAACAAACACATCTATCTCTGGGCCTGTGTCCTTGTGCATATGGCAGTTACTGTTTATTACAGTGCCTGTGTTTACTTTACCTTTTGGTGTAACCACGTACCCTCTGCATGACAAGTGTTCCTAGCATTGTTCCCATCAGTGAAAGACCTTGTAAAGTACGAGCACTGTCTGTTTTTAAATATTTATCGCAGACCTTTCTCATGACAGTAGAAGAAGAGCCCATTCTGCACTATATCACAACTGGATTATTTGCATTTATTGCAGGCCTTGACCCTGCCGGTCCCTTGTTTGAAGGAATGTCACCAACAGACCGTTTATCTCCAGATGATGCAAACTTTGTAGACGCAATTCATACATTCACTAAACAGCACATGGGTCTCAGTGTTGGCATCAAGCAGCCTGTAGCTCATTTCGACTTTTATCCCAACGGAGGCACCTTCCAGCCTGGCTGTCACATCATGCATGTTTATAACCACATTGCACAATACGGAATCACTGGTAAGAACCAACGGCACGAAACGGGAAGCAGCATTGCAGCTGCACTCACAGTATCTCTGGGAAGCTTTACATATCTCTATGGTCTTAAACAGTATCTAACGGGAGTATTACCTCCCATTATATGCAAGGAAATTTCTTTTCTAGAAATTGGTGATCTGATTTTTACATGTATTGAGTTCAAACTGGTCTGACTCCAGCAAGGAATCTGGCTGTCTAGCACTTCTGAAAATGAGTCCATCAGCATCCTGCTGTCAAGCACTTCTGAATAATTTCAAAGGTATTTGTTTTAGCGGTAGAGGAAATGAGAAAACTTATTCTAATTAAGCCAGATTCATCTAGTGTGCAATTAATTATTTCAAATCAAACAAAACACAGGGCTGTACTACTCACCTCCTTAGTTCACCATTTCCCAACTCCCTGTCCTTCAGCTGCACAGATGATGCTCTCTCTCTCTAGGACCTGACTGCCAGTGTTCCAGAGTAAGTTTTATATATAAAAGCTTATTTCCGATGTACCTAAACATAAACATATAGAGAAACTGATGCAACATACTGAAAAAAGGTAAGGTAGTGATGCACAGTGACAGCCAGAACTGTTCACCGGAAAACCCCAGAAGAGTACTGTTCACCCAGCATACTGCACTGCAAAAATATTTCTCAACTATCAGCACACTATCTAAAGGCCTGACTTGTTAGCAGGTAATTCATGGCAAGTGTGAAACCAAGCATTAGCTAGAAAGCTTACCAGTGAAGACACATAAAACCAGTCCATCGTGATATACCCTGATTACACCGAAGAAAATAACTTCTGTAATTTGATGACATTCAAGGAAGAAAAAGATACTCGCTTCTAGTAAGAGCAGATCTATGTATTTAATATAATTTTAATGTATTTAATTCATTTTTCGCTCCTTTCTCCCCAGTAGCGGCTGCAAGCAAAATTCAACATGAGAGTTTGTCACTCTGATAGGGACAAAATATGACATTACCACGTAAGCATCCAAAGGACAACAGTGTCCAACCATTCACAGAATGAGACTGCTGTCCTTAACGTGGTATGATCTGAAAGACTGCACATAGCCTCATATTGACCAAAACAGCCAGGACAATGAAATCAAGGTTCATATATACAGTCTTAAATAGTCAGGCTAGAGAAGTTCAAGCAGCAAATTATTCAATTTTATTATCACGTGGGCTCAGCCAAACTATTTTTGGATGATCCTATAAGTAAAGTTGCTACAATGTCTGATTTCTGAGGCAAAATCATGATGTTTTAGTAGTAAAAGG
>JAVJGI010000063.1:19163633-19202333 GCA_035590275.1 Ibycter americanus
GGGGGGAACAATAACATATGTTTATAGTTGGTTACTGTACTCTGCAGTTGAAATGGTAAGGAGGATCAAAAGCATGCAAACTTTTCTTCTTTGCACTTTTTCAGGCATCACTCAAACTGTGAAATGTGCCCATGAGAGGTCAGTTCATTTGTTCATCGACTCTCTGCTCCACAACGATAAGCAAAGCACAGCATACTGGTGCAACGACATCAACACTTTCAACAAAGGAATGTGCCTCAGCTGCAGAAAGAACCGATGCAATACACTAGGCTACAACATCAGGGAGGAAAGGCTCCCCAAAAGCAGACGACTCTTTTTGAAAACAAGAGCACATATGCCTTTCAAAGGTTTGTGGGTATACCTCTTACAGTCTCCAGATTGATCACAAAGTGTGAGAATGAGCCTAGGCTTTGTGATCCTGTTTACTCATTTATTAGAGCTTCTAAAATCTATGGGAATAATCAATTTGCTGAGACAAGTGAGAATCCCAGTAGGCTGTCTTGATGCTCTCTCATCAAGACCTTGACTCTTTAATATTTCATTGGGAAAAAGGATGCTGCATGCTTGCCACAGGCTAACCGCGGATCTGAGGCCTCAGGGATGCTGAGGGTCCTGGTCGACAGGATTTTCCTACAACTGGCCTGTGTGAGTTTGTTATGATGTATGCAGGCATACAGCCAAGCCAAAAAAGCAGCGTAATTGCTCTGGGAGGCCTGTAAAATCTCCTGTTCCAAGTTAGCCCAAATTTTATCTGCAATTAGTCTAGAAAATGATATATAAATTATTACTTTTCAAACAATGGACAGACAACAGAATAGCATGGACTTTTACAGGACAGAACTGTAGCACTAAAATAACGTGACTGGTACTCTAGCTTTATCCCCATTAAATTACTTTACCAAGAGCACAAAGTAACAATTTTCTAAGGTCAGAGAGAGAATCGGTGTGGTTTCTTGCATTTATTACCAGAGAGAGGGAAAGCAGTCTGCCAGGGAGGCAGGGCCTACCTGCCAGTCTCCATCACAAAATGGCGCCGGCCCGGCCATGGGCTGGTTACAGCTCGGCTGCCAGAGAGCCCGCGAGGCAACCGCTGCTGCTGAGTTCACCTGCCGGAGGGAAGGTTTACCAATGTTTTAAAACAAGAACAAGCAGGACTGTGTGGTGTGAATGGCAGGGACAACATTCTTCTTCGAAGGGGCTGACTGACTTCACCCTTCTTCCAAGGGAGTTACTTTTGGCACACAGCGTTCCTCCTCACTCCTCCTTCCCCAGCTATCGATGAGGCACATGGCGAGCAACAGCACAGCCCGGGCACGATTCCTGCTTAGAGCCTCAGGACACCATGCACGGAAGGGACTCGACGTGCCCAGCTCCTCACCGAGCGGCCATGCCCTCCCCGCAGCCACCTCAGCGCCACCCCTCTCCCCTCAGCACCGAGGCGGCACCAGGGCCCTGCCCGCCCCCAGCACAGCCCCATGGCCGCGGGGGTCCCGCAGCCCCTCACCGGCTGCAGGGCTGGCCCGCTCTGCCTGGCGCAGCGCAAAGGGGGTGCCTCCCTCCCACTGGGGGCCAGCTCGCCTGTCCCCCCCAGGACAGCGTGGTTCGGGAGGCACCTGGAACGCTGACAGGGCGCCCGTGCCATGGACACTCGAGGGCCTTCCAGTCCTGAGAAGAAATTCTTCAAAATGCTGCTTGCGTGACACATCTTGTTTCCTCACAGTGCTCGGCACTCGACTGCGATGTCACAGATTTCAAAAAAATACAAAAGTTCAGGTATTTTTAAAATATTTTTGAGGTCTTTCACTAACACAGCTACGAAGCAGTCGGTGATGACTCCAGAGGGGTCTGCGCAGCCCCGACTGATACTCAGAGCAGCTGAGTCTGCTGGATCCCTTCTTGTAATCTTAAAAATGCCTCAGGACGCTACTTGAAGTAGATTTAAAAATTCTAGAGGCAGCGTCTAGTTCCCAGCATTACCGTGCCGCAGAATCATCAGGGCACCATCCGGATCAGGGACACAGGTTGCCCTGAGGAGGCACGTCCGTTACCACCGCACCTGGGCACCGACGCACCATTCCTGTGCTGCGTTCTTCTTTGGGCATGGAGATAATTTCAGCTTGTGGTGAAATAATCTGTGTCCTGTTGGCTCTGATTTCAGTTTTAAACATGTTGCGTTCTTACACTGGGAACTGGTTTTGCTTCAGAACAACATCCCTGGCACACAGGCAGATACCGGTGCCCCAGACAATGGTTGCCTTTCACTAACCGTTCCCAAACAAGGCGGCAACTGTGGGAGGGTGCACACAAAGTCATCTTTGTAATGCTCTTAAAAAAATGTTTGAAGATCATGTGAGAAGCCCAAACAGAAGAAATTTCAGAAACTCGATGTGACACTTCACAATCCTCTCTGTCTTCATGAAATCTGCTATTTCATTTTTCAAGCTGCTCTGAGCACACGTTAATCCAGGTGAAACAAAAAAATAGTTTTTACAAAGAAGTTAACATTTATAGCAAAGCTGTGATGGGACCCTGAGTCAGTCTTTGTATGAATACGCTCACCTTTTTCCCCAAAGTGAGCATCATAACCACAGCAAAAGCAGCAAAAGCCTAGGCTTTATCAGAACATACACCAGAACAATGAATTTTTATGGAGAGAAAACTCCATCTTCTGTAAACAAGCCTCTCTGCCTACTTTATCCTCACCAGGTCTGCAGCGAAGAATCACTCATTTTGTTTCCTACTGAGTGACACCTTTTCAAAAGAAAACACATTGTTCACTAACACAAAATAACTATGGAACAACAAAAAGATATAGTTTTTCAACCAAATAGCTTCCACTGTGAACACTCAGAGCTGCACACAACCTCCTCTCCCCTGCTCCCTCCCCACCCACCCCACAAAAAAAAAAAAAAAAAGAAAAAAAAAATTTATCTGTGATATACATAGACATGACTCCCTTAGCAGACTGGTGGAGCCATTCCCTGAGGTAGTGAAGCCTGAAGTGGGCGAGGAGAAGAAATGAGGAAAGAGCATCTTTCTACTCAAGTGTGCAATAATGTTTACCAGAACAGCTTCCCATGTGTAATTTGACCAGATTGCAATGATAAATACAACATTCCTAATTCTTCCAAATACTTTGTGGTAGAAATTACTTAGGTTTTTCTTCCTTAACACCTAAATGTATCAATTTTGTCAAGAAGGTGGCTGGTAGAATCACCAGACAGGAGAGTTTCGGACATTCAAATCTGACAATATCTGTGTGCATGTGGCCTCTAACTGTACATTGGGGGTTTTGGTCATGTGTTTGTTTTTTTCATAATATACTAAATGTCAACCTGCTTGTAATCAATACACTGATGATTTCTTAGGCATTCTGACAAATTCAGTACAAAGACTTTCCTAAACACTGTTGTTCTAGAAACTCACCAAATCTTGAAGTCTTAATGACATCTTTCTTACAGTAATGTCCTTGAACAAAGTCATACTGTTAACAGATGCATGTTAAGCACAATGTATCATTATGCAGTCAAGGAAAGTTTGAGAGTCATCTGTTTTGCAGGGCAATTTTCCAGCTGATCAGAGAAAAAAGCCTTACTACATTGCATAAGGTCTTCAATCTGTATCACACATCTCTAGCCATGTCCAGTCATAAGGATTTGTCTGGTGATTAGACAGGGCTTGCCAGAAATTCTAACAATTGAACTTCAAAAAAGCTAGAATATTTCCTATGGAAGAACATTTTATCCTACAAAGAGAACTCAACTCAGGTCACCTTTTTTTCCTCCATCCTTTTAAGCAGAGCAACAGGGCCCAAAATCCTAACGGATTACACTGCACAGCAACAATCAGAAAGAATGATGATGTTTCAATTTCAACAAATTTGTTTAAAAATTAAAATGGAGTATCAATCAATTTTCTGCTCCGAAAGATGAAATTCTTTTGCCTGAAAAATTTATTGCTTCTTTGACCATTAATTTTGACACCTTGCAAATTCTTCCTTTCAACAGTCTATCATTATCAGTTCAAGATCCACTTCATCAATGACATCCAAGGCAAGCAGATAGACCCAACTTTTACTATCTCTCTGACGGGCACTAAGGAGGATGCTAAAAACCTGCCCATCACACTGTAAGTATTGATATGACATGCCATTGTACAAGTGAGAAACAGGGTGCCAATTTATAATACTGTATCATGTACATGATCATGCTATGAGTGAAATGGTTTGGTACAGCCAAATGAAGATGAACTGGAAATTGCCCTTTCTTCACCCATACTCCTATCACAAACTTCTACAACGTTTACACATTTTTGGCACGAAACATCTCTGTAAAAAACCCCTAGTAATCTTGGAAGTTCCCCTAATATTAAGTATCCTGTCCACTTAATGTTTGGTCCATCCCATGGCTAACACAGGGAGGTCTAATCAATTAAAACACAAATAGACAGCTCTAATCAAGGTAAAGTATTTTGAATACTTCTCATGATGGACACTATCTGTATTAACAAAAGCAAAGGCAACAGTGTGGGTCAGCATCTGCTCTAACAGACAAAAGACATAATGTAGATGCTGTTATGGAACACCCCTTCTTTCGCTGTCAGAAACCACCTCTGCTTCACCAGCTGTTCAAGTTTCTCCCACTTCTGCTTCTTTTCTAGCATGCTGTCATATTTCACCACTTTATGCACCTGGAAGAAGAGTATCCTAGAGACAGTAATGTTCCCTTCTGGAGAAAGAGGAGGAAATGCAGTTCATTCTTTGGTTTTAAAGAGAAGAGAAACTCTTTTTCCCCCACTTTAATCCATAATAAGACAGCATTATTGTGGTTTTGTTTTCTGCAGAGTTGAAGGTATTAATGGGAATAAAACCTGCTCTTTTCTCATCACCCTGGACACTCATATTGGTGAACTAATAATGATCAAGTTCAAATGGGAAGGAACTGCAGTTTGGGAGAATATCTGGGACACTGTTCAAACCATAATACCATGGACAAAAGGCACCCGTCGACCAGGACTTATAGTGAAGACAATCAGAGTAAAAGCAGGGGAAACACAGCAGAAGTAAGTGTAATGAAAACACTTTTTCTGTAATAACACCACAGATGTTTGACCCACAGATTCAATTCCTAGTTCAAGTACAAGCATCTGAGCCCCAGCACGCACACCAATGGTGAATTTATCCATGTTTGAATTCTGGCTTTCCCTCCTCCCCCTCAGATCAGACTGGATGGCTTTAAAGTGACTTCTAATTTCTTTGTTCTCAGGTCAGAAATGAATAGTGGGAAATGTTCTGGCTCACCACTGCCACTAATCTGAGTTGAAGGCACAGTAACTTTGGATGCCAATTTTGTTGATACTTGGGAATAGAGGATAGAGAAGGAGTTAGAACACAGATCCAAGGAAGAATTTGAACAAGTTCTGCCATGCAATTTTTCTACACAAATTAATGACAAAAACTGATGACAATTTCTGACCTATTTTTAGAATGTGATTATCTCACTCCATAAGGACTGTATGAAATTGCAAAGGAACAAGATACTACATAAGATAAATATTGACTCCAACATTAAGGCCCTCAAAAATTCAAATTTCTATTTACAAAAAAATATGCCAAATCTTAATTATTTGACTTTCAATACTTACTTCATAGAGAAACTCAGCATCACCATTCTTGAAAGTATTCATTAGAAGGATCACATGCAGAACTACACAGTCATCTGATTATTCATTGAAGTTAAGGGTTCTATTATGAAGTTCCCTTATTTTTGTCTCACCCATTTAAGAGCCAGACCAGTGCCTGATAGTTGATAATGAATTACTACACTGTGCAGGCTGTATAAGAGGTTCCTGGAGTGATAAACTGTGGAAGCAAAGTATCAACTGTAGACATTTTGAAATTCCTGTAGCAGGCAAACAGAATGTGAGCAGTCCTGGAAAACAAAAAGACTATCCATACTCCTGCATGCCACACTTTCACTGGTATTTGACAGTAATTTTTGCACTCTGGTTGTGCTTTTTTCTGTAGTACAAATTCAGTGATGTGAATTTTGTCAGCTAAACTCTGAAGCAGCATCAGAGAGCAGTTTTTTGGAGAAAAAAATTATGAATGCAAGCTGAAATCTGTTTGGGTTTTTTTAGGGTTTTTTTGTTTGTTTGTTCATTTGTTTTGGGTTTTTTTGGGGGGTGGGTGTTCTTTTTACCCTGCTGATTGCTTTGAAACTGGATCACCAGGTCTGAGTGGCCTTGCTCTCTACACAGAGCAATGCCAGTAACACTTTTGAAACTGCTTATTCACAGAGAAATTTCAGCCAGGAGACAGAATAACAAAACTTGTGATGATTCCCGCTGCTTTGATCCTTTTAACTGAGCAGTTTAATTAAGGTTAATGAGAAAAGCATGTCTTACCTTGTAACTGTGGCTCAGTCTTAGAAGGTGATTTTTCCTTGCTACAGCCTCTTTCTTACCAGCACCAGTTATAACTACTGCAGCAGACTTTCTGTGGAACAATACTTATTGGCAGAGCTGCATCTCCTTGGTACTGACACAAAAGACAAATTAGACAATTTAAAGAGACATTTTCATAAGACAGTCTGTGTGTGCTGGGGGGCAGAGGAGGGATCATATTTTCTTGGGTATTGTCCCCCTGAAAACATATTTTGTACATTCCTCTCCTAACCCAGCACTTGGCACATGATCCTGCTGTAAAGAAAAAAAATTAGCGAAAATAATTTCTGTAGAATCTCTTGTTGTTTTAAAAGCGATGATCCCAAATCAGTTAGTACTGACCTAGCTGCCAAAGCAAATTAAAGCATAGTATATACCACAAATAAGAGCACTCTGTGTAAATACAGATTTTTTGGTACCTTGAGAAAAAAAGTATGAAAACTGTGAAAGGATTATGTCAGCTCCTTAGAAGCTTTTTGCTGCAAACAGAAGTGGGAGCTTGTGTCAGGATTTTAATGGATACTGATACTGTGTTGGGTTTTGTTCTGTGCAATCTGGGCTTGTCAGGGGAATGGAAATGACATGTTACTGTTGAAATACTGTATTAATGCTGGAGGGGGGAATGAGATTATTAGGTGATCCTAAAGGGAGTAACAAAGGACACTCAAGGAAAAGTATTTTCTTCAAAGAAAAGAGTGTATAGATTTCAGTCTTCTTGGAAAGACCAAACATCATGGATCAAAGAATTAGCCATTTTGGAAATTCAATATTTAAAAAAGGCAGCAAACACAAGATGTGTTTTGAGTTGTCTTGTGTTTTCTCAAGCATTTGAACTGTTGACAATATTTTATCTCCGTGTACCTTTACCTCACAATGTTCATGATATTTATATACAAAATAAATTTTCCTTTGTTAGATTACCTAATGACAAACACTCAGACACAACGTAACAGCATAAACTTTAAAAGTAGTTAATAAAGACTACTGTGAGCAATAAAATACCAGATTCCAAAATACCTGAGTTCCAAATATGGAAAACGTTTCTGTAGCATATGTAGTTGCTGATGTTGTTAGCATCCTACATAACTGATTTTTTGCAACCTCACAACTAAATACTAGTAGTCCAGGTAAACATTAGCAGGCCAGATAGTGCAATCCTGGTAATAACAGCAAGAGTTGAAACATGAACAACGGCCATTGAGAATACAAAGACCAAATGACTGTGAGGGTACGCTATGGAGAACAGCATGCTGCCTATGATACCAGAAAGACAGTGGCATAACGCACTTGGCACATCAGAGCTGTCTACTCCTTTTGCTCTGTACCTACTATCTGGCAGCCGAATACATCTCTTTCCCCACCAGCCTATAAAAACAATGAGATACCTTCCTGTAAAAGACAGGATAAAGTCAGATTCAGCGTATCCAGAGAGCACACTTTTATACAGATAGCAGACCTCAAAAGTAACAATTACGCTTACGTGCTGTGTTTTCTTTCTAGAATGACATTTTGTTCTCAAAGCATTGACAACGTTCACCTTCATCCAGCCCAAGAGAAAACATTTGTGAGGTGTGAAGATCGCTTTCCGAAACAAAACAGAAAATGAGCAAGAACACAAAAGACAACTACTCACTGAAATATATTCAAAATACATCTAATAAAGTGTTTTTAAAATATACAGCTACATTAAATCTAAATACCCTGATAGATTCAGAGGTGGTGAAGAAAATACATTAAAAAAATACAGATTTTGTGATGCAACAGTAAGCTGAAATATATGCTTTTTTCATCTACGAGCCTACTCTCAAAGCGATCAATGGGAATTTCATCAAGGCAACTGTCACTTTTAAATTGTTTAAAGTTTTTTAAAAAACCTGCTCACAAGAAACAGATTACTATTTGGAAGAATCATTGCCATAAGCCTTGAAAAATTTCTTTTTGTTGGATTTAAAGGAAAAAAAGAGGAGCTTTATTTCCCATTAAATGCTTTGAAACACTAATAGCAACTATTATCAGTTAAAACTTTCCTAAATTATTTCCTAATGAAGGGGGATTTAAATAATTCAAAGAAGAAAATATTCCCAAACAGATCCAATTGTTAACAAAGGGTTTGAACGTTTTACTTTATAACGTTCAAAAATTAAAATGCACTTCAACATACAGAATGCTTGAGCTGTCATAACCGTATGACAAGCCAAATAACTATAGTACCTAAAAATGCTATACTAAACTTTGTCTTATTGGAAGATGCTTTGCTGTTTAACTATTTTAATTAAAGTACTGATTTAAATTACTAGTAATTTAATTATTTTAATGATACATAGTATACTAAAGGCAATTCTAGCATAACTAAGTTCAGTTAACTTTTGCATTAAAATCATATTTACCTGAACAGGTAAATGACATTTTTAGATTTTAAATCACTGTATAGCAGATCTTAGCATGCTTTGAAACTGCGTAAATAAATGAATATTAGAAACCCCTCAAACATCTTCAGTGTATATAAACTTTATGAATTAAGACACAGACAATTCCCTTCTTTCCTATGTCTGAATATAAAATACATGAAGAAATATTGTCTCGGATTATTTTTATTTTACCATTAGTGCATATTGAAATGCAAATCAGTATGTATGTCAGAGTATTTCATTTGTCACTTTGTAATGCTAAGCACAAGATTAATGAAAAATTATGTTTCTACAAGTCTGTATTCTGAATGTAATTTGTTTTAAATGTTCTCTAAATGGTAAAAAATGTGCAAGATAGTCCTGAGACCTGGAGCAAAGCCTATTTTCCATACCAAGATATTGCAGGGAATTTTGAATCAAAATATACAGATATTATCAGTATTAAAGTGAAATTTATCTAAAGAGCATGACAAATGAACAAGTTGAGCAGAATGAGCAATCCTGCAAGCAATGAACAGTGATCAAATGTTGAATGCAGACATCTTTGCCAACCCTTCAGAATATTAACTTCTAAAACCTGTTTTCAGTAACAACCATTCCTTTAAACAAACAGGAATATTCAATTACAGAAACAGAAAGGCTGACTAAATACAATGGGAACTGAAGAATACTTACGTTTCAAATGACAGTGGTTGCCCTTCCTGAGGTGTAAATTTCAGAAGCTGATCTGATAATTAAAATGGCCACTTGGAGTAGCAGCTTGATTAGAAGAAATATTTATAGATTTAGATACAAATTCCATGTAAAAGAATCTTCAGATCCTCATGGAAAATGATGGCTTGTGCTTTAAAAGATGTTGCTCAATGAAACAAATTATTTTCTTTAAACACAGAAAGTATTTCCACCTTCTGTGTCAAAAATTACAATTGAAGTGATTAATTCCATGCTTCAGGTTACTATCTCCAATACTTAAATTTCCCAACAATTATTTTATTAAAGCTCTACAACATGTTCTGTGCTTATATAAAAATCGATTACTTAAGTACAATAGCCACAAGTGAAATCAGGAGCACACAGAAGCAAATTTCAGCAGTCAGGATTCCTGAGAGAATTAGGTAAGCACCGGACCTTTTTCAGATGAACATTAGTTGTGGGGTTTTGGGGTTGGGTTGGTTTTGGTTTTTACATATGTAGTAGCTATAATCCACTGGAGAGACTCAATTGCTAGATCCCCAGTGACAGCATTCTTAGGGGCGTGAAGTTATAAAATGGACTGCGTGTCCTGAAGAATGTCAGGCAAGGAACAAATGACAATGTGGCCATTTTAGTTTTTCAAAGCACAATATGAAATGAAACAAACAGAGAGAGAAAAGTATGCGTGTGAGGCTAACTAATTATGCATCTCCCTAGATCATTTCTAGAATTCAATTTTTGTTTCTGGAAAAAGCTAAAATCTGCCACTTTTACTACTTACGTTTTGGGTTGTTTTGCTTATAAAATACTTGTCTATTTATAGAAGAACTGAAATAACGTCATTGGAACTGCATCTAGAACATTTGTTATCATCAGCTTTCTACGCTCTGAACTTTGTAAGCTTCCCAAAAACCAAATCCTACCCCCAGTCCTCAAAAAAGGCTTTGTTCAGAAGATATTGAAGGAAGACAGAGCAAGAGACAAAGGCTAGAAAGAACTGTACTGTGCTGTTTCTCCAGTCCGGAAACTGCGATGTTAAGTGTTTCTTTATACCTGGGAAAAAAGCACTAGAGAGTTGGTGAGACAGCTTTTAATGAGATTTGTGTGATGTAAAACACACATAGTAACAAAGCTTTTCAAGTCAGAATTTCCCTGTACTTCCACATCCTAACCACACTTGGAAACATTTTAAGATATTAAAATTGGCATTTATTTCACAGTATTATCACTTACTTTGTAAGAAGGCCAATAAAGGGATCCAAATTTTAGGAGAAATAGGCTTGAAAGCATTAATTCAGGAAAAGCAGGTGGAAAAAAAAAATGTCAAGCGGTATGTACAGTGTGTTGAAACTCAAGTAACAGGGATACTGCAGTTTGAGGACTTGTAAAGTTTCTGGGGGAAAAAACATTCTCCAGTTAAACTGAAACAAGCTAGCCTATCCTCAAATAGGATAATTCAAGAACTTTTTAAAAGTCAAATGGGAAAATTAAAAGAACATTCAGTATTGGAGCTCTTGCAGATATGAAGATACTTATTCTGATGTCATTTTTCATACGTCCAAATAAATCCTTGTCCCTGTGTTTCGATAGCCATTACACTAATTTCTGATACAAAAATGAAATAAACCCCAAGTTGCAGCATACTTGAAGTCTTACAATGCCTGAACATAACACCGAAGTCATACCTACAATGTAAGTGCCTATAGTGGGGCCGCACTTTGTGCTCATCGGAGTGAGACTGGAATAATCCCAGCTGAACTGAGACCGTGAAAGCCATCAGGAGCCTACTCCTGCCGGAGCAAGCACCGCCCAAGGCACTGCAATGACTGCTGTCCTTCTAATCAACTCTCAGTAATAATGACTCTCCAATATTCAGAAGTAAAGAATCTCTTCCTTTTTGTGAGTTTTTCCTGAAAGAAATATTGGAATATTAATTAAAAGTCAAACTATATCAATGCCTTTTAGTCTGTACAGTGTAAGTAAAGTTTCACAGCTTAAGAGGAGTTTGATGCCCTTCTCACATTCACACCACATGCATGCTTCTACACCAGAGGTGAATGTATACATTTAATGACTAAAACATTAAGAAATATAAGATGAATAAAGGAATAGCTACAACTAGGGATTATTAGGTCAAATATTAGAAAAATTACAGCTATATATGTACCCATGTGTTTCTCCCAATTACATTTTAAAATATACACAAAACTTGTATTTTGGATGCTTAGGCTTTATTTCTACCCCTCTGGTTTGTGTTACTAGACAGAAATTTAAATGCAACCACCACCAAATCTATTCGGCGCTTATGATGCTGATTTGCAGGAGGACTCTGCTCTAACTGATTTTCTGTTAATACCCTTTGCCCCGACAGTGCTATTTAGCTACAAGAGGAAGCGTTTCTATGGAAAAAAAAAAAAAAAAAGAATAAAAAAGTCATGGGGAAAAAAAAAAAAAGTACTGTGAGGAAGGAACTCTGAATATGCTTTGATTACATCAAAGCATATGCTGCTCAGTTAGGGAAACAGATGTTTAAGCAGGCCATTCCCAACAAACAACGCTAGGAAAAGCTAGCTAGCTGGCAGGGCTTGGCTTATAAAGCAGACACCACTTCAATCAACTATACAACACACACAGAGACCCAGCTTAGCAGTTTTAAAACACCTTGCAAAAAGTAAATTTGCTCCTTCTAAAAGTCTTATCCATCAGCTGTGCATTCAGAGTACTGTATGTTAATTCCAGTACTCTTCTTCCAAAGTTTATTTATTTCAGAAGGCATCGTTCAGTAGCTACGAAATACCCCGCCAGCAACTAGTTTCCATTATGAAGATAAGGACAGAGAAAGCTTTGTTTCTATGATCATACAAGTAATTTAAAGGTAATTTTAGGGCTTTTCCTTAAAAAGGTTAAACAAAAACATTTGCTCTCACATTTAACTGTAAGACGATGTTAAAATTGGGAGGTGCACTTTGACAGTGCAAAGACAGCACAATTAGGTTTTGGCATGACAGCCCCTTTCCAGCAAAGGCCAAGAATTAAGCAGAGGTAGAATCTGTGTACTCCTCTTTGTTTTCAGGGTTCAAAAAGTAAATGGGTCTTCAGAAGATTATTTCATCAAGTCTATTTATTAATGCATTTCAAGTTTCAAAAAAACCTTACATATCTTTGCACAATACTTTATTTTTTGCATTTTTAGTAAAAATTTCCAAAGTGAACAAAAAAAGATACTGTATAAAACACAGTGGACATGAAATCGACAGTAGTATTCCGTTTCATTGTCTTGAACTTTCTTTCCATTTTACCACATCTTGACTTGCAGTGGAGAGTTCAGTGCACATTTCTGTTTTCAGAAGACATTTAACTTAGACTCAAAATAAAATAGGGCAGCATTGGTCTGCCAAAATCCTACCACAGGATAACATTACAGGCAAAAAATTTACATGTTCCAAAGTCTACCACACTCAAGAAGTTACTAAGAACTCTTGCTGAATAAAAGTCACCATTTTAGAAATGCAAACCCACTTCCAATCTTTGCACAGTCTTAAAACAAAGGTATTTAAAATGACTTAAAAGCAACTACATACACTTCTAACTAGTTAAGATCATTTAGAATTATTTATATAGTCTATTGGACTTGGGGTTTCATGTACAAAATTTGTCTCTAAACCATGTACAAAAAGCTGTATTTTGAAAAAGTTACCACATACTGTACAAGTTTACAAGGAAGAGATCCCACTATATTCTGTAACATTTTTGGCCTTGCTGGCTTGCGTCACATTATGAGAATGATTGTGTAAACCTTATACTCTTAAAAAACAAAACCAAAAAAAAACCAAACAAAGGAAGCCTGTCCAACCCTTAGTAAATTTTCTCCTAAGCAAAGCCAGGAAAATTATAGCCATTTGCATATCTAATTAGCTTGGTGCTTTTGGAAAACAAGCAATAAATATGTCACAAGCTTAAACAATTTGTAATGCCCCCTTTCATCTCCTGCATAGCAGTAAGCACCTTAAGACATCTTTTGTTTCCTCTTTCAAAAACGCCAATTATTTACATTCGTAATAAAAACTTTGGAATGGGACATTGTGCTGTTGAATTTCGCTACTGGTATAAAACGTGGGAAAACTGGTAGTCCTAACTACAATTTAAACTCTGCCACAGTAGCTGGGCAAATCACTCTACTTTAGTGGTTATCAATCAACAGTATCTCACTCAATCAACAGTATCATGCTGAAAAGTTATCCAAATATCTGATAAATTAAACAGAAAATAAAAAACCTACAGCTTTTCTTTCTTTCCACATCCCTCAGAACACGAACTTAATTATCATACTGTAAGAATATCTGAACAGCCTGAATAAACCGGCTGCAATTTTTAGAACAAGTTGAGTAACAGGCAGAATTTTCTAATAAAGCATGGAAATATTTCATCTAACTATTCATTACTTAACTGAATAATCAGACAAATTAAAAACATTTATGCAGAGCTACAAGAAATTAGACACTTATATAAAACACTTTTGAAACATTCTGGCATTTGCAAAGTTCGCAGAACACCTGTTATATCTCTAAAAGACCATTCAATCTTGTATGCTATGTCTTAGCAGCTGTTTGATAAAGATGAAATGAGTGCTTGAAAGAACTTTGATCATGATAAAAAAGTTTGATTTGATTCAAAATTGCTGTGTAAAGCATCACAGGATCCTTGACCATTACACACCATCATCCTCTGTTATCCTGAGTATGTCAATTAAACAGTAATTTCTTCATTAATAGCGGAAAAGTTTTATAATACAAAGAAACATCCATATTGCAATTCTCTTGTTTACAATTGCACACAAGTACGGGTGTACGTTAGAAATACATGTCTGCATATAACAATGTATATACATTGACAAGTAATGTCTCCAATGCTGAGGTGGTCTAGCTTCCTAGCCTTGTCTGGCAGTTGAAAAATATATATATTTTTTTTTCAATTCTTGAGTAAAAGTTTTACTACAGCCATATTTGCCTGCAAGTGAAGAAAATGCAGCAATGAAGAGCACAGAAGGGGGAAAGTATCATGACACTCCTGCCACTAAATTAAAAATACGCAAGAAAAACACTTTTCTTCTTTTTGAGCTGGAAGATTAGCTCATTAAAAATTAACCATTTCCACTTGTATTGAGGGCATATCATGCTTTTTTTTTTTTTCTCTTCGATTTTTGAGAGTTAGATCAGGGACAATGACTTATTAGGTTTTCTTTGGAGTGAGTTTTCCCATTGTAGGCACTAGGAAGAACCAAGGCAAAAAGCTGTAATCAACGTCTCATATGTCCCATCTGGTAACTCTCTCGGGGCCTTTGCCGCTGTGGTGGCTGAGTGGTTTGTGGTGGTCTCCTCCTTTTTAAAGTGCCTGTTTCAAAGAAAGGTACAAATTATTAAAATGGATTTTTAAAAAATGATTTCCAGAAGAACTGCCCTGGCCATGCAAATTAAATATAACTTTTTCTGAAAGGCTTTATTTAGACCTGCAAGCTCTGCGTGGAGCATTTACAGAATACATTTTATTATCTCAACAGTAGTTCCTTAAACAGGCTGATTCTTACAAAATGTAGCATGAAATAGAAAATATAAGGAACTCTGACTTAGAAAGTCTTCAAAGCTTTCTTTTGATATGCATATTATGTTATAGGAAAATAAGAGTTACATTTTTAAGAATTTTTCTACTGGCACAAATTCCATTTGTAGTTTCACAGTGCCAGGCTAAGAACTGTAGGTTGGGACACCTGAAATTTCCCCTTTAGAACAAAATAGTTGAGGATAACAAATTTAATTGCTTGGTGTACTCACCTGGAAGTGGTTTATGAGGAGGCAACTTTGGATTACTGCTTGGAGTATGAACACTGCATATCTTAATGAAACCAGCCATTAACATGATCAAAGCAATTCCCATAAGCAACACTGCCCACCAATAAGCCTAAAAACAAAAAAAAAAATATTTCTGGGCAGCTGGCACACATGTACAAGGGACAGGGGTCATTGAACGCGACTTTCCTTTGCCTTTTAAGTCATTAAAAAGCTGTTCTGAAACATCACTTAAAGACCATAACATTTTAAAAGAAAAACGTCCCCAAAGTTCTTACAGAAAAAACCACTAATACTGCAAATTCATTCATAAACAGAAGAGTATTTCACAGAAGATGCACTACAACAGAGCTATATAAGCCTAAAACAATCTACAGCTTACACAAAATTGACTATGCAGCTCTATAGTGGTGCTTCATTGTAGCTCTCCTCCCAGTCTATGATTAGGGAAGTGTCATCCTAGTGCAATAAAAGTAAGCAATGCCAGAGATCAATATATCTAGTTCCTTAAAAGAAGTCAGAGCATTCAGATACGAAGGGTTAAAACAGGAAAACCCAGTAAGTCAAAAACCTGAACATTTAACACCCAAACAGACAGTGGAATGAATAGAGACATAACAAAATATTTACTTGGGGTTTTGTTACTTATTTGTTTCCATTCCCTTCAGTCTGTCAAAACTTACTTGCTGCACTCAGGTGCTTACAGAAAAACTAGTAAAACAAGGTCTGATTATACTTTGAAGAATGTTGAAATGCTGTATATATATAGCAACATGTACCAACTGTGAATACTGATGAACAAGAAAAATTTATATTAGACTGGTAAGGAAAAAAGTACTTACCACAATCCATTCTGCAATATTTTCATATAGTTCCGGATTAAAAATTGCTTTCTTTAATCTAGCTAGAGGGCCATCAGCATCTACCAGCCGACACCTCATAAACACATCACAGTAGCCTTTGAAATCATTACAAGGAGATCCAGGCTGCAAAGTAATAGTTTTGCGACCAAAGTGTTTCTCCCACTGGTTAGAGCCTGTACTTGCACAAGTAGCTGGGTCCACTGAAAAGTGAATATAAATTAGATTAACCAAACTGTTACTGTATTAGAATATATGCGCATGAATACCTTGGTGTTCAATTCTTCAAAATGCTTTTGAAAAATTTCAAGTTTCTATTAATACGTATAAAACCAAAATATTATTTCCTACAAAATATAATGCAATGTCTATCTGAAACTAATTATGAACAAAATCACAGCATGCTCTCAACAAAAACTAATCCATAAACACCATGAGAAGATTCCTACCATGCCCACTGCTGTATTTGTTTACAGTTCAGACAAACCTTACTTTTTCTCATGCAGCAGACGTGACACAGCTCTCTATCGTCCTTGCCATCTGAACTAGCACATGTGCATTCCTCCAAGCCATACTTCTCACAGATAGAGCCAGCACATTGCTGTTTGAGACAGAGCACAAGAACACAAACATCAATTTAACTTCTAAGCACACTGACATTCGGAAAGATATTAATTTTTAAATAGCTGAAAGCACAATCATCAGTCTAAAGATGCTTATCAATGAAAATAATAGCTTGCATTTTTTCTGAAGTTTATAAAACAAAATTTATTACACTTACTCAATTGCAGTGTTTAGGCTTATTTGATCGTTTCTTTAAAGGTAATTTACACTGTTATATTTTTTAATACTGTATCTTCTTTTAGGGCCTCAGAGTACCCTGCAGAACACTCACAGCACTGCAATTCACACTGAAACATGATTACTCAGAACTGTGGTTAGGAAGATAAATCAAAAGCATGTCTCCAAAAATATTTTCTCTCAGAAAATAGTAATAAAAATTAATGGCAGGAAAGATTCTAATTCCACTGTGGGAGGACTCTTCAAATTAAAAAAAAGTAATATCAGTGTACTTGTTTAAAAATCAAGTAACTATATAAAGACAATTCTTCTATCTTTCTTCCATATTTAAAATGACTAAATTAGCTGAAATTTTTTTATGAATAGTATCATTTAATTAAAAACCTGGACTGTGGAAAACAGACTTACAGCAACACAAGTTACATCTCTAAGAGGATGACTTCTGCTTGTTTCTGCTTCCAAGTAAACATAGATCAATTTATAAGAGACCTCCCATCAATATTTCATAGCAACTGCCACGGACTCGTTAACCCACGAAACTAATAGCAGTTCAGAGTAATTCTATATGGTTGCACATCTCTGTTACATGCACATGGGTGGAAGAACTGTGTATTTTCATTAAACCAAATGACATGTATTGATAGCATATCTAATTTTCTAAGGCAATAAAATTACTTGTCCAAGACTGAAGAAAAATGAAAAGATGGAACTAGGAAATAAAACACTTAATATTCCCAATTTCTACCCCCAAAAAATTTAAATGGAACTTTCTCAAATAATAAAGCTAGCTTGATATTTGTTACCTGCTTATTATTTGGTGTACCTTCACAGTTATTTTGATTGAAACCAATAAATCAAACTTTTGAAAACAAAAACAACAACTGCAGTTGCATACAACTGAAAAAACCATACCCCATTTATGCAAACTTGTGTGTGCCTGTTGCAGTCTGTGAAGTTTGGTTTAGGCTCAGAAGCTGGACAGAGAGCACTGACACCGTTACACATTCCTTCTCTTGCACAGTCAGAATCGTTTCGACACTTGTCAGTCTTCAGTTTGAAATTACACTGTGCAGTACAGCAGGGGCCTTGACTAGGGCTAGAAATAAACAGAACACATGGGTGTAAAGAAAAAGCATGAACAAATCCAGAAGAACTATTTACCCTGAAACCTACTCAAACACTTAACATATTTCTGATTTCTGCTCGGTAAAAAGTCAATTGAAAATAATTTCTTCCTGTCCCTTAAGGTAACAAAAGGTTACTGCACTGCATACAGATTTCTTAGTCATTGTACTAGCCAATTAAACTACTTGCATTATATAAGAAAAACAGTACAAGCACATTTTAGATTAAAACATATAGCAAATAACAGCATTTCAAAGTTTGTATATGCAAAATATTCAATTAGCAAGTTGGCAAAATTAGTTCAGGAACAACTGATTATTTTGATAGTCTCACTTTCAATGTAATAAGTCAGTCAAGCTTTATTTGTCACCAATTAACCACCGTAAGAATTTTTTTTGTTTTGTTTTGTTTTTACTTTCTGCAGCCATACCACTCACATTGTTTAAATAAAAAAGAAAAGGGAAGGAGACAGGTCAGATCTTATGTCAGAGATCACGGTCAGCATACAAACAAATTTTGAAGGAAGGACAGATTTGCCAAAGCAGCCATACAGCTTCACCAGTTCCCCCAAAACACTTGGGTTCCTTTCTGTCACAGACATCAAAGCATTTGAGTCCCTTATGCCAGTAAACCTGGTGAAACAGCAGGAAAGAATCCTTTCCCTTTCTGAAGCTGTGTTTGAGTATGTATGCCACTACAAGATGCAGAAGAGCGAAGGTTATGAAATATATGTAACTACTTGATTAAATCTAAGCCTCCTGAGTTCTCAACTCAAATTATTCTGTATCTCAACACTATTCAGTGTGCTGATTGGCATTCAGCAGGCATCAGAAGATAGCACAGACCTTCTGCAGGTCAGGATCTCTCTATTTTAAAACCATTGCATGCCTAGAAAAATTACTCTTGCATCACACATTAAAAAGACTAAAAGACACTTAAAGCAGCTAGATAGATACCATAGTTTTCCTAAAATGTGTTTTACGTGATCCATTCTTACATTTGGATTTGCTTTACATGTCTTCGGAAACCTCTTTGTACAGAAAAATTTTCAATCTTAATAGAACTGGAAAAAAGGGAATTCTAAACCAAAAATGATGGAGCAATTCCTATTTAAGACTGCTCCCAGCAGGGCATACAGCTAGACTACAGTCAGCTGAACAGAAGAGAGCAAGAAAGGAGGTGGCAGTGGCACCTGGTGTACTCAGAAGGAAACAGCTCCTCACCATAGCTGCAATGTAAAACAAAATCCCAGAAACCAATAGTAAGACCAATAATAATAGATATTAACCAATAAAAAGATGAATGTAAGGCCTTTATTTTGGCAGAAATAGTAAGAATTTGCAAGAGGGAGGGGACCACACATGCAAAATTATTACAACTATCAATTCACAGGAGATGGTCTTTCTACCATTTCTACATTATCAAATACATTTTAACAGTAGATGCTACTTTTACTTCCACTCCCAGGATGACAGAGAACATTTTTAGGGCAGGAAAATCTAATTAGAACAAAATTGTGTATGTTGTATTAAAAAGTTGGGCTGGTTTAAACTTAAAAATAATAGTAATTCTCTCTTCATCTTTGGCTAAGAGTCTAACCGGACATTAAATTTATGTCTCTCTCTAGAGAGGGAAAAAAATCTCATGCCTTTCATGTGAAAAAAAATCCGCAAGTTTTCAGATGAAGTAGAAATTTAACATGTGTCTTAAGTCACAGAACTAAAAGATAGAAGTTGACTTGCTTCACTATAAGTCTTACGATCTTTAAAAGTTCCTCTTACAAATCACTGTGTATACAATGCTGCCAAGATACAAGGTGACTTAAAAACAAGTTTAATTCATAAAACAAGCATTTTAAAAGAAAAATAAATAAATAAATCGTCTATATCCTTCAGTCATCTTCCAGTTAGGTAATGCTGTAAAAGTGGCACTAGGATAGGATCCAATTTCATAATATCCTCCATTATCCTTTGTGCAATTAATACTTTCCTGTACCTGCTGTAAAAACAGTATCCTGGACATGTTTTTCTGAGTCATACAGTTTTTGTAAGACTCATGCACAACATGTTTCCGATAGACAACAGAATTTCAACACATATTTGTCTGCACCGAGTATTATGATAAGTCAGATTGATACAAGCCAGTGCCATTAGGCTTTTTGAAAAGCTAGAGAACAGTCATCTAGGAGAAAAGCGAGCTACAATTAGCACCAATAATTGCATAGCATAATTGTGCTTATGAACTTGTCACTCACTGTATAAGTCATATTTAAGAAAATAAATGCGTTAAGAAAAATGCAGGTAAAATAGACTCAGATTCTAAAATACCCATTATAGCTACCAATAAATCCCGAAAATTAAAGTGTACTGTAACAGACATGCACAATACCTGCAGTGTTTGCCTGGTTTTAACTTGCATTTTTTATCTTCTGACTGGTTTGCATCATAACAGCATTCATCTTTACACTGGTCACTGTATCCACAATCACACTGTTCTCCTTGTTCAACCAGTCCATTACCACAGATGGGTTGACCAGACTCTAAAAATGCCAGTATATTTATGTACAAAGCAGTACAAGGAATATGCAAATAGACGCACAAATGTTAACATTGATTTGCAACAGCATCCAGCTAATTGTGACTGAAAGTGCCTGGTCAAGATGGACTTCAGACTAGGGCTCAAAGCAACTTGCATCATTTGCTTGCCACCCAGCTTAGTCACTCCTACCACTCATAGAATTTTTAGCCTCTGAGTAAAAGGTTTCTGCTGATAACA
Organism: Ibycter americanus; assembly: GCA_035590275.1. Lineage (NCBI taxonomy): Eukaryota > Metazoa > Chordata > Aves > Falconiformes > Falconidae > Ibycter > Ibycter americanus. Next base: position 19,184,583 of record JAVJGI010000063.1, read on the forward strand.
GTGGGAGTTTCTTGTGTGGATAGGAAGAGGAAGTTTTCTGTTAAGCTGTCAAAGGAGCAGCATCCTTTCTTGCACTCCTTCCCCTTTAACAGAGTCTGAGGACCTTAAGGCAAAAGCTGATGGTGCTGGAGTGACTGAACTACTACTTCAAAACCTAAACCTACTCGCTGCACAATCTCAGAAAACTTGTGAGAGGCCACACATCACAGACTCCAGGAAGAAGATTCCTGCAATTATTTCTTTTTTATTGCTACTGTTTAAACAGAATTTCCTGTATTTTAATTTGTGCTCCTTACCTCTTGTCCTTTCACTGGGCATGACTGAAAACAGTCTGACCCTGTTTTCTTTACTTCCTCCCACCAGGCATTTATAAGACCGCAAGAGGCAACCCCCCAACCTTCTGTTCTCCAGACTAAACAGTCTCAGCTCTCACAGCCTCTCCTCCTGTGTCAGATGCTCCAATCCCTTAATAATCTTTGCAGCCCTTTGCTGAACTCACTCCAGTAAGTCCATATCTTTACTGTACTGGGAACCTCAGAACTTTAACGACAGTACTCCAGATCTCAAATTCAGCTCTTTACTTACAGAATTCTTCCAGTAAATTTAAAAAAAAAAAAAAAAAAAAAAAAAAAAGTAAAATAAAAACTAAACCACATTTCCAATTAAGCAGAATAGTAATAGCTTAGCCATTCTTCTTTTGGGATGACTAAATACATACCAACGAAACAATTATTTCTTTTCTTCTCAAGAACTTGGCTGATATTTCGAATGCTACAGATAGAGAACTTGTTGTTGTTAAGTTTGTCCCCAGATGTAGCTCTTGCATACATGATATAATTGCCATTTTCTTTCTGTCCCAAGTTCTTGGACTCTCCTGGAGTGCACTCCATTCCAGAATCATGCTGCAAAACAAATATTTAAAAACTATTTCTATCAAGACAGCTTCTCTAATTTCTTGCTGTCTTTTTACACATCTGCAAAAGTAACCTGATTTGGTAACCTTGACACAGTGAGAATAAAAGGTTCATAAAAACAAAACACTATCTTATACTAAGGTTTCTTGAAATAGAAAACGTATACAGAAAACAAAGGTTTGTTTTGGGTTTTTTTTGTTTGGTTGGTTTGTTGTTTGGGTTTTTTTTCCCCAGAAACAGTAGCAAGTATCTAATTTCTTCAGTTTTATCTTATTTGCATTCATGGTAACGTATACTCCAAGTGCGTGTCCTGGAATGAATACCAACTCAAAAAAGTTGCCATCTCCTGAAAAGAGTGGCTTTACGAACACCAAAGGATAGTAAGTATTCTGTGGAATAAAAGCAGGAGGAATTAACTGAAACAGCAGTCCATTCTTTTTGCTTCTTTTGAGGGAAGTGCAAAGATATTTTCAGAACAGAGTAGAAGTCTGTCTGTCAGCCAGTGACTAGATCTACACAGTATCCAGCACGAGGAATGAAATGCATTACATGTTGGCATATTAGCTATTAGCAAACTGACAATATACTAAGCTGTTAAGTGTAAGAGGAACTCTAGTGTTGTTCTGATGCATCCAATCTTCCAGAAATACAACCTATGTCTCCAAAAGAAGTAGTTAAATTTTAAAGTTTTCAACATAGTTGTGAGAACTGTATCATTTATTATAGTCTGAAAGAACCAAACACATGTTTTTGCATATTTCCCTGGATCAAATACAACTTAGAGTAAAATTAAAAGACCCATCTTCCAGGCTGATCCAAAATATGTTTCACTCAGTAGCACTGTTTTTTCAGTTATACTTGGAAGGCTTGTTCCCACTCAGAGCAGTGGTATTAGGGATTTTTTTCAAGTCACATGAAGAAAGCATTCATATATGAACATCTGTTTTGGAAGAACTCATGATTCCTGTCATTTTACTTCCAAGAGTAGGAAGCCTATATACTTAAGTCTAAAAATAAAAAATCCAAACCAGAAAACTTTGTTCTTGCCTCCAGCAAAACCAAAAGGCTCATACTTTCAGCTTGCCACAAATAAATCATGTCCCTAAATGACCAGGAGACAAATTTTGCTCTAAAGTATTGTTCTTGGTATCTTAATCCTCCCCACAATTTTCTTTCGTAAACTTGTAAGTATAAATAAGTGAATGCCAGAAGCAGCCATTTCTATCTTTACTTGTTGAATAAAGCGTCATCTTAACCAAATTTGCACTGATTGCATTCTCCTCTCTAGGATAAACTAAAATACATTTATAAGATACGTGTGACCCTAGTCTTCAATAAAGAACAGGGAAGTTTTTAGAGAAAACTAATATAGACCCTTTATAAGAAATTGAACTAGTAAAAATAAACCATTCACAAAATCCACTGTTGCACCAGCGTTGTCAAATACTCGTAAAAGGGGCTCACTTCATCAATCTGGTTTTTGTTTGTATACAATGTCCACGCACACACGCACATGCAGTCATGGTCATATTTTCCTAGTTTATAAGCAGTAAAAACTCCATTTGCAAACCATGCAAAATGGTTGAAAGTGAGTTAACAGATCAATAGTAATACTCACAGGTGAACCAAAGTTATGCCCAACCTCATGAGCAAAAGTAATGTGAGAAACCTTGGGAGGAACATGAGAGCCATAGTTCTGAACAGTGATGATTCCGGTGTTCAGAGACTTCTTCTTACCATCAGAATACAGTTTGCTCTTTTCACATATTCCACCAGAGCTCCCTGCATTTAGACAAAAGTACAACAGATCGTCATTTAAGAAAAGCAGTACTGTGTTACTTTTCTAGTGACATTTAGAACAACAAACAGCTTGCCTCCTCGGTGGATGCTTATGGACTAAGAGTTCTTCTGTGTAATTAATATTAACACAACTTTGAAAGTAGATCAGATTTATCCACACTAACGCTCTCACCACTGAATGGATACACTCACACAAGAAGTTAGCTGTTTTAGAAAGAACTATTTTGGGCTTTCACTGCACAGACAAGTCCTGATTTCATCACGCCTGTAGTACAAGACTAGCAGGGTGCAACACCCAATACAGGCAGCCTCAATCTACATCCCATTTGGATTTCACTAAGTTAAAAAACGCAACAGTAAAATCACAGGAGATCCTCTCTCATAGTAAGCCCATTTACATAAAATGTCCAAGTTAAGCTATATATCCTTGTCAGCAAAAGTGAATTGTTTTTCCACTGTGCAAACTAAAGCTGAAAATGCTTCTGATGTGTGAGTTAATCAGACCCTCTTTGGAAAAGTCTTGAAACTGTGACTGTAATGTCACTGAATTTTTCTTTAAGTCGAGTTTGCACTGAGGCATTATCAGTGTTCTAAAGTTCAGCTATTCTATTGCTAATAACATAAATGGCGTCTAAAAAACAGCCTAAAGAAGTTTCCTTTTTTTCTGAAGTAAAATATAATTTTAGTGAAATATCCTATACGTCAGTATGTGTGTTAAGGATGAAAATCTCTTGATTTTTCTCAATTAAATTTAGTTTTGGAAGCAGTGTTTATGGAATACCCATTCCAATTCATCCAGTGCTTGCTCAGACTACACACTAGACTTGTGACCACAGACCCAGTTTCTTATTTACACAGGTCAGCTGTGTGTTCTACACTCACTAAGGTTAGTCCACACAGGTCCCTTGAACATACTTGCTGCACTCATGGGTCCACTGATCTGTTACCCCTCTGAATACTCTACTAATACTTATTTAAGCATTTTTATCTCCTGAAATTGAAGTCTGACAGACTGTCACACCATGACATTTGTCCACGTAGCACCAGTACTCTACAATCAAAATGTGCTTTAGAGGAAAGTACAACGGTAAACAAAGTGAGGTTATAATGTATAGCTACACCTCATAAACAGTTTTAACGTTTCTTCCACAATTATTTGAATTCTGTTAAAGCTCTTCATAATGCTCTCCTAACAGTACCCAGTCTCTTGCAAAGTTTCACATGGGCTGTTGTTCTTCAGCTAATTCCTTATTATATAAGAATCATTTGAGGGAAGAAACAAGGGAAGACCGTTCCTTCTGAATTTCTGATTTTGATTTCTGTGAAAGCTTCCACAATTTGGAATGTGTGCTGATCTATAATTGAAGAATTTGTATCTACTCAAAATTAAAGACTAACAACTTTTAAATATATCAGACTAATACATCCTATAAAATTCATACATCCAGGACAAACATCTTGAGATGCTGCACACATGAAGACCATTGTTTGATTTTTTTATATCGAGATATACATCAGAATCAAAATACACAACTAGATTGACACTAATGAGAAGCAGTTCAAGAATAGTCACACAATAATTACTCTGGTATCTCCTAGAACAAGTTCTCACTGACTTTATTAAAAAAAAAATAAAAATTGCTTCCAATACTACCTAGAAAACCTAAGGGTTCTGCAGTGTAGTTCTACTACAAAATTCAAACTGCATAGTTGTAACCTCTGTTTATGCACAGCAGAAATACTTCTATCACTTCACTGCTCACTCATACCTGTCATAAAGTCATCCAAGTAATACAACCTTTAACAAAAGAAATAAGTTTTTATTTATTGTTCATGTCTTGCTCAACAGAAAGACAGCAAGACTAACTGAAGTGACACAGTACACTGTTTATATTAAAAAAAAATATTAAACCATACTTAACAAAAATTGTGAAAAGTTGGTTACGAGATTTTTACCTACTTGCTGCCAATTTAGTTTCTAATTTTCTTCTTTGTACGTACCTACAATACTTTATCTCATACTGCTGAAGGTTTGCATATAATTACCTGAAGGGGCTCCAACCCAAGCCAGACCAAGGACTCCATCATCAAAATCACGGTCTGTAAACACATAGGCCAAGCAATAATCATCATGATTCTGTTCTGAGTTCAGTTCCAGAAACTTTTCCACACCAATATTAGGAAATCTGAAGGGATTGGAAGAGTCCTTCTCATCTACAGTTGTGTTTATCTAAAAGTAAATTGAAACGAACTGTAAGACAAAATTCACTTTCACTTGGCTTGTAAATACCAGCTAAGAGGCTTGCTGTTGTCAATACCTTGTTACATTAAAAAAAAGATGTTGCTAAAGATTTATAGGCCTTGACAAACTACAACCCCAATATTTGGAAAACCAGGTTCTACAATAAATTAAGAATTGCATTTGTGTAGTAAATCCCCACTCTCTTATTTCTTTTTCCTTTCCATCAGTAGCAAAAAGTTTGTATTTATCCTCTTATATCATCACTTTTAGAAGGAACTTTCAACCTGGAGAGCCATTATCTATTTCATGATTAAAGTTCTTGCAGAGCAATACAGTCTATTTGCCACACAGTCAACACTGCTGAAACATAAGAAGTTAATTCCAATAAAAACTGATTACAGCTTAACAGCAGAAACAGCAGGCTTTTGACAATAAACACTAAAATAAATGTGTTAGGGGACTATTTACTACAGAGACACCTGTGTTATGAAATTACTAACAATAAATGGTTACAAGTGAACAGCAATAGGACTTTTGAAAAATACAGCCTCCCAGCAGTATCAGTGAAGCTAAAAGTGTTTCCAACACAACTTACTCTTATTCGTTTCACCATGAAGCTGATGTTACGGATTCCTGAGAAATCTGTTGACTGGTAAATTGTGTCAATCGCTTTAACGTGGCTGGATATCTGTGAAAAACAAAAGCACTTACAGTTCAAAGTTCAATGCACTACGCTATAGCTAATCTTAAAAAACAACAATTGCAAGGCCTATACTTTTACATATAAGATCTTGTGCCACATGAACTCTAACAGGCCTTTTTAAACCCAACGCTGATGGCAAATAATGGAAGTAAATCACTGCATAACCTAGCATCTGCATTGACACCATGCCAGATAACAGCAAAGTATTTTGTTGTTTGCTTTTTTTTTTTTAAACACATAATTCTATCAAGCATTCAGATACTTCCTTCTGATACTCATTAGACTCACTGCCACAATAAGATAGCACTGTAGTTAAAATTGTATTTGAAGTGTGGTATTTCTTTTTTTGTGAAAGAATTTACTTGTTACAGCATTATTCTTTCATTTCTGGTAGCACACAAAAGTGAAAAAATTGATCATTTACCTTTTCCAAGAGCACACAGAGATGCTAACTCATCAAAAACCTGATTTTGAAGATGACTTCAGAGCTTTAGAAAACGTTACTCAAATTGAATTACGTATGTACAATGTGATGAATAAATAGTAAAAGTCAGATTTGCAAGTGGTAGTGAAAATTCAGACTTCAAGAGAAGTATGTCAATGTACCAGTTACATTTTTAGCAAACTACCCAAGGAAAAAAAAAAAACCAAAACCCAACCAACTCTTTTTCCAGTTAACAGTATATTGACAAATGAAAAGCATCTGTCTCCAGTGGCCACTGCTTTTTAACCTTCCACTACATCAGACGCTACAGGAACAGATCTCAGTGTCGTTAGGTCACAGTGTTTTGAATTAAAGTTTCAAATGGAAAGCTATGCCAGTGTTAACACAGAGGCTTGGCAGGCTGTCAAACAGAACAGAAACTCTTGAGGAAGCATTCTTTTTCTGAGTAGGAACAGAGAAAAGTCAGACTGCAAGTCTTGCTCAGAGGTGCTGAACAAACCACACCTGCCATTATTAACTAAAGGAAGCACAAGTGGCCAGGACTTTTGTCACAGATACAGAGCATCCTTTTAGTGACATTAAAAAAAAAAAAAAGCTGTTTCAGTAATGTCAAGATCACTTTCATTCACAAGAATGAAACAAGACATTCTAAAGTAAATACGCAATAATATACACAATTAAGTTACATGAAATTTATCAGAAATACAGAAATAATGTACAAGCAGGTAATTTAAAACAAAGGCATTGGAAATACCTGTGCAATTACAGCTTCCCTTGTTCCATAATGCTTGTAGAACAAATGATCTGTCTGAATATACAGCTGACACGTATTTTTTTCAGCCTGCGTGGCACGCTTTTTTCTTAAAAGCTGTGGACCACTGTTCTTGGGCTCTTCAAAAGGCTTCTACATATACACAGGAAACATATTAATTTTGTACATCTACATGCTGCACTAGATTACCTAAAAATAGCAATCGATTTTTCTAAACATACTGCACTAACACAAACAGATTTTCCTTCTTTTTCTTTAACCCTCAAAGCTTCATGAATCTTGAAATGAACTGAGTATGTTACAGCCAGTTTTCAAGTATGCCATCTATTTTTAATGGTATCTCATTCAAATCCTTTTGTGCATTTCATTTCATATTACAACAGGCACACAACGTGAAACATTTTTTCATTCTGTGATCTTTGTGATTTTTCTTTTGCATAACTGTTTTCTAAAATGAGCAAACAGTTTGTAGATTAGAAAAAAACCAGCACTGTGGGACTTAAATGCACCCTCCTTAACACAGGTTTTTTCACTTTGTAATTGCCTTACTCAGCTACCTGAGCAAACAGAAATACTGCCACATGGAACAAACTGTACACTAAACATGAAATTATAATAATGCTCATTAGTCAGCGCAGTATCTGCTAACACATTTTCTTTATGGTATTCACTGGCTGATAGCCCACTCTCTCCATAGAATTTTACAAGTAAATTTTTGGGAAGGCATGTTATTGTTACCAACACTGAATTGTGTAATATTTTTTATAATTTCTGTAATCACAATGTAAAGAAACTTTAAGTTGTTGATGCTATTTAACAAGCCACATTGTGTAGTTTTGTTGGCATATACTTAACTGACACCACAAAATTATGCCCAAACTTGAAACATAACATAGCTAACACTAAAAGAAACTCAATAGTTTACTGTTGGAACATGTTGGAGGGGACAAAAAAAATACCCAATTTCGTGACAACTGTTGCAAACCTGAAGACAAAAAAAATGCAGGACTCTAAACAGGTATGCAAGTCCCTTCCACAGACCACTTACCTCCTATTTACAGGCAACTTACAGCATGCTGTAACCCCTTCAATCCTTCACTATCGCTAGCAAGACCCATCCTACTCACATCACTTCACTGACCACTGATAGCACTTATTACAAGCATGTTACATTAACATAACTTGAAAATCTGAAAGTTATTACTCTTTAAGGACCAATATAGTACTTAGAGATTAAGGCATGCTGAAACTCTTCCCTCTCAACTACAATAAAGCATATTCCTCATCTCAAGCTTGATTTCCACATCCATCTAAAATTCCAGTTGTTGAAAAATTTGAGATCACGTAGGATTTGTTATGACTATGAGCTAGCATATCTACACTGTAGAAGCAATGAGAAAAAGAATTTAGAAAAATTATGTTAGTAAGAAACCTCTAGGAATAATTTCAGTACTTCACAATGTTGAGGGATGACAACTGACCAAAAGTAGAAGAGACAACAGACAAGAAACAGGAATTCATCACACTAATTTCTAACCCACATAATCCATTAGCCTGTGTTGTACCTCTGTTGCTGGTTCTTCTATGCCAGTCATCTGGTACTTCTGCATTCTTTCAAATACTGAATGATCTGCACAACCTCCTTGGGGACCATATTTGTGCGGGTATTCTAAAAAGAGAAGGACAGGTTTCAAATTCCAAGAACAAGTGCAAAGTACGGCTGTATCGCTGCAAATTATTCAGTTTGTGTCCAATATTGCTAATGCGGTTTGAGGGAAGCATTCTAAGATCCAAGCTTCATGCAGTTGTCTTTTTTCTCATTAAACATTTCTACCAAGATACAGTCTTAGTTTTACAAACAGAAGAAAATTGACAATTGCTTCTTAACAGTGTTTTCTTTATAGATAACAAAAGAAAATATGATGAGCAATGTCTAACATAAGAACAAAAGCTATTATTTACACATCTGTACTGCTATGCTTGAACTAACAGCAGCCTTAAACATGAACTCACAATGGAAAATTACTAGAGATCAAGTATACTAAAGACTGCTTAGGTAAGAGAAAGGGGTTTTTTTTAATTCTACTTGGTAAACAAACTAAGAAACCTTGCTAACATTCTTAGAGGATTCTATAACTTCATTCATCTTCCACGGAATTTTTGAAAATTTTTATATCATGCAACTTAATTACCAATACATAAGAACTGAAACTCTAATGAACCTTGGTTTCAAACTCAATTCTACAATTCCAGAATTATGAGTTTCCTAACAATTTCATTGACAATGTGAAATGCACGATTTCCATTCCGGAAAATAAACTATACAATTAAGGATAACAGAGCAGTGTGTGTATGTATGTGTGTAGATTTTAAACTTACAGAATTATAGATTACAGAAATTTACAGATGTATTTAAAACTTACAGGCAAAGTAAAACTAGACTGAAAAGAAAAATTTTCATCACCTCCATACTACAGCCAACTGTTTAAATTTTAAAAACAAAACCCGTACTACTGTCTAGGTACACATCAGCTAAACATTCTGGAGATGCAAACTAGCTCACTGAAAATATCATACAGTTGGCTGCTTACCAAGGGTAATTGTTTCAATACTTGTCAATGCAGATCTCATTGCACATGTGAACATGCCTCAGATACATATGGTTAGGTTTTTGTCTGTTAGTACCTACTGGAGATCTGTAAGCAACCTGCACTTGCAGAAGCTTCCTCTGGAGAAGTACTGAAAGGAAGAGGTCTTGCCCCTTCAGCTTCTCTGCAGACTGGATCCCATTATAAATTGGTGCCCCAGTGAGAGATAATGGAGTACTGGTTACAGAAGCCACAGACGTAAATATTTAGGGAACCAGTTTCTGTAGGGCAAACTACAGTTACACCGTCACCTTAACAGCGTGCAGAGTTTGTCAGATAAGTGTAAACTTAACCAAGATTTGTTGGTGGGTTGTTTTTTTATTTTTGTTTGTTTAGTGGGTGGACTTGTGGATTTTTTTTAAGAAAGCATGGAGATCCAGGATCACAGAGTACGTATACAGAGAACGCATACATAGGGGTAGATTTATAAAGCCTAAGACCTGGCATCGAGGACCTGATGTCCACATTATATGCATTTTACCCTGGACTAGCTTAGCTCTAGTCTGGTTCTGTGCAGTCAAAGCCTGTTAGCAGCTGGAGCACAGCAGATGCACTCTGGTACAGCTTCATCTGAGTTGCCTTTAATTATCTTTGATTCTCATGCCCATTTCCTGCAGTCATACTATATGTTACTGCTAAACTACTGCAATATACAAGCCCAACTTGCTTCACATTTTCTCCCTATATCATTAATTTCTAAACTTCGTAATTCAATCATTAAAAGCTGGGGAAAAATTAAATAGCAAACATGAGTTAAAAAAAAAAAATTGCATCTTTGGCATACAGCTGAAATTGAGTTCTGAAAAAGCCAAACCATTTAATGTGAGTTTATGCTCCAAATTACTCAAAGACCAGATTCAATGGACCCACTGATAAGCTTAAAAGGACTGATTAAGAAATAAAAGCAGTCTTCCAACCTTCGTTCCTCTCAATCACACATATTTACAAGTACTTAAAGTAGTCATGTGTAACACTAGATTTTTAAAACTAGTTAAATGACAAATCAAGTAATTTAAACATATTAACATTTTTTTTCAAAGTGGGTCCTTTACCAGGTACAAAGCATTTTATTTCAATTGTAAACTTTGCCTAGTGGGAAAGAACCAGATTTAATAAACACACTTCCTGGGAGAGAAAGTTTCAGCCTAAGAGTAAATGAATATTATAGTTGGGTGTAAGCAGTTATTTATTATCTCACTAACAAATTAATTTGATCTACTGTAAAGGTATCCAAGTTCAGTATTGTATTTCAAAACTTCTTTCCAGTATGAATTTCAGAGAAGCTGGTCCAACATACCACAAAATCACTTCCTTGGTCAACCTTATGCCTGCTCTGTTTTGACTAGCATTTGCCAATGAGATTATTAGCAAAATCTGGATACTGTGTGGGAGGTAATTTGTATGAATTCTAGTAAGGTTGTTTCTTTAAATTAAAAACACCTTTTCAGAGCTAACTACAATGCATGTGCAATACTTAAGTTTTTGAAAAAAATGCTAGACTTCTGAAGAAAGTGGTATTTTCCTTTCACTATTTTAGAGAAATGTTCATGAATAACTGTTATTAGAGCCTTTCAAGTTCATTTAATGATTTTCTGCGTATTAGTTTCCAACATTTCAATGTCTAACACCAAACAAATACCATTTTTGAACTGCTGTCTCATCACATTCCTCCCAGAATGGCTAGCCCTAGCACAGTGTCAGAAGGATGAAGGGAGTGAAAAGGACAAAAATGCTTATGCTGTAAGACACTTCACCCAATCTGATTAGCAATGTAGTGCAACACTGGCTTTGCTATAACCAATATTAAACAAAAAGCACCGCTCACTCGCTGCTGGGGTTATCTTTGCTTTCTGGGATCCTGTTTACTGTCACTAGATTGGAGTCAAGAGCAGAGAATTAGAGATACAATCCTTTCCCTTCTCTATCCTCACCACCTTCATTTACTCCCACCATAGCAGTAAAGAAAAAAACTGTACTGTATTTAATCTATTTAAAATTCTCATTACCCACTACATGACCACACTGCTGACCACTAATCTCTGTGACAAAAGCACGTTACAGAAGGGTGGGAGTAACGGACATTACTGCCTCACCATCAGCACACTCCATCTATATAAAGCCATCCTAACTGTAAAGCAACTCCTGCAGGTGGTAACTGCAGGAATCCACAGAAATTAACTGGAAACATGACTGCACAGCGTATTTAGCAACAGCACAAAATGCCGTTTTCTGCTATCACCCCGCTTTTACTCATACTCTGTTGCATTATGACAACTGACAAAACAGTACTAGACATAAATGCTCTCAATGCATTACACAAAATAATGCCTTTCCTCTGTATCTTGTTTCCCAAAGAGGTGAGGAAATCCCTTAATATATTTTCAACACTACCTGCCTGCAATTCAAACAAATACTTCTCGCTTCAAAAGCAACAATCTAGCAAGAAACATTTTAAAAGTGTGACAGTTAAAATATAAAGAATTGAACATGAAGCAGTTGGCAACAGCAACTGCCAAGGTTTTGCATATTCCAGAGAAGACAAATCTCCCATGGACAGAGTCGAATCCACCCTGCCAAATACAGGAGGCAGGTAATACAGGATAGTTTACTTTGGAACCATGCCTAGCTTACAGAGAAAATCGCATACAAAGCTTTCTTTTGACAAATACGGCGTTACCCCCAAACCGTGACGGCTTTGTTCCCTTTTCATCTTTTGAGACTTCCCATTTCTACCATCCCCTGTAGTAGCTCCATTTCTGGAACTAAGCAGGAACTACATGGTGTCAGATGACCTGGACAGTTCTGACTCGCATCGCAGAAGTCTGGTTCACACTCCTGTGATGCTTTTCAGAGCTTTGAGAGGTACAGCCTTCCGCCAGCTCTTTGGGATCAAGAGCTTCTTAGCCTGTCCCTATGCACAACCCTGGGAGGTGATCAAGGGAAAACACATGCTTTTACCATGAAACAATTGCTTACAGTGAATGCAGTGTTGAGGAAAAACTAGAAGCCTGCTTTCCATCAGATCTATGAAAGAAGAGTTTAATTACAGGATCAATTTTCTAACTAGAGAAAATTCTGAAGCAAAACACTTTCTTTTCCCATGTTGTTCAGTTTCCCATTTTCCACTTTCATTTTTTGTATACCCTGACAGAATGTTAAAAAACAGTAAACAATAATGATGTAATAATAAATCTAAAAAACAAAATTTGTCATTTCATACTTTCTGACAATGGTATTCTAACTAGATGGCAGATCATTATTAGTGATACATCAAATACAGATGCTCGAAGTAAGAATTTCTATCATTTTAAAGAAGGGCACTGCCTACCACAAAGAAATACCTGACCATATGATTTTTTTCTTCTACTTGTCAGTAAATAGTATGATCTGTTCAGCATTTAGGTTAGGTACTTAACGGATACTGGATTTTGGCATCTGAGGCAAGGATAGGACATCAAACTTCCATTAAAAATTATGAAAATTCAGTTCTTCAGCCGCCATAGAGATTTGCCCAATACTAGCAAAAGCAATAGTGTCAGAACAAAATTCAAATTTAAGCAGATACAAACCAAAAAATCCTTATTACAGATTTCATTCTAAGCAGCCTGTCGTACTGTGCTCCTCCCACGACAACTTTCATTATAAAATCGACAACCACAATATGAAAAAAAAAGAAACCAAGTTCCCACTAATAATACATAGTTTGCAGTGGTCAGTTCATTCAGCAGATAGGGCTTTGCGAAATTACAGAATATGCTTTCTGTTCTCAGTTGTATAGTTCTTCCAAAACCACGAAGACAATTAAATGATGACATTCCTTTTCCTGAAGGTCTGAACAAGATTTTCTTGTCTACTGTTGAGCTGAGGAAATACAGATTTTGTATTTTACAGTATGAACTCAGGGATTCATTTGAAGCATATATGATTTAAATAAAATAAATACAGTTCCAATGAAATCCCAGTCCTTAAAAGTTTCCAAAATATTTTAATGAAAAATGCAATTTGCATCTTTCTAGCAGTAAATTATAAACCAGTTTGATCATGAGTGTTTTAGAAATTAAAATCATTCAAGTTGTGTTTCAAGTCATGAATAGAAGGCTGCCTTCCACTGGTCACCACATCCACTGTAACAGACAAAAGCTGCCTTATAAAGTTGACAATATAATCCCCATTTACAAAAAAAGCTTTTGTTTAACTACTGAATAAGAACTCATTGAGATGCTAATCATATATTGCATTGTGATTTCTGAAAAGCACTAAAAAGCATATTGTTTCAAAAGGCTGAAACAGTGGTGACCAAAAAAATGTACCAAATTAAAGCAAAGACAACTTCTTTCCCCAGTCTCTCCTGAGTTAGAAATGTCAGCATTTTTGTTGCTTTTGTCCTGTGTAAGAACACTAGTAGTTTGACACTATTTCACAAGAGGTTGCTTTAGATCAGAGCAGTAAGAACAGATTTGCATGGTTGTTTATTTTTAAAGCTACTGTAAAAGCTTAGCTTTTTGTAATTGTTGGGGGTTTTTTTGGAGCAGCAGTTCAATGCAAGAATACCTCTCATGAAAGGCAAAAAAATTTTAACCTCAAAAGCACTATTCAGAAAGTGACAGGAGTTGTGTACTTCAGGTATTTCAGACCACAGAAATCCTAGAGGCATCTAGTATACCGATGAAGAAAGTTAAACTAGACAATCAGAACGCATGCACGACAGACTCCGCGTGGACAGCAACCGACAGGAGTGGCATGTTTTCAAGTAGTGCTGCTCAGACTTAGCTCCAGGATGGGATATTTTCAACCCTGCTGAGCAAGCAGCAATGTTCACTCACTTGGTGATTTGGAAGCCATATTGTACTGTTGCTTTAATGTGGCTCTCTGGAATAGATTTAGACAATCCTCTCTGATAATCTGATTGTTTCTAACTGATGGTTTTGATGCACTAGATTCAAGAGGAAAAACAGTGTAAGCCAAAATACCATCACCTCAATAATTAAAAGAAACCAACCATATCCTGCTCCCTTTCAATTTAATAAGACATCAACACAAACCAATTTCATCATTCGGTTTTTCCAGCTCTCAAGCAATCCATTTACTCCTCCAACAGAGGCAACTTCTACAAAACAGCAATACTAACTTGATTTTATGAAAAAAAAATATATATTATGATTTATCTGCTCCTTTAAGGTACAGTTCTGTTTCTGTCATTACTTGATAACAGCAAAGAGACTATTTTTAGTCACCCACTACTTACAGCATAAGGAACTGGGACACAAGACTATCTTCTTGCTTGTCTCACCCCTTGGAAATGGGGCAAATCGTTATACTGCCTTATGTCCCTTTACTTCCCTCCTTCCGCTCTTTTCTACAACTGGGTTAATAAAACCTTTTGTAAAGCAGACAGTGACTTATTTACAGCAAGTGCTACGTAAGTGGTAATCCAGTATCCCCACCACCAAACAGTGAACTGAACTGTTCAGTGCAAACTATAAAACACACCAAAGATTTTAGAGGTACATGCATATTATTCACAGAAATGTTGTTGAAAAGACTTATCTTATGGTTTCACACCACACTTTTGTAATTTTTTTTATTCTTTTCCCCACCACTCTTCTGCTACAGCAGCAAACCCTGTAATACTCCAAGAGCAGCTAGCAAGGCAAACTGCCTTGTCAGACTTTCACCTGCAATGGTCTGTAGAGCTGAAAATTAAACACATGCTGCAACTGCTCTATGAGAATCAAAAGCAGTATGTGGAAGCCTATCCTATGAAGCTAACTTTATTCTTAGGTATGAGTCTTGTAAGTACCAGGAAGATACACATTTAGTCAGTTAGAAAACAAGTGTAGCTCACAATGTACATAATATTCAATAACTGCATTCATTCAGAAGCTCTTTAAAATTATGCAACTTCTATTTGATTTTGGGTTAGTAATCATATTTACAAAATGGGGTAGCAGGAAGGACAAACATATCTGCTAGCTCACAGCTATTTTAACAAAGACAGCACACATACTGCCACTGAATATAAAATACAGCTGTATTCCAGAAGCTTTATTCAATTAGAAAAAATAAACAAAATTTGTAGAGTTTTTAGCAGAGAAAGCTAATTTCTCTTCACTACATTCATTCAAGCAAGTAACCAGAGAATTATGCCATAACCCTGTGTTTTCACTGCCTTATAGAGCAGAGAAAATGACAATACATAAAGACAAATCACAACCAGAGATGATCTTCATCTGTCTTCCTATTTTTGACATTTCTTTTTGCAATACAGTCTCATTATTATGTCCTTTGAAAATGATTTACACATACATCATCATGAAAGTGGTTCAAGTCATTTCTAGGGATCTAACCCAAGATTCTCCACCTAATTGCAAAAGAGATTTTCAACTCAAGTCTTCTAGGATTTGCACAATGGCCTAATGGAACAAGTTTTTAAACGAAGTTATAGTTTAAATCGATTTTTAAGCAAGATTGAAGCCCTACATAAAGTTCGCTTGCAACACAAAACTTGCTAGCTTCAATAACCAAAAGGTAGTCTTAAAGTGACTCTCTGCCAATGTCTACTTGGAAGGATTGAAACTTGGAATCACAATTTTACTGCAGTATTTTTGGGGTTCAGCATAAAGTTACTTAAGCATAAAATAAAACTGATTTCTATTACAACTGAAGACTGTTCATACATAAAAAGACAGGCAGAGCGCAGAACTTCGATGCATCGGTTCTGAAGATATAAAAGTATTCCATGGTACTCTCATCCTTCTGGGCATTTACAACTACAGATAGACTTCTGACGCTATACTCTTCAAATTCAAGTAATATGAATTCTCTGTACACTTCCATCAGCTGCTGTGTAAAATGGGACATACTGGGCGCCACCACATATTCTAAAGAGGTCTCTGAAGGCATCTGTAACCTATGCATGCAGGGGAACCTTTTACTTCCCACAAGTACCACCTTCACTAGATGTCAGTAAACACCTAGTGACTTGAACTTCATTTTATTTTCCAGATCACAGGGAAGAACACTCAGTACAGAGCACTTTAAGAATGTATTTTTCAAAAGAAACTTGTATCCATTGAGTATAAAATACATTGCTTACACACTTGAGCCCGACTGCTAAGGGTTTCTTGAAATGGCAGAGTGAGGAAGACTCACTTCGGTTTGCCATAGATCTCTTTCACACTATAACTGTATATGAACCACTTCAGGTTAACATAATTCACAGTGTCATACCCAGGTCAAAGCCTCATTCGATGCTTACAAATGGCCTACAGATTTTGACATTTAATAAAAAAAAAAAAATTTCATCTGCAGCACAAAATGGAAGTACTCACTGATATCGTCTTCATGATAAATTACAGAGTGGAACGGTAGAGTTTTGTCCTTAATATATCTCTCTGCTGGCTCAATATAAAAGGTCCCACTGTGAGTTTGGATGAATCCTTCAAATTTTCCATCAATAACAGACCCATGGCTAAGACTTCCCTGCTCACCTGTTGAAAGAAAAAGTGCATTAGATTCTTTTATACCTTTTTTAAAAGCTTTCAGTCCTGTGCAAACTTCAAGCATACACACTACCCAAGGTGTTCAGCAGATAATGCTAAAGCATGATACTTGCACTAATTATCCTGATGATGCACCCGTTCCCAACTGGTAAAAACCTATATGAATGATATGGTAATAAGATTCTGGATAACACTAGCAAGACACCCTTGAAGAAAGTTTGTGTCTGAATTTTTAGAACTAAGATTATTCAACAGTAAGACATACAGTTATCCCAAAATCATAGTTACTAAGCTCAATAGCTTCCTAATCAGGTGCATAAATTACATGTTTAAAAAGCATAATGAATAACTCAACTCTGTAGTTTAAAGCTGTCACATATACAGCATGTAATCCTATATACAAGTTCTGTCCTTATACATATTGTAATATTATAATATACACATTATTAAGAAAAAAACCAAAACCAGACCATATACTGAACTTGGAAAGCTTTCAAAGAAAGATTTCCCTATATTCAAGACACCCATTTTTTTTCCTTCAAGCAGAAGCCTCTTAGAACTGTAGCTAGGTTTAAGTGTGGAATGGAGTGAATTTGTGTTTGGAACAGTCACAATCTGGAAAAGCACAACTATCCAAGTTAGTAAACACCAATAAGGAAAAAACCAAAACCTTTTCTGAAATGTTTTCACAAAATAAGAAAAAACACTACAAACGACACCGCACG
>JAVJGI010000063.1:19202433-19213326 GCA_035590275.1 Ibycter americanus
GCCAAACCAAAAAGCAAACAGAATCCAAACGGCTCGTGTTTTAGTGGTTGACTTTAATTCTGCACTGCACTTTTACTACAAGGATATAAAGAATAAATAGCAGATACTCTTCATTTACATAGGATTAAGTCATTCAAACTGTTCTCTCTATTTACAATAACGTTGTGCTCTAGGCGTTAATTCATTTTTATTTAAAAACTAAAGTCCATAAAGAAAAAGAAAAAAACCTCACACACACGCTTTCCGAATAATGGAAAACAGCTTTAAAACGTTTTCTTATCAAAAAGTTTGGTTTGTATTTTTTAATCCTTTTATTAAAAAAAAACACAAAAAACCCAACAAAAAACCTACTTCGCGAAAGCGAAGCAACTTCTCTCTGGAATATAAATACCAAAAAAAAAAAAAAAAGATACATTAGCAACGATCAGGGTAATAGTCTTAAAAATACAGTAGACGCTGATTATTTCACGTATAATACTGACCTTTTAATAGTATATTAAAACGGTGCCATATATACACACAATATACATTCTCCTACACGTTACAGTGCATTACAACGTTAACCAGAAAGCAAATGTCTTTTATTTTTGTTGCAGCAAAGGTCCACGTGAGTCCGCTGGAGAAGGGGCAAGAAAAGGTAAGTGCAAGCCCTAGCAGGAGCACTTGCACTCCGAAATGATGGGGTACTGGATGGGTATCCATGTGCACCTCTGCCCTCCCCGACGCTGGCACCTCCACCTCAGGATCGTTAAATGCACGGACTTGGCAGGTTTGCAAACCATGCCTTCTGGGACTGAACAAGACCTTTTACTGTAGCAGCTGCCCACTTTGACATACCGGGGCCAAAAGCGGCTGCCGAGATCGTTCCACGTGTATAGGACCGGGCAGAAGGTCTGGGACCAGAGCCACATCTGCAGCTTCCTGCGCAGCTTCTTGCTCAGCCTGTGCTTCTTGCCCGGCTGCAGCCCGTCGTAAAACTCCAGCCCTTTGATTTCGCTGGGCATCGCTCCCGAGGGTCTCTGCCTGAGCAGCAAGTCCAGCTCAGCTAGATCGTCCACTCCCAGCCGGTCCTCGGGCAAGGAAATAGCCATAAAGTTTGGGTCGAAGTGTCCGCCCATGAGGTTCCTTAGCAAGGTCTCGTTAAGATCCTTCTCCTTGGGGTCAAAGATAGGGTCCGGGTGCTCGATTAGATCCACCAAGGGCAAGTTGTCGCTGGGAGCCGGTCGGATGTGCAGATAGTGCTGGCAGGCGCCCTGCTCTAGCCGGAGACCCAGCAGAACCACCAAGGCGTATATAGTCACCAGGCACTGGGAATGATCCATCCTTGGGAGACCGGTGGGGGGGGGGGAGGGGGGGGGAGAGGGGGGCTGGGTTCACCAAACAGCAGGGGAAGAAGGTGCAAGCAAATACATCAGAAAACTTGTACGGGGATATCCAAAATAGCTTGTCTTTAAGGGGGATCACCTCCGCTCCTCGCACCACCAGCAAAGACAGCCCCCTAATAAGCCCGGAGAACAAGCCCCCTGCAAACTCTCTCTCTTGCAGGCTTCTCTATAAAATTTCTCGTGGTGGAGCCGCTCCAAAATTCTGCTGCTGCTGCCGCTGCTTCTTTTCACCCTCCCCGGGCAAGGGAGATGCCTCTTTTTGTTGCAAATTCTGCTTGCCGCTGCCGCTCCTCGTTGCCTGCCCGTGCGTATGGAAGAAGTTGCTGCCGATTCCTCCTCCCCGCTCCTCTCCGCCGTTTGCAAAGCAGCCTCCTCAGCAGCAACAGCAGCCACGCACGTTGGCACCAGTTTGTCTGCTTTGCAAGGACCCAAAGCCTTTAAATTTCCTGCACTTTCAGCTTCATCTCCATGGAAACCACAGACTCTCTCCTAACCCACCCCACCCCCCTTAAAAGTCCTCTGACCCACATAAGCCAACTGGTAAATTGGTCTACCTACATGCATATAAAGTGCTAAGCGTGTATACTTCACAGTTTAAAACAGTCACTTCAAGACTGTAGGACATTGCTTCCTCCTGAAGATCTCCCTTAGTAGTTAGATTCCTTTAAGAACCAGACTGTATAAACAGGGTCAGTATATCTTTATCCCTCTCTTTTCATGCACTTAATTCCTTAATTCTCCTTCCTTTTTATATCAATTTTATCTGTTGTATTTACTGAAATTGGGTCTATTACCCTTAATGATGGTAGCATTATATTCCTTAAATTCCTTTAAACTAAGAACAGTACCTGACTTTTTGTAATGCAGCTCTTTCATTTTTTTAAAAAAATGCATCAGACTTCTATGAAGAATATGTTCATAAACAGAGTTGAACTTCAAGTTCTATGGATATGAAAATTATTAGGTAAAATACTCATATGTTAAGTGTGACTCACGTGACAATAAAAGCAGATGGAGTTTAAATGCATGTAGATGCATTATGGAAGTTTAATAATGAAGACAACCTAATCATACAGATACTCATTTTCTGCATGTACTATTAAACAAAATCCTGTTTCAAATGACTGCACTTCAGTCCATTTTAAAGGATTGTACTTACCATAAATGTGTCCAGTGTAAATATGGGAGGTATCATAATCAATTACTTGGTTTGATATTTCTACTTTAAAGTCATCACTAAAGAGAGATGTATCTCTCTTCATTCGAAGGTTGAAGTGTCTAAAGTGAATAAAAAAAAAAGATGGTAAATTGGCTTTGGGCTGCAATTACAAGAGCACTAAGCAAAGTACTTCTAACCAACATTTTCTTGCAAACAATTTGCAGACCATTTATAGAAAATGTTTATACTGTACAAGAATTAGACCATAGCCTAGAAGGATTTTCTTAAGCAAGATTATTTAGAAATCTTTGATAAAAGTAGCTAAATTTATGAGATTTAAGCCAGAAAATAGGGTTACACTTAAACACATAAATCTAAAATGCTGGCTTGACTATACACTTGTTCCCGTTCGTCCAGAAGACACAGATATAGCTTAAGAGGAAAGGCAACTATTTTACTTCACAACACTGCGAAGCAGAAGAGATAAGCACAACTACCAGCTTATTTTACTTTCATCGCCAACATTTAAGTAATGTAAATGAAATGTAGGTGAGCTAATTACTGTTTCAACTGAAACTCAAGAAATCAGTTGGGCAACAACATTTAATAAAAAAAATATTTAAATTGGTAGAGTTACATGCACAACTACGTAACCAACTCCACTCACTGAATGATATTTTTCAAATTACAACACTACATTCCTTGATGCAACTTGTACTGCTAAACTTTACATGAAACAAACTAAATTTTCTTTGTACAAAAACAAAAGTTTCATTCACTGAAGTCAAGCAACATCACTGAAGTGTTTTAAGATGCCTGACATTATACAAATTCATACCTGTAACAACCATTAGCTCGCTTCAGAATTTCATTTGGAGTCTCCTAAATTTTGTATAAACACATTGTGCAAATACCGATCAGTGAAGCTGCTGAAACTTCAGCCATTCCAATTTTACTCTTGATTTTCTTCCTGTATTTTTCTCTTTCTGCACAATCACGAAATTGAAGGACTATTATAGTTAGGCCACCAATTTGTTACACAAAAAGTAACTCTGACAAGTTGACTAACTGTGTCAGAGCCTTCATCTAAAAAACTCGTGACCAAGTCACTCAGTATACACAGTAATATAATGATAGAGCTCACTTGTCACAGTGAAAGCCAGCATCCATTTGTGTTAACAGCAAAATAACCAAAACAATTAAGCACCACAGTACAGTCATTTACATTTCATTACTTTTTAGTACAGCTGAAGCATATACAAAATATATCTTCAGCCTTCACTTGCACATTAAATTGTATGTCACTACAGCTGTAAGTATTTCAAAACAACTGTACATTAAGGTGCAAAATTCAAGATCAAAGAAAAAAGCCGTGCCTATACCTAAAACCTGGTGAGAGCTCTAGTGACTCACGTTGACTATTCTGTAATGCAAACAGTATTTCACAATCAAACTATTTATTATTGTTGCCACAGTGTTAATAAAACTTCAAAGCGAGTATTCTCCTCTGGTGATGTGTTAGAGATATCTACTACAAAGTTATGAAATTTTGAGATGTGGCTGGTAAATGGGGAAGGTTAAACTTCAGCAGTTCCCTGTGACTCTTGGCCTCTGTGCCAAGCTAACCAGTGCTCGTATTATAATTTCAGTATCCATATATTTTATAAGGGCAGATTCTCCTGTTGAAAAGGAAGAAACAGCTCACTACAGATGCGCTTGGGTGTTACAGTCACCGAGGAACACACACCAGCTACCAGTTAATAGTTACCCACACCCAGCTAGAAAGGCATATTTTATGATAGATAGCTAGTTTTTATAATATCACAGAGACAAAAAGTAAGAATTTTTCTTCAAGTTAGTCTCTTCACTAGCTCTGTAAAACTGTCTTTTGGTAACACAGAGGTTCATGAGGATGAGGAGATAACATGAAGCAGCCCAGTAAAACATAAGACAGCATGCTACAAGATTATGCAATACATTTTTCTAGAAAAAAGAAGGAAAAAAAAAGACTTTAAGCCACCTTGTGTGGCTCTTCTGGGCATAAGTTAGAAATGAACAGTCGAGGGAGGGGGGGGGAAGACCAGCGCTGACAAGAATTTGAAGAAATTTATTCAAGTACTTCAAGAAGTTCTACTCACTTTTGCTGTAATACACTGCTCAAGTTGTGACAGATTTGAACTCCAATTTAGGCTGAGTTTTCCCTGTGACTGAGCTCTCTAGAGTTACTGAAGACGGACCAGACTCCCTTCAAGTGCATCTGAACTAAGTTAAATGACAAGAGATCCTGGATCCTTTAGAATAGCTCTCCTCCCTTTTCGAATATTTAAAAAGACTTCTTACCATAAGAAGTCTGCAATTCTGTCTGTGATGAACTGAAGTATCTACTAATCCCAGCAAGAGCACCTATTATGGCTAAAATTACTTTTTCCTGGTGAAAAAAAGTAGGTTTTCTGGAAAAAACCCACAATCCATGTAACACTTCTCTCGCAGAAGTGCAAAAAAGTTACTTTAAAATTAATTTTTCCTGGTTGTATTCATGTAAGTTTCACATAAAATTGAGGAGCAATTATCATCTCTAATAACTGCATCAGCAATTTCTTTACCATTTTGCAGTACACTACATAAGACAACGCAAGACTTCTCATACACTAACTGCCATATATGTCAGTGGAGTGGGGGAAAAATAAAAAGACATTATCTCAGAATTAAAGCAAACAATTTACCAAGTTTAGCCTAAAATAACACCAAGTAGATAGATGAACTAGCCCTAGGCCTCAATCGTGAAGCTATCCAGGGTACCCTTTCCTCAACTGCCTATGTTCTCATCCTCACAAATTAGCGTGACATTCAGCATTGTGCTTCTGGACCACCATTGCTGACTATTGTCTAATCACCATTTCAGGTCAGTTTTGAGGCTTGCCTAGATGGTCTGCATCACAGAACCGTGCTTTTGGAGGCTCAAGGGGAAGCCCAGCAGAGTCTACTGAAGCTGGGATGGTTCTTCCTTCTGGGAAGGATACCCTTCCATCAATATTACCCTACCTGTCACTTCAAAATGGACTGTTAGAAGTTATATGTACAAAATAAAAAGTTTCACTACTTTTAAAATTAAGAAGCCTCTATTTATTCTCCTTTCATTTTCCCCCCTTCTTACTTTCTCCAGTGGTACATAACAGTGCTAATTCCAACCCATGCTGTTACATATTTCTTAAGAAAACTAGCTCTATTTGCAGGATTAAAGAACTATTTCAAATACAAAATAACACAGTTGTGTTTCACAATAACAATTCTCTGATCATGAGATTTCTTATTTTAGTTAAACTGTTAGATAACCTGATCGTGTCTCAACTATTTTTAGACTGGTCTTTTCTTGGTCATTCAAACATGCTCAATGGAAACAGGATTATCTGTCTGGACTGTTCACCCTTTTAATATTAAAAAAAATGAAGTGACAAGTCTTCCTTCAGCTCTACCCCACCAAAAAAAGGGAGGGAGAAAGAGAGGCAACTTGCCCAGGGTGGGGGGGTGGGGTGGGGAACAGACATCTATTTGTTCCCACTTCCAAGAATTCACAACTTTAACAAATCGCCAGACTTTAAACAATGGTAATCATAAACCCCCATGTATTACGTGAAACCTGCAGTAGACAAACTAAATTCCATTTTTATGGTTGTGCAGAGACATCTTAATGTACTACTTACAAACATCAATGACATCAGCTGCACTGAAAAGATGTCAGTTTATAGGTGGGGAGACTCCAAATTGTAACGACTGAACCAAACAAATGGATAGTTGGTAGCAACTCCCCAGAAAATCCAGCTCAACACCTTAATTTCTCAGTGAGAAACTTCCGAAGACCCTACAAAATCCATTCCAGTATTTCACCCAGTGTAGAAGTTCTGCTAAAATTTACTCTAGATTTCTTTAAAGCTAATATTTCTTCCCCTTTCTTGAAAGAAATATGAGCTCGTCACTATCCTTCTCAAAGTGATGTGGAAGAGAATGCATCTGTTTCCTTTACTGGCTTAAATCCAGTAACTTCATCGATTCTTTGGAGGACTGGAGAGTCCAGAGAAGTTCAACAAATTTGTCTGTATCGTTTCTGAATATTTTTTCTAAAACTAGCCACAATGGAAGAAATAAGAAGCCTCAAATAAGCCTTTCGGTAATTACAATTGTTGTAGCATGCACTGAATTCTCTGTGCCAGCACCTCTGTCAGTGTAAACTAAGCTACTCCCTAGCCTAGCTACACACCAGGCAGAGGATTAACTATTTCCAGAAAAATAACGCTGCTTTTATTTAGACACTTGCTACCTTGCTTAAGACATTTCCCAGCAGTAGTGGTCTCTAGAATAGAATTAAATCAATTAAGACCATGTTTTGACCTTACTTTTATGTTTCTGTCTTACACGTATCTGAAAACTGATACATTAACAGGCTGTTACTTGGTGACTGCATGGTTGCTTGTATGGTTGAAGACTGTATTTTTGGTAAAACTGTTTATATTTTTATATAATCTGCTTTGATAATAAACTACATCTTATTCATTAATGGCAGTACCCTAAAGACTATCAAGAGTTAGATTTTTATTTCACTTTAGCTTACCTCAGGCAAGACTATGTCAGATTTGCAAGTATGTAACATAGCAACTAAGTGATAATTAAAGAAAAAAACCCCAACAGTTGAGAGCACCACACTTTGCTAAAAGCCAGTAGCTTCCCATGGGCTTGAGTTGCATCAATCCTATGCTCTAATCACAGAGCAAGTACTTTAAAAAACCAAAAAGCTGTGTGCATATACTGACAGTACTCGGTAAAATGAACATAAAGGTATACATCTAAGAGTTAATGCTTGATCTATTATTCCATTTCTTTTCAGTATGAATTACCTTCTAAGATCAGTGATTTTGCTATGATGGAATGTCCAGTATATTGGAACACCGACAGCAAGTCTGCCAACTTCTCCAAAGCTGGCAGAAAAGGCTATTATCAGCAGTATGCAAAAGGGCACTTGGTGCTTTCCCTTTTCTACCTTCACACAGTCAAATTGCCTAACCAGTGGCAGGCTGAGCAGGCAGAATCACTCTGTGACCAGGGGAGATAGTTTTACGGGGGCCAGGAAGGAAAAAAGGAAAAGAAGGAGATGGAGGGGTTATTCCACAGCTGGAAGAAGTGGCTGGGAAAAGGAAATAGGTGATGGGTTGGCAGCAGTATGGAATGTGACTCCAGTACAAGGAGAGTCCATTTAGGTTCATACTCTTTTCTTCTGGGTAGGAACCAGAAAAATCTTTGTAGCTGTGCCTCCATGAGCCCTGTCACAAGTCAGGACCTAGAAGATACTACTTCTGCTTGAGATACAAGCAGAAAGATACCTTTCATCCTTACTTTTCCCATTTAAGAAGTCAAAGTCTCCTCTCTGAAAAACAGAAGGGGAGAATAATTTGGGCCCTTCTTTCTAACTGCTTCCACACAAGGCATCCCGAAATTTAGACTTGTTTCCCACAGACCATCAGACTCATTCCAATCCTGAACTATATTAAACAGAAGACAGTTTAACTCACAAGCCAGGTCTGCAGAACCATCACACTTATGAACATACTTTTTTTTTTTTTTAAAAAACTATTTTCACTTAAACTCACACAACATATTCCATCATCATTTGACTGACAATTCCCATGGTCCTGCTACTGACACTAAAGAAAACACATCTTTGAAACAGCACATGATAGGGTCTCCAGGCTTATCATTCTTTCTATTATGCACCTAGATGCAGATAGAAGGTATCATCCTCCAGTAAGTCTTTATCTAAAAACCAATCTCTACAGCATTGCAACACTCAGCAATTCCAGCTAGAATGCTTGCAGCTTACGTTTATTTCCCATCAACACCTCTAGGGTGGCACTTGCGATTGTTCAGAGATTTCTTTCCTGACCTTCAGAAGTCAGACTTGCTAAGCTTGTTATTCTAGAAGAACACAACTGAGGATGTAGCCTTCATCCTAAGCTATTTGCCACTGATTATTCTTGATATACATAGCTGCAAATGCATAAGCTAGCTGAGATAACAAACCATCCAAGCAGGATTACAAGTAGCTACATGCTGGCTCTAAGAAAGTCAGTTAAGTATCTCTCTGTCCTGAAGAGTATGGTATACAGATTTTAAGAGCAAAATAGTCTTTACCCAGGGTTGATTTTTTTTTTTTTCTCTTTCAGTAAAACTTCTTTGGGAAGTGCAGATTATGTCACTTGTTTTCCTGCTTATCCAAAACAACCTTTCAGTTTGTATTTACATGAAGTTGATTATTTACATGCAGTGCCATGTTGTATCAATTCAAAAACATGAGATCAAAAAAACCCCACAGGTTAAGGATGTGCTAGAATAAAATCACAAGGCGTGAAAGTTACTACATAAACTCAAACTAAGAAACTACTTTAGAAAGAAACTTTCTTACTGAAACAAAGACATAGAAGGAAATCTGCCAGCTGGTAATATGAGCTCATATGAAGCACATCGCTTAAGTACTTTCATTTACACCTACGGCTTTTCGTTTTAAGAACATGGCTTTTTGAGAACATTGTTACATACAGGAAAAAAAGGTTACATGCAGTACCATGCAGTATCCTACTAGTAGCAGCAGTGAGACCAATGCAGCGTTTTTACAGCTGCTCATTGATCAAACACTACTCTCAGCACTTTGACATAATCAGGCAAAACAACCTCAAGCGGAAGCTTGCCTCACAGCATCTTCCTGACTCCCGGCATCCAGCATCACTTTTGAAAGCACTGATAGGCACTTTAGCTGTCAAGTTATTTGAAGCAATAATGACCAAATCTTTGTGCCCACTGAACTTGCCACATTAGGCACACGTACACTGTTACCTTCTTTATATAGAACCACAAAGACAAAAATTCTTCTCTTTCCCTCCCCATACAAACCCATGAAGGATAGGATAATAAGGTCTTTCTGAACTGCCTTCCCCTCCAAAAACTACCTATTGTTGTAGTTCTTAAGTTACAGAGCAGAGGTGAATGCACGCTCTTTTGAATACACAGAGGTATGTACTTGTAGTGACACAAAACAGTCAGCAAGAACATTGTGGTGAATAAGAAAACAAGATAAGGAAATGTCCAATAGTCACCAGGGATCACTACAAATGACCAGTATCACTGATTTTTAACACAGTAGAAGCAAAGCTTGTGTTTCATCATTAGTTAGAAGGTATTCAAGTTTCTGACTATCATAACCCAAACCTCTACAAGCATTCATGCAAACTGATCTGAAGATACGATATAATAGTCCATTACATTTTGGAGCACAGTAGAAGAAAGTTAAGTACCTTCCAGTCCAGATGAACTGTGTAAGGTGGTAGAGGCTGAAGAATAGGCCATTCCAGTTGCACTGGCATAACCATCTAATAGTCACATGATTTTGACCCTATATTGAGTTAGTTTTTAAGATTTGAATATGCTAGACTAAAAGAATCTGGACTTAGCAGCTGTGACTTGTAAGCCCAAATTAAAACATGGAGAAGCATTTTTATCAGCGAAGCCAGTATTTTTAAACTATCTCAGGTTTTATAGAACAACCTAACAATATTCAGCAAATGAACGCTTTAATATTCACAAGCATAACCATATGAAAGGTCTTTTTATTTGTACGTCTTACAAAGAAGTGATGTTGCAAGCATTTCCAGTAATAATTTTCCTATTATAGGGATGATATATAGTCCATATATTCCAACAAACATGTCTGAACTTAACTTCCAGTATTCTTTTAAAACAAAATTTTAGGTAGAAATCTAAGGAAAACTGTAGCTAAATTGCAAAACATCTGAAAAATTCTCAATGACTCTTTAATTTAGTAATAGGCAGGTGTTACCATGTGTTCAAGCACCACTTGAAAATGCAACTGTCCACTCAAGTCACATAGGCAACTTTCACAAGCGAGAGTCAGCAACTAATACAGGAGAAAGTGGAAGTGGGTGTGGATGGGTGATTAACAGGGCAAACTAAGTAAAAATTAGAAAGCTAAGTTATTAGGAATGCATTAAATAAAAAGTTGACTGAGTGTACAGTTAAACGCTACATAGATGTAGTTACTGTATTCTGAATGAAACAATGTCTCAGGAATCCACAGTTATGTCATTAGGTAAAATGGTACAGTTCAAAGAACATCAGATTTCAGGCAAGTTTTTCAAGCTCATTTTCAACGATTTGTGACCAGCCACCAGCGGGATGCAACTCCATCCACCACCACTCCTCAGGCTCAGCCGCCCAGCCAGCTTTTAGCCCAGCATAAAGTACACTTGTCCAAGCCATGAGCAGCCAGGTTCTCCAGGAGATGCTGTG
>JAVJGI010000063.1:19232862-19299317 GCA_035590275.1 Ibycter americanus
CGGGGCGCCGGTGCCCGCACCACGATCCCGCTCCGCTGGAGGCTTGTGCTGATTAAGACCGCGACTCTATCAAGAAGGCTGGAGAGGGACTTTTCTCGAGGGCGTGCGGCGATAGCACAAGGGCTGATGGCTTTAAGCTGAAAGAAGGTCAATTTAGGTTGGATAGTAGGAAGAAATTTACTGTGAGGGTGGCGAGGTGCTGGCACAGGTTGCCCAGGGAAGCTGTGGATGCCCCATCCCTGGCGGTGCTCAAGGCCAGGCTGGACGGGGCTGGGAGCAACCTGGGCTGGTTGGAGATGTCCCTGCCCATGGCGGGGGGTTGGAACTAGATGGTTTTTAAGTTCCCTTCCAGCCCAAACTGTTCTGTGATTCTATCAAGAAAGATGCAGACTTATTTCTGCTGTTACGCACGTATCTTGCATAGAGAACTTGGAAAATAAATCATGGCTCGCGCTCTGTTGCCAGTACACTGCCTAGGTGCTGCTGCTGTCATACATAGGCTTACTTTATCAACACCTTAAAACGGGAATCAAAATCTAGATGATGCTTTACTGAACCGAGCAATATATGGTTTGCAGATGTGTGCAGGTTTCTAGTAAGTAAACATTACTATTCATAGCACTGAAAACATAGGTGGTATTTTGGGAAAATAAGTTAGTTTTGCATAATGAAGCATATGCAGAATCTTACAAAACACAGATTTGTACAAATAGCTGCCTGAATAATAGGCATACACTCATACAGTTATGTAGCATAGCTTGTATTTAAATTAATGAGTAAATCAGGTCATGATCAAGTACAGTTTTGAGACCTGGAAGTTCTTCTCTTCTGATAGCCGTCATGGGTACAGACTTCCTGTAGTCTTAAAATAATTACCGCTAAGTTTTAAGCAATTAAAATGTAAGGCGTATTGTAATTATTAACATTTATACGCAAAAGGGATATGTGTTGGAGAAGACCTGTGAGGTTATACGCCTCGCAGAACAAGGAGGAGGGGTTACTTCTCAACAAATGCTGGCAATTCAACCCCAAAAGAGTGGTGAGCTGGTAAATGGAGTTGCAGAATATGAAAGCTTTATGGGAATAGTTTTTGAGTTGTAGTATCAAGGGGAAGAAATCTGGTATTGGAGGAGGAGTAGGTTTTTCACAGGTGTAACAGGTGATATACAAAAAGCTCAAAATGGGAATAATATTGTAAGGATAAAATAAATTTGTTTAGAGGACGAAACTTTTCCAGAAGGTTAATGATTTTGTTTGAGCTATAGCTTCTGTACATTTTCCTCAGCAGGATAGCTCGTACATCAGGAGGAAAGCTGTGGGTACAGTGATACAGATATTTAGCCATCAGTGCAAGCAGTACAGGGAAGATGTGTGTGACTGTAAGGGGTTGCCTTATGTAGGTTCTGCCATCCTCAAGAGGGTGTGACAGTTGTTTTAGACTTCAGTATTTAACACTCCCTTTCTGTGCTTCAGCATCTAGGGGTGAGTGAAGGGCCTTGGAGAACTTATTCCTTATCATTGTGTGTGGTGCTGTTTTAAAAGAAAGTTAGTTACAGGATTTTCCTTTTTAACTTTTCATTTAATGGAAGCATAGAAATGGGACAGCACTGGTTTTGTTTGCATTTAAGTGTTTGGAGTTTTTGTTCCCTTTGTTCTTTCTCGGCCTCCTTAAATAAATTTTTTTTCTTCTCCTGTCTGCCATCCAGAATTTTAACTGACATTCTACTTTGATCAAATATTACACTAGTGAGAATTAAGGTGATATCCAATTTTATAAATAGGTGAAAATCAAGATGCCTTTTGGGAGTACCCTACTGTTTCTTACTGCTAGGATTACAGGAAGGGGGTTCTAGAATTCTGTTTGTTAACCTAAAAGTCGGCAGAATTTACATGAATTGCAGACAGGCAGCTAAATTGGTGAAACTGCCATTACATGTCTTACTATTTATGTGCTTGAGCGTTTTCCTGTTAGTTGGTTCTATATTGCCCCTGCATATAATTGATTTTCCTCATTAGTGCCTCTCCAAATTAGCCTTTCTTCTCCCCAGTTTATAGTCAAGAACCACGTTGGCATTGTTTGGAGTGGCAAGCTTATTGGCAGCTCATCTGTACATCACTGACAGTAGCTAGCTACATACCAAGGCTGAGGATGGACATCCACATTCTTCTCACTTCTACTGAACCGAGGTGAACACTAGATTGGGTCAGGTAATTATAGTTTGGCAACAAGGAAGCAGACCAAGAGATGAAAACAGGTAAAAGCAGAGCAAGAATGCCATAGTATATGTTAGGCAAAAAGAAGCTATGTGGCGGGGGGTGAAAGATGGAGGAAAGAGGCTGCAAGGAGGGGAAATAAAAATCGCAACAGAGAATAGGAAGGTGAACGGTTCAGCTTTGGGCTCTTGTCCCTGTATCAGACACCAACTTTGCTTCTCAGAACTCTGTCCTGACAAGGCTGAGAGTTTTGGCTATCCTGTAGGTAGATATGGTCTCTTAATACCTTCAGTTAATACGTGCCAGTGCCCAAAGTTGAGAAGCAGTGGTTACAATACTAGCTGTCAAGTTTTCAGGAACACTTCCCTGTGCATGGCCAATTACATGCTTCCATTATTCCAGAATGGGAGCGATAACCTGGAGATCCAATACTATGTATCAGCTAAGCTTGTGCAGCAGTGAAAGTTGAACTCGGATAACCGTTTGTGACAAGTAGCACATAATCAATTTGCCTAGAACAAAAATATTTACTGCTTAATAATAAGTGGGAAGCCTTCAGAGTGTATGTAGGCCATAAGGATGGAAATGCCTAGAAACTCAGATTAACATTTGGATATATTAAGGAGATTTCACCTTCTGAAGTATTTCAGCTTCTCAAAATGCAAGCTTCTTACCCCCCCCACTAGCATAATGTTTTAAATATACTAAAAGATTGGTGACATTCTGTTTGTATGTCCCCGTTGCCCTCTGTCGAAACAGTATCTTTTGAGATAGCCCTCACTGAGTAAAGAGAGACTGTAGGTGGTTTGTTAAATTGCTTAAATGATTGCAATAACACGAAGACTTAAGATGTACTGTACTTTAGGTAAGTGTGCCATGTACTGAAAATATTTTTTCCTAGTGGTTATGAAGATCTTGCTCATTAATGGAGCAAGATTCTTTTCTGTTCCTACTCATTATTCAGTTTTTATTGTGCCTTTTGGAGGTGTTTTTGATATTAGTGTTTAGATCTTTATTTAGGGATACAGGTATAAAGACTACTTAAAAATAATCTATTCTTTTAGAACGCTGCATCGGTATGTTCTCATCTGCTGGTTTGGCAGTGCTTGTGTGTTTTGGAAATTCTGAAATAGTAGCACCCATTGGGACTGTTCAAATTCCTTTTTGATAATACCAGGTTTTGGAACTAAACTTGTGATAAAACTGCTACCTCTCTTTTATCCACTACTTTCAAAGGAGTCTGGATGTACAGCTTTGAGGTGGCAGATTGTAGAAGCTGTACTTTTCAATGTTACAATTACGAAATTGCTTTTCTTTTGAAGTGTTTTTGCAGACTGCCTGTGTAATTGTAACTTGCAGTTTAATCTTTAGGAGACTGAGCCCAGGAGTTCTGTTTACAGAATTGTTGCAGAAGTGTTCTTCTAAGTAAAAAGAAAACAAAAGCAGTATGATACCAACTTAAAAAAACTGCTTAGGCTTCTGTGATGGAAATGAGAGCAGAAACAGAGTATTGAAACAAACATTTAAAAATGTATGTACAAGTATGGGTTGTGTCTTCTGATGTGGAGTAGCATAGGACACTGTCTCTCAGCTTGTTTAAATCTGAAGACCGTCCATTTTTTTCTCAGGCCTGTGGCTCACTATGTAGTTAGGCTTAGCAATGCAAAGCTTGCTCTTCTAAATACTTTTTGTGGTCTTTGTTAGGTGTAGTTCATGCACCACTTTCTGAGAACCTCTGGCATTGCATTAAACTGTAGTGTTGTGTGAGGGTAGTCGTTCTCAGGATGTACTCCATGGCAATCATCAGATGCTAAAAGCTTAATAAAGGTGCGATGGAATTCTGCTCTGTGTTTCTTGGGTAGGATATTATGTCATGTAGCTGAAGAACTCTGTGAACCTTAACGCATTGCACAGAAATTAAATCTCTGAAATGTCCAGGGAACAGAGAAACTGTTTTGGAACACAGAATAAACCTGAGAGAAAACATAATGTAATATAAATAATATTAATAATGACTTGGGAAGTGAGTCCATATGGAGTATCTTGGCCTTACAGCTATGTAGGAGAATAATCACATCCCAGCATGTTTGACAGTGTCTTTAAATATTTTTCTATCACAGTCCTCTCAACGAATGGAAGGTTTTGGGAGCTGTGTTCTGTACATGCCTAGTTCTGCTGAAGTTTCTGTAACTTTCAGAACTGTATGAATTACATATTTAGGTGACAGTAACAATTATGTAAGTAAATATTATGTAACTATTTACTCTTGGATGTATCCAAACTGAGGTGCGGAGAAGAGGTAGAGTAAAAAAAGCCTAGTTACAAATTTTTGGTTTTAGGTACTCATAAAAACGGGCTTTTTTTCGGAGGAGCTGAGTACAGTATGCTCCCGCTGATACCCACTTCATGTGTCAGAGTCTGCAGTGGCAGTGCCGGGTCTGAGGTCTGGCACTAGCCCTTCACACGTGATCTGCTTTTTCTTGTTACTGAGCTAAACCTCCTTATGGCCAGCGTTTGCACAGATTGCTCAGATGAATTTGCTCAGCCTTTGAAGGTGAGTTGCTGGTGAGCTGCTGATGAACGCTCAGCAGAGGCCTTGGCAGCCTTCCTCCCCGCATCTGCGGGGGGAGTTGAGCTTACAAATTAGCAGGCCTGTAGCTGTGCAATTTCCAGAAAGAGCAGCCTGCTCTGAGGGGCTGAAGGAAACCTGGGTGAGGGGGGAGATGTGAAGGTTATCGGGGGTAGCACGTACTATCAGGGTGTCATACGGTAAGTTAGTGAAGCTGTTCCGCAAGGCAAGAGGTGTGTATCTGCAGGGAGTCTGAAGTGTTTTTTTGTCAAGGCAGCATGAAGCTATCCGTACCCCTTCTGGAGCTCTGAGTTCAGGGGAGTTGCATATTTTAGATAAAGGTGGTCTGAGACTGTAAATAATAAGCATGGTCCCTTTCTATATGCATAGTATTTTCAGAAGTGTTAGCTTCTGTGCAGGACTATATAACTTTTTTTTTTAAGCCCTTCTGAAGAGTGGGAGAATACAGTGGAAAATATTCAAAATTAGTCTTATATAGTTTTCCTGTTTGTAGTCTAACGCCTAGAAACTGTGTTGTTGTACTAGACAAAATTCTACTAGAGTTCTATGCTAGAACATTAGACAAAAAAGTTGTACTAGACAAACTGTTCAATATGAAAATTTGTTTAGTGATCTTGTCTTTTAATTACAAAGGTGGCTCAACTGTACTTCACGTTGTAGTTGGGTGAGAAGGATTTAGTTCCCCACTCCTGAGTGTGGGAAATGAGAAGTAGCTAGAATTAGGAAGACAGGTCAGGGCGCAAAAGACAAGGAAGCTGCGATAGAGGGGTACAGGAAATGGGTAGGAGTTGAGGAAATGTGTTTTTCCTAAAATCTAACATCAATGTAAAATCTAGCAATTAAGCATTGAAACTTATTGAGAAAACATATCCCTAACAGAAAAACAACTTTCACTACTATTGTTTACGTTGTTTTCTTCTCTTGATTTATGTGGAGAATGGCTGCGGTTCTCTATGACTTTTCTCTCTCCCTTAAATTTTAAGGTGTTTTTCTTTCCCGTTTCCTCTTTGTTCTATATTTCCTGGAGCTGAAGCGCTCACAATGAAGCTGCGAACGGTTAGGAAGCATTGTGTTCTCTCTATATCCTAAAGTCAGCTCTGTTCAAAAGTACTTACAACTGTGTTAGAACCCCGTTAGCTCACTTAAAAGGTGTGATCAAGGTCCCCAAAAATGCCAGCCCTAAAATTATGCCATGAAGTAATCCATTAGCTTTGTTTAGCATTTAATTAAGCAGTGAATTCTGAGATGTAGTTTGTTAAAATATCTAGCTGGGAGAGATTCTGCAGATATGAGAAAAACTGCTTTGCTTTGGTTCTGCAATCAAAAAAAAAAAAATGCTTAGCGTTACAGTTGTGAGGGAAAATTCAGATTGTTAACCAAAGATACAAATAATATCCCCCTCCATCCACGAAGTCTGCGACACTAATACATTTATGCCATGAGTACACAGAGCTCAGATATAGGTAATCCATGTAACTGTGCTTTATAGCTGCCATTTTTAGAGTAGGCATACTTCTAGATTCCCGACTGTGATGCAGAGCAGAAACCCCCAAGCAATGCTGGCTGAGCTGAAATGGATGGTTTTAAATAAATAATAAAGAGAGCTAGCTTCAGTCCTGAAAGAATCATCACAGCAGTCCTGTTAATGGTTGAGGGAGGCAATGCTAATTTTCCTTCGTATTATTTTGGAACATCTGTATTGTTTGTAGTCCCTGAACCGCTTCATGCATAGCTAGTGTAATTCTGTTCTGTGCCATTACACTGATACACCTTAGGAGCCGTAATGAACTAGACCCAGCTCAGGGGTGTGCACAGCTAATGTTTGTTAAGGCTTGAATGCTCCCAGTTCAGCACTGGAAGTTTAGGAATCGGCTTTTTAAACCTGTAGTCCTGTTACTTACATGGCACAATGTATTGTATTAATGTGAATATTATGAACAGGATCAAAGATTATGAAAACCTTTAGTCTATCGAGTATTACTTTTGGGGAGAAGTTAAGAAATTGTGTACGTTACAATCGGTTGCCACTCATGTAAAAGAAGTTTTCAAAAATTCCTGTGCCTATGCATGCATGACTGATTTTCTTCTTGTTTAATTCATATCATTTTATTTTTAAAAGCAGAACTAATTAGGCCTTCTTTCTTATGAATTTATGCTTCACCGATTTTCTGCTTTACTGACAATTTGTAGTTTTCATTCCTTTCCTTCCCCAGATCCCAGTAGTGTCAGCTGCTTCCTATGTCTACCATCTATGGGTTGATCAATGTGGCATATGCTGTGTGGCCAGTTCTGACTAAGTAGGGGCATATTTCTTTGCCAGTAAATAACTAACAGGGCCATGTTAACTTGGGTCTCTTTCTTCCAAATGTAATGAAACTTCTTGCAAATCCATATATTTAACACATTTACCTTTTGTCAAATATGCTTAAAATTGGCTGTGAGGTAGATTTAGTCTAATCACGCCTCGTTTTCTTTGGAAAGTTACTAAAATAGCTTAGTTTTCAGATTGGGAAGGAAACCCTCTCCATCACAATGTGAACAGCACGTTGTGTTGCTACACTGTATTTTTGAGCTTGTGATGCTGCATCAAAGGGTTTATATGTATTGTTCTTCCATCTCATGGCTTTCTGCTTCCTCCTTCCTCTCCACAACTAGCCAAGTAGTTGGAGCCTACTAAATCTTAAGCATGACTTAACAATCTCACATCGTGTCTTTCTATCTGTGCCAAGGAGAACAGCAATCAGTGTTGAGGAACTTGATTTTAAAAATTCTAACAAAATAAATACCAGACTTTCTAGACTTTCAGTGGTACGATGTTGAAAAGAGATAGGATAAGAAGATGAAAAACTCAAGAGAAAGCTTAAAAACTAACCAAAAAAACCCACAACAAAAACAACCCAAAGCCCAAACTCTAGAAAAATAAAATTCATATTTTTGCAGGGAAAAATTTAGCATGCTGTGGTTAAAGACGATATACTCCTGTGGTATTCCTTCAGATTGCCAGAAGCATGCCTTTGTACGTGTTTGTGCTTTGGCTGTTATTGCAGGGAGATACGTAAATGGAATATTTATTTACTTATTATATTTATTATATACATGTAGTAAAAAATAAATATTTATTGTAATATTATTATCAAAACATTTACTCAGGATGCTGGATGGAGGAGATAAATATTTATGAAAGAGGGTTTTGGTTCTGGTTGTTGCCAAGGTAGTTGGTTTTAGCAAGTGATAATGACACGAATAGATCAGGGGAGAGGGGAATGGAAGCTTCACCACCGTGCTGTGTGTCCGGTCTCCTCTGTATGGAGTTAAACCAAACCCTTGAAATGTGAGTGCAGGATGAGAGGCTGGGAAGTCATTTCCTTGCACCTGCGTGAGTCCTGGCTTCCCTGTCCCAGCAGCTGCTGCCTCCAGATTCTCTGCAGCCTCTTGTCTGTATGCAGGAACTCCTTAAGACTCAGTTAAGAGCTATAATGAAGGCAGCGAGTCAAAGACTTTTTCTGAATATGGTGAAGTTTTCTTAACTAAGTGTGGCTGCAGTTCCCAGTCTGTTCATCCTGGGTGCTTGCAGCTGAGCTAGTGCAGGGAAATGGTGTGAACTCCTGTGAAGGGGAGGGGGATGCTGGTGAAGTGTCTTGGGAGTAGGGACCACTATGCTGAGCTGCAAGCAAGTGAAAGTACTGTGTGCGTGTTGTTTCACTAGAAACCAAAATGCATTTTTTAAAATGTCGTCTTGTAGGAGGTCATGGGGAGGTTCTTGGTCCCAATATGCTAATGCTCTTAGAAATTGGTGAGGCAAATATATCAGAAGACTTCTGCCTAGCAATACCTTATTGATACTTTCTAAATTGTGGTGTTTTGACATTTTAAAAGAGAATATACTTTTACTTTCACAGATTAAGCTGCCACCAATGATGGAAATCATAACGGCTGAACAGCTGATGGAATACTTAGGTTAGTAATTACAAAAAATGGTTTTCAATTATATATTACACTCATCAGTGAGTAGTAATATAGGAGAAATGTTTTATTTATTTACTGTTTTATTCAGCTTTACTTGAATACATGTTTCAAGAAAATTTCTTATGGTATTTAGTTACTCATGCTTTTCCTTAATTGCTCTTAGAAGTACTGCTTTCCTGTGTTGTTAGTCTAGTGGTGCATTTGGTATGGCTTAGTACACCAACACGTTGGTAGATTTAAACTTACTGGTGTATCTTACAATGTAGTTTTGTTATATGACAGAATGTAGTAAGTCACCTGTGCCTTTAATTGTCTGCGGTAACTCTAATCCTTGATAATATGACCCAATTATAATAACAAGAAACAATCATTTAGTCATCGCAGAGATTGGGGGTCTCATTTGCAGGCACTACTCCTTTACCAGGGTCAGTGTTCAGCAAAACTGCAGCTGTTTCCCTCTGGCAAGTCTGTAACATCAATAGCCTGGAATGGGCCAGTTGTTAAAAGTGCGGTTGTGATAGTACTTAAACTATATGTACCACAGTTCTTTCCGTTTGTAGCCTAACAAATATAAAACGTTTGAGCTTAATGGGCTAGGTTTGATTTTTGTTAAGCAGAAGAAAAAAAACCTTACTATATTTTCTTTCTTTTTGCTGGTGAAGAATGTAGCTTGTTCTTTTCAAAAGCAGATTGCCTAATCTTTCAGTGAAGAAAAAAATTTAATAACTTAAAGTCTTAAGAAATCTTGCTGCCTGTGTCTTAAAGATTTCTTCTAATTGTATTGATAGAGTAATACTGTCTGAAGTCACTGCATAATCTCAGTCGGCTAAATGTATGTGTTCTTTATTGAAGGCATAGATTAGCTTCTGGAATTATCTTATTAAATTGAATAACAAAGTTACCTGCTCAAATTATTTAGGTTCCTATTCAGTCAACAGGAATAGCAGTTGACAAATGGTCCTTCTACAGTTAAAAAAAAGGGGGGGGGGGCAAAAAAAGCCCTTTAATCACTTTGAACAATCTTAATCTAAAAGATTATAAATTAGGAAACCTGTAATGATATTCTTCTTTGAGTAGAAACATACCTTTTAGGATTGAAGCAAGGGCATAAATAAGAAAAGCATTGAAATAAAATCTGAAAGATTTGGGAGAGGCAGTTTATGGATGCTAGTCACTAAAAACATTGTAAATCTTGAACCCCAGTGTGTTGATTAACTGATTAATTACCTTTGTGTTGTAGACACAGGTGGAATGCAAGCTTTTCAGAATTACTGGTGTGTGGAAATGTAAACCAAAATATTCATAGTATCAGTCAGGATAAGTGGTTGCCTTTTTAAATTGCATAACGCAATTACGTATCTGTGAACGGTTGGACCTTTTTTTATTTTTAAGTTGAGGCACAGAAGGAGGTAAATTTCTGAGTAATTAAGAGATTGGTATGATATCCCAGGAGATTATGAAATACTGCTTTAGTAAGAACATTGGCCATTTGAATTTTATTTCTTAATATGATCTTAGTATGTTTTTTATACTCATAGTTTACTCCATAATTATAATTCAAGTTATAAAACGATGCAATCTCATTAATTTGGTAGAAGACTTCAATGGTGGTAATTAGCATCAGTCAGAAGTGTTCACAGAAATGCTGAAGCTTCGAGTGTGGAATAAACTTAAATTTTATTTTTGCCTTTTTTAGGAGACTATATTCTTGATGCAAAACCTAAAGAGATATCTGAAATTCAGCGTCTAAATTATGAGCAGGTAAGGAGCTGCTCCTAAAATACAGTTGCTTATGTCTGAAGGAACTGAAACTTTTTTCCTCACCAAAGGTTTATCTTCTTGTTAAAAAACAAAAGCATACAAAGCATTGTTTGTAGTTATTCTGTTTTTTTCCTAGACTTTATGTAGGGCATTATTTAGAAATGCTTCCTATTAGTGAAGAAAAACACAGTGTCTGTTAACACAAGAAATGTGGATTTTTTTGCCTGCAATTAGTGTAATGAAAGATTTTTTAATGGAGGAATTATAACACAGAAGCACAGATGTAAGTATGTAACAGGGATGTTGTTTTTTGAAGTTTTTTATTATGCGTTCTTCAGTATGCTGTGTTCTGTGATGCCTGCTAGACTTTCTCAGAGGACGTAAACTCAGCAAGAAGGAGATCTCTGTTCTTAAGTAGTGATGGACAAAAAGAGGTTGATTCCATATTATGAAAGGCAATATTATTTGCACTCACCACAATTTTTATGTCATCACAGAAGTCTCTCTATGTTAAAGATAATGCTGTTACTTTTTGAAAAAATTAATGTATGATGTATTATCTTGGAGCAAATTTTTCAAGCTCTGTCTGTGGTCGCAGCTGTTTTTTTGATTACTCATGGAAAAGTGATTTGAATTTATTATAGGTGTTAGGTTTCAGGCTAGTTCTAATTATTATTAGGTCGTCTTTTCTTGCTCTAATTCAGTGTTGAAAACCAAATCAAGTATCTTGGGATAGTTGAAATTAGAATGAAGATTGGATATGGATCCTTTTAATAATAATCCAAAATATGACTTATATCAAATTATATAAATTATTTGTCTAATAACAAAATTAGCTATATTTTTTCCATACGATTCTGTGCTGTCTAAGATTATAGCTATAATGAAATTACGGGACGGTGATGAAAACTCTATATCTGCTTAAAGTACAACGTCTATGCTTTTCTTGTGCTGAAATATCTGGGTTTACTACATAAATGTCAAAAACCTCTTCCTTAAATGTTTAACTGTACAATTTTTAAGAAACCTGTTCAAGGGATGTTCTAAAGGTACTTGCAGATGCATGAGTGATACCACATGAGAGGGAAAAAGAAACTAATTAGGCAACTGAGTCTCACAAAATTATTACATTTCCAAAGCATTGGAACTAAGTCTTGGTGTTAATCATTAGTTTGTGTTTCTCTTGACAGTTAATATTTTTTGCCTAGAACAGTATACTTTCTTCTTACACAAGAAATTTAAGTAAATTTTTTTGACAGCTGGATGTGTAATGCTTGATTTTAGTATAATTTCAACATCATGACAGGATACTCATTTCAGCTCTGACTTTCTTTTTTACAATACTTGAGGGATTTAATTAAGTATTTGAATGAAAGTTGGATTTAAAAAAAGCACAAGTTCCAACTCACAAACTTAAGAACAGGTTGCCCAGGGAGACTGTGGAGTCTCCATCCTTGGAGATAGAAACTGTCTGGACGTGGTCCTGGGCAACTGGCTCTAGGTGTCGCTTGAGAAGAGGGGATGCAGCAGGTGGCTTCCAGAGGTCCTTTCCGAGCTCAACTGTTCTGTAGATTTATATCCTCGCTTATTTGCATTATTTATTTTTTTTAGAAGCTTGTTGCTTTGAAGGTGCAGAAATAGCTAATACAGAAATGATGCTGTTCACACTGTAGTGAGAAACTTCCGCAGTTTTCTGGACAGTCTGATGTATTCCTCTTTTGCGTACAAAGTAAACATTGCAAAATTAACGCAACTAATGTCGGTAGGTGTATGATCTGAATTTGTGGATGGCTAGTGCCGAATTGCTATAGACTTTCTTCCTGTTCACTTAGTAGTGTAGAAATATAGCATTATTTCTTCCAAAACATCTCTGATACCCTGATATCTGGTCCCTACTAATGAAATGCACTTCTTAAGGTGGTTTGGTTTGCTTTTATAATGATAAAAACTTAGAAAAAATTTTATAAAAGTCTGAGCCAGATCTTGAGAGTTACTTACAAATCTTGCAAAAGTCCAAGTCTTGTGACATAGCAAAAATGTCAAAAGGAAGAAGCAACATTCAGTAAAGAAGTGGGAGCTGTTACCTTCCTGGTAGTAGAAACTTTACACAACAGTGCAGTTAAAGTGCTACAAGCAGTAAAACTGTCTTATTCATAGCAACCACTTCCAAGTGCAGATACTGGATAATGTTCATGACAGTGTTTTATAGCCATGCTTTATCAAGTAGTTTATAAGCTTTTCTGTGTAAGCTTCCAGTCTTCCGAGAGCTTTAAATCTGCTTAGTAACAAAGAAGTATGTCTGTTTATAAACTTGCTTTAGGAGTTTTCAAAAGTTAAATCGAAACTGAAATTACTCAAAGTAGGAACAAGCTTATTGTTCTACTGTCATTTATATATAAAAAAAGTACATTTAAATTTGCATAGCAGTAAGAGGAGTAGCTTAATTCCTTCTGCTAAAATGCTGAAAGTGGTGAACATGACATTTTTGCTATGTGCCTTAATGAAACCATGCTGTTGCAAGTGTAAAGTGTTGTGCAAAGATCTGTAGGCAAGACTATTTTACATACATATGTCTGCTTACACAATTTTTACCTACAAGTTTTGTTTTAGAATTCGGTTGCATGCTGAGAGATGTTTAAAACTTCTTCCAAGATCTAGGTAACATTCATCTTTCCAACAGATGCAAAATTGAGCACAGAATTGAATCCTGAATTAACTGTCTTATCATTAAAAGAAGGCAACACAGTCAACCGTCTCTGTGGTTTTAGTCTGTGAATCTTTTCTGTTTCCATCTCCTCTCCAATCTGTATTTCCGTGTTTTGTCGTGCTTTTTTCCCCTCATTGTTGCAATCCTGAATTCCTCTTAAGCAACGGAATGTTTCAGAACTAAGCAAAAAAAACCCAAAACAACCAACCCCCAACCCCCCCCCCCCCCCCCCCCCGCAAAACACCAAAACCAAAAAAAACCCACCCAAAACATCCCCCCCAACAAAAAAACCCAGAAAAACAACCCAACAAACAAACCAAACCCAAAACCCCAACAATCTATCAACAAACAGAAAAGCCCCTCAGTTTCCCTGAATCTTTTGCAAATACTTTCACATGATGCTCTTTGTGGACTGTTCTCACTTGATGGAAGACTCTTCCTGCATGTCAGGAAACTTGTTGGTTTGAGAGAACTGTCTCACAAAGCACTTTTTCTTTGGCTCATCTTTGCTTTGTGTGATTGGATCTTCATAACTTGGTAATTCCCATAGGATTCCATTGGGATCACTGCTATAATAAGTGCTACTTTCATGATTTGTTTCCACAGTACAATCTACAGGCTGCTTAAAGGTACGCCCAAAATAAGATAACAACACTTTTTTTTATGAAACAAACAAAAAAATCAGATTCTTCCTTTTTGTTCACCACTTTAAGTACTGAACCCCCAAATTAGAGTTGGCAAATAGACCTGTGTAGATGTTTTTGTTCTGTTTTGTTTGTTCATTATGTGGTGGCAAGTACTTCAGCCTGACTCACAAGGCAGGACTTAGATGGGTAGGAGAAGCCTCAAGAGAGTCCCGTAGCGTTTCATTCCCTTACAGTCACAATTCTTCTTGCAAACATCTGGCTTGTGGCTATGGGAAATAGAACTAAAAGAAATAGAAGCTGCCTAAAAGCATCTTGAGTGTAGAAGAACAGTCAGATACAGCTGATCGGAGGGAGAGTTCTTATTTTGCAGATCTCTTCTGGCACAGTGAGAATGAAGAATGTGAATATGCATTGAAACAGTTGTTTAGCTAAATATTCCCTTTGTAAAATTTTTTTCCCCAAAAAATGTTGAATTGTTGAGTACTAAATGGTGAAGGGTTTGAAGAGTAACCACAAAAGTACAAAGCTGTATTCGGTCATCTGGGTTTTTTTTTTTCTTTTTTTCTTTCTGCTGTCAGAATATGAGTGATGCAATGGCGATTCTACATAAGTTACAGACAGGTCTGGATGTCAATGTGAAATTTACAGGCGTACGAGTATTTGAATACACGCCAGAATGCATCGTGTTTGATCTTCTTGATATCCCCTTGTACCATGGATGGTTAGTGGACCCTCAGGTAACTTAATTTTTTCAACAATTTAAACAGAATATAAGTTATTCTGAATTTTATTGGGGTGAGGGGAGATGTTTCAGAATTTTAACTGGAGTCAATACTTATTATGTAATCAGACTAACTTTCAAAATCTCCTGTGCTGAATTAATGACTGTGTAAATAAGAATTGTTGTTCTGAGGGAGGTAGGAAGTTGCCAGATGCGGTGTCCCAGTCATTATTTTTGAAACCTCATTGGAGAACACTTGGAAGGAATGCAAGGTTACTTTCCTCCTGTCTTTAATTCTGATTTACTAGTCACTGCTTTTGAGAACTGAGAATATTAGAACCAATTAGAGAGGACTGCATCTTTAACATATACTTTATTTTTAATATTATTTAATAAACAGTAAACTGGTACTGTTTGCTTAGGGGGAAACTGGTGAGTTTGCCTGGAATAACCTGCCTCGGGTTATTTTTTTCTTTCCTTTTCATGCCTTGTTCATGAAAATTGCTGTTCTCTTATCCCCCTTGGACTCCCCCACCCCGCCCAGCTGAGCCAAGTGATGTCCCATTCTCTCCTCCATCCACTTTAGCAACAGCTTTGA
The DNA here is from genome assembly GCA_035590275.1 of Ibycter americanus. Lineage (NCBI taxonomy): Eukaryota > Metazoa > Chordata > Aves > Falconiformes > Falconidae > Ibycter > Ibycter americanus. The sequence continues at coordinate 19,248,067 of JAVJGI010000063.1, forward strand.
TGCTAACCATTAACTTAAGGATTTAAAATGGTATCTGAGACAGCAAAATGTGTAACAGTCTGAGCTAAAACTTTCTGGCCTAGTGTTTTTAGGGGAATAACAAAGGTAAGTTCTCTGTTTTGAATGCTGTTCCTTCCTGCTCCAGGTTGCTGACATAGTAAAAGCAGTTGGTAACTGCAGTTACAATCAGCTAGTGGAGAAGATCATTTCTTGTAAACAGTCAGACAACAGTGAACTGGTTAGTGAAGGTAGGTAACTCTGTGCTTTATCGAAGTATCTACCCTGTCAAATCTTAGTCACATATTTTATGTGTGTATCTCTGTATGTAGAGATATATGTGTGAAGAGCCGAACCTTCCTTCCCTGGGCCAGCACACAGCACCGTGCTTGTCTTCTAAACTTCTGTCATGCAAATTCAAAACCAGCGATCAGCCTCTTTCTCTTGATCTATTAAATATACTTTCTAAAAAGCTAGAGAGAACTTCCTTTGATGAAAAGGTGTTATGGGCACCATTCAGATTTCAACTTGTCTATATGTTATCTCCTGTAATTAGAATACAAATTATACTACATGATGACAAGGAAAAAGATCAGTAATAATAGCAGTGGATGTAGCATTTCTGAACATGAGAGGGTTATCTACAATGCTGAAGTTTTAGAACTTTCAACACGTTTTCGCCTCTCTGAATGTGTTCCCTTAGATTTGTGGCAATACAGGGGCATCTTAGTAGGGAGGAGATAGGAAAATTATTACCATTGTAACCAGGTTTTATATATTGGGAAGCATGTAATAGACACACATAACAGTACATATTGCTTTTGTAGGATTTGTAGCTGAGCAGTTTCTAAATAACACAGCTACACAGCTGACATACCATGGACTGTGTGAGTTGACTTCAGCTGTCCAGGAGGGAGAGCTTTGTGTGTTCTTCAGGAACAACCATTTTAGCACCATGACCAAATACAAGGTATATTCAACATTTTTGTCTTTGATGTTGTGGGTTTTGTTCTCATTTCAAAGCACATCTTGTTTCTCTCCTGTCTTGAAATAGAAATAAATTCCAGTTTGTTGCTATATGTAAGTTTGGCTTATGGTGAATGTAAGGTCTGTAGCAAATGTTAATTGTGAATTACTGATTACAGTGTTTTAGATATCAGGACCTATTATCACTTGAAATGTTGTAGCACTTTTCCTTATGTTCAGTTTGCTCCCTGTGTTAATTCCCTTTGTGGTTATGTATGACATACATTTCTTACATTGCCCATCACAAACTGCAAGTAAAGTTAAGCCATGGTAAGGGTAATGAATTTATTTAATTTGTTTCTGAGGATATAAAACTTCACTTTACGTTTTAGCCAGTAGATGAGTAGCTCCATCATAGTGTTGAAAATACCCAACCTTTGGAGAAGCTGGGACGAGCTACAATATTTGGTCTCTAGTGTTAGGGGAGAGTGTTTTTTAAAATCTGAAACTGGGGAAGCGAAATGGTGAGATTTGTGAAAGGAGTATTCCAGAATACGAAAAGCAAGTGACAACTTGGTTAATGCTTCTGGGACTCCTTTCTCTGTGTGACGGAGAATCTGGCTTGGCAAGTTTACAATTGTTTATGGGGTGCCTTTGTTCTAACACAACTTTGCCTTTACTAAGACGATAGTGTATTTTTATGGATCCGACTCGGGTAGAAAGGGGCACAGTCCAATTGTCTCCTAAGATTTAATCATTCCCTTCTCTTCAGTGATAAATGTGAATATTTTGACGTAAGCTTTTCACTGGCTTGCAATATCAAATCATCCTTAAGAGTTAGACATTTCTCTCAAACATATGTAAAAGTGTTTACCTTTGTCTAGAACTGTTGAAAGTATGTTTTGGTTCTCTGTTATTAAGTAAGACTTTTAATTTCATACACACTTGCATTTATGAATAATGGTAATAAATGCAAAAAAAGGGGGGAGTGTAACATAAAAAAACGTTAAGGAACTGCTGGTTTTGCCATGTATTGTATGGTGATGTTATATACCTCATGTGAATGACACTAGGTTTTCCATTTCGCAGTACTAGTTCTTTTCTTCTCCCTCTGTTAATCTTGACTGTCAATGCTTATCTTTTGCATTTTGAATCACTATTCATAAGCTGAGCTTTGAATAGTTCTGATAAATGATGATTAACTAACTTTACAAACAGATAACACATTTGGTTTTCTCATAGCTTCTTAGAACACATCTAAGATTTGTTTTAAATTTATGTACGACGGTATTCTCTTAAAGCAGTAAGACAGGTAAAAGAATATTTTTCTTCCTTCTTTCTCTCTCTCTCTCTCTTTTTTTTTTTTTTTTTTTTTAAAGAAAAGCTAGGGAACATACCTGTTTATGGTCACAAGTATATGAAGCTCACTTATGTCACAATTTCAAGACATATAGTTTTGCTTCTTTACATTTTTCTAAATTTAATTCTTGCAATAGTTGGTAGTAGTTTGTCTTGTAAGCCCATACATGGTTTTATGGTTGCTTTTGTTAAGAAAAAAAGCCCCAACCTCAAAATAATTTGATTTTTAAAAGAAAATACTAAGTAGTACAGATACACTTCCTGGGTACAAATGGTACCTAGAGGTGCAGGAAACCTTTTTTTTTTTTTACTGTGTTTAAAGGATATTACAGCTAAAATACTTAAATCCTTCTGGAAATCATTCATTTTTGTGCTATTATTAAAACTCTTAAATTATAAAATACTCCTTGTATTAAATACAGTCAGTGACTATCACTCTGACCTTGTGATTATAAATAGAGAATTTTGTTTGTAGAACTAGACTGTTTGTCGTCTTCTGCAACCCAGGATTTAGATTAAAGGCCAAAGCTTGGTGTGTGTTTGCCAGTGCTTTATCAGCTTCATACTTGTAAAGATGTACTTATCAATTGAGATCCTTTATTCCTTAAAGAAATAAAATGCAACACTCCAATGAGTTAAATATGTTCTGTAATATTGGTTAAGGATGTTAAGGCAGTGAGTAAGAATCTGAGTTGTAACTGTAGGAACTAAATCCAAGTCCTAAGAAACACAGTTAAAATATTTGAAGACTAGTATTATTTGTTAGTTTTGTATTTAAGCTTTACTGCTTCTAAGTGACTGTGGTTTTAATCTTGTCCTTTTTGAGAAGTCTTATACTTCTGAAATGCTAAGTTTTGGAATGTGGGCCATTATTTTTGTGTTTCATAGTTATTATGGTGACATCATTTGCACCTAGTGTTCAGTTTTCATGTTATCTGCAGGCCTTTAGTTCCTGGGGTTGTCACTTTTTAAACACTGTTCATTTTGCCTTGGATTTCTGGTGAGTTGTACACTACAGAATGTGGTATATCAAGAAACTCTTTTAATAAAGACAGAAATTCTTTATTAATTTATTTTTTAAAGTCAGCAGTAACCTTTCTGTCTGTTCCTAACATACCTAGCTATTTGCAATAGCTGTATGACTAGGTATTTTTTCATATCAAGGAAGTAAGAAATAGGCTTGACTTGGGCTTTTAGCCAAGATTAGCTATCTAAAAGTCCTCCAGGATACTCATACGAGTGCCAAATGTCTTGTTGTCATAGAGCTGAGGTTTTTTCAACTGCTTTACTCTTTTCTTTTACTAGGTTTAATGCTAGCTCTGCAGGTTTTTTATGGAGTTTTTTAGTTTGTGGTTTGAGCAGTAGTCAGCAGTAGCTGGACTATGGAGAAAAGCCCATCAATTAGGAAAACTGAAGACACAACATGTGCCAGAGAAAATGAACGTGTAGAACTTCTAGGGGAAGAACTATGCAATTTGTTTGTCTTTCTCTAATACTGCCCTTCTGTTTTCACCCTCCAATATATGGAAACATACAGTTACGAAGTTAAACAAAAGGGAGTTATGCATATAATAATTTATGTACATATAATAAAACGTGTGCATTTTTAGAAACATTTATACTTTGAATAATTAGCAAGAATTTATGGTGAAAATCCCTTGGGTACATTAGACTGTTTAAGTATTATTCTAATGAAGCTAATAATTAAATTTTGATTTGGAAGCTTTCATGTACAGCTGATATAGTGACTTCTACACTGGGTATATTTCTTAAGTTCAGTGGGGGTTTTTGAGGCTGATACTTTAGTGAAAGGACTTGGATTTCAGTATGTTATACGTCAAAGAAAGTAGACTGTAGGTTGATCTTAACTGCACATACTGGAGAAAAGAAAAAAAAAAACAACCCCAGATCGCTATCCTTTTTCAAAAGAAATGCAGAATCCTGTTCCAACTTCTCATCTATGCTTATCTTTTCTAGAATCGGCTTTAAAATTGAGGAGCAGGTATGAGTAATTTAAGAAAAAGTTCAAAGAGCAAAATTCATAAATCGGAGATGTTTTCAGGTTCAGTGTATCAGTTTTTCTAATAAAACAGATGAACCCAAATAGCCTTAATTCTGTTCCATATTGGCGCCACATAACAATCATATGATTGTGATTAAGCCATTTTTAATATTTTTGGTGCTTGGTTGAACAGATTTATTTTTTTTAAGTTGTATTGGAGTTCTTTCCACATCCCATCTGGTGAGCTTGTTTTAGAGATAACAGATATTTTCTGGTTTAAAATATATTACATATGCATTTACCTGTCATTCCTTGATAAGGGATAGTCTCATGGATGTTTTAGAGCGGAAACGGGAGAGGTGGAGACTGGTAACATCCTTTGTGCATATAATTTGAACTTCCTGGGTTTTAAGTCTGTTACAAAGAGTTTGCAGTATTTATTATTTGACGCACAGCATCAATTTAAAAATAGAAGATTTACTAACACTGACAATACTTTACACAATTATACTGAGTTTCAAGTGGCTTTCCACTGTTGGATCAACAGACCTTGCTTTTGGATTGGTTATTTTAGAGGGCTGTTCTACTGAAACAAGTGATGTGAAAGTGTGAGTAAACAGCACAGTATTCTGAATTCCTGCATCTTTGCTTTAAAAACTTTTTTATAGGCTGCTGTTACAAGATGGTGCATAGTGTCAAGGACTCCTTGGAAACGTTGGGCATACTAGTGCCTAACTAGTAAGATTGTTAAGCTGGTTAATCTACTCATGCTTCCTTTGTGGCCAGTGCCTATTGATGCCAAGATTATTTTATTTTTTTCTGCATGGATAGTAAAGGAATTTGTAAGGAAGGGAACTGGAGTGACTCCTCACAAACATGGCTTTGTTTTTAGCCTTATTCTTTAATTGTTACTAAATAAAATAGGTGGTGGGGTTTTTTTCTCTTAAGTGCTTCTTGCATGTTCAGAAATAGAGTGGTTATGAACATGCAGCAACGTTACGAATACCTGGTGTTAGATTAGGGAGTTATCAGTGCTGTTATGTACTTTAGCAAAGCTTATTAACAATCTCTGCTAGCAGATACTTAAAAGGCATTTCTACGCTAGTTACGGGGCTGAAGATAATACTTCAGGCTTTGAGCTGGACAATAATATGTGAGAAGTTGTATTCGAAGACTTATAAAAATATTTATTAGTTTAAAAAAGTGTATGAGACTTAAGGACAAGAGAAAAATTAAAAGGGGGAAAACTGCTTAGTTCACTGTATTTGAAAATATTTGTTACTGTTTTGAAGTATTCCAGTTCAGCTTAATATATGGACACTTCTAAAAGGTTAATCTTGAGGCAGGTAGCTATTGTGCCGTTTTTACGTGTCTTCCAAATTTACTCAGGGAGTAAAAGTTAATGGAAGGGGCTCGTTCAACAATGTATTTTAGATACAGCATTTACATTAAAATCGTGGAAGTTGATGAGTAGAGTAACAATAGTAGAAGAATGGTGGTAGTGATTTCTTTCAGAAACTACTATGGAAGTTTTGACGTAATCTTCCTCTAAAGACTTCAGTGTTGTTTTTCTGTAAAGCTGCTGAGTTGGTATCACAGCGTAATTGTGAAGATTCACAGATTGCATTTCAGAATAGACCATCAGTTCAATTATAATTTGTTTACTCAGTTCATATTATTTAATATAGTCTTGAATAATTAATACTTTACTATTCCTCTTATGAGAATTGAATTAAATTTGCATAATACAGTATGTTGTCTTTTCTGATTTGAAGTTGGAGTATTAGGATCATATTTATGCTTATAGAAAAATTATGTAACACTTAAATTTCATTATCGCATACAAAAGAACAACCAATATGGCAATTCTGTAATATTAGACATCTGTCGAAGTATGGTGAGTGTTAGTTAATTATGGCAGTTCAGTTATCAGATTCTTAATCTCCTTCACTGTATTTGTCCATTTGCCCGAGTAGTCATTTATTCTATTTCCTGTCCCTTTAATTGCATATTAATAGTCTTGGCTCATGTCATTGTACAGTAATCACTTTCAGCCGTTAAAGATGTGATTTTTTTTTTTTGCCTTTGCTTTTCATTACACAGATAATAAATACATCAAATGATAATTCCTAGATCAAGGAAAAACAGGACTGTAAAGAGGGGATCAGTTTGGTAAGAATATCTTAGTTCAGTTGGAACGTTTTTCCCACTGATGTGACTGTAATACAACCTATTTTCTTTAATGAAAAGTAAAAAGACTCCCGTTTGGATTTTGAAGTATGTGTGTTGCAATTATGTTTTCTAGTTTATAAATGTTGGGTTTCTGTTTCAGAACTCAACACAGACTTTTATTCAAATAAGAAGTATATTTCATATCAATAATTACGCTTTTTTCTTGGGCATTTAAGATGATGTCTGAGTTTGCCATAGTAGAGGCAATGTATATAACTTCTTAAAAAATGTTTAAATATTTTTATTAAATTATTTAATAATTAATATTAAATATTTAAATATTTTTCCATTTCTTAGTAAGTGTACAGGTTTTTTTCTGAGGGTTACTCTGTGTAATCAAATGGTGTATATTTTTTCAAAAAAATCTTAATTCTGTCTAACAGTGAAAATACTCAGGTAGTTTAGACTAATCTCAAAACAACAGCACTTCATTCATGTCAACATATAAAACACCTTCATGAAAACCAAGGGATCTGATCCAGAAGTCCAAGAGAACAATTACATGGGCTTTAAAGGATAAAGCTTGAAGTGTTTGTGTTTTCTGTATGTAGCTATTGGACAGGTGTTTGGTTTTCCTTTTCAGTTTTTTTAACTGCTGAAAACTTGGTAAATTGGCATCAGAACAAGTAGTTTAAAGGCATTAATTTTAGTTACTTAATCTGGTCATAAAATTAACCGAGGAAAGGAGATCTTGTAACCAGTAACATCACCTGCAGCCTACATCTGTTTGCATTTCAGAGAGTTCTGTTGTGCAAACCAGAAGACTATGGCATCATTCTTCAGAATAATCTTGCTTTTATCCTTAGCTTTATTTCAAGCTTTTTATATGTGAAACTATAAAATCTGGGCATTGGTCTACAATATCTAGCTATTGATTCTTAGGATAAATAATTATTTGTAACTTGATTGTAGGCACAGTTTACCTTAACAGTTATGCACTTGATACTTTCTTTTTATTGATTTATTCCCTATTGACAACAGTTACTAGTAGATACTATTGCTGTGTGTTATGTGCCAGTATTTTTGGGGCAATGTTAACCCGTGAGACTATTAAAAAAACCCCACAGTTAAAAATAAACCTAAAAGATAAGCTGGTAGTACCTTAGAAATGGCCAGGTAAGACTTTATGAAGGTAGAAACACATTTGTTTTTTAAAGTATGATATTGTTCTTGGCAAGGTGTTCTTGATATTTACGTACATTTGTTAGCTTAATTGCACGACCTTAGTGTGCTGATCTTGCGGTTTTAGCTTTAACCTGACTAGAAAGCAAATGCAGAATCAGGACCTTGGTCTATTAAGTAGAAAACCACTCTAATTTTTACCTTCTTTAAAAGCATCCTTCCTATTTTTTTTTTAATTTGGTATAAATAAATGTTTCTACACTTAAAAATTCTTACTGATTCTGTCACTGTGTACCCTCTTTCCTTTTTCCTCCTTGTGCGTTGCACTGAGTGGAGCTGAAGTGGAGACACTTTGTTAGGGTACAAATACAGTGTAAAACTACCGGACACATCCAGCCAGAAATCCCAGCGTTATGTTGGTTGTGCATCACTATCTCTTCGCAGCTAGACTGATCTCATGACCTGCTAAGTGCTGGAGAATGGTGGCTGGCTCCTGGCACCAGGCATGTTGTCACTTGGAGCAGCTCAAATTTTTAGAGGCAGTGTGAAGGTCATGTCATAAAAAGATTTTCTCATATCCCCAAATCCCCTCAGTGGAATTTGGGTGTGCCAGTGAAGTTGGCCTGTGAGCCTTTAGGATTGGGAAGAAGACATGCACAATGTTAAAACAGTGCCTGTAAAGCCAGTCCGTAGGCATAGCTTCTGTTTGCTTGTTGCAAGTAGAAGCGACAAAAGCATGGGAGTTCTAGGAAGACTGCTATCTGTAGACACAAGTAGCTACATTACACCTAATACAGAAAGAGCAGATTCCTCTTATTTTGTGTATGAAACTGAAAGTTGTCCAATTATTACCAAAAGGTACATAAATACTAGCAAGATTATGAGGGTTCTTGGGAATCCGTTTCTTTTTTTGAGAATTTCCAGTAAGTTACACTAACGTAAGGTAGAGATCAGAGCACTTGATCAAAAACAAAAAGGGAAAGATGACTTTGGATCTCTGATCTTTGCTTTCCCACGGGTCTTTCATTCCAATAAAGTGAAAGGGAACTCTGTCTCTTCACAGGTACTAGGGAGCCTGTGTTTGTTGGTTTGCTAGGTTTTGATAAAGTGAAGCAGCATGTTTTTAAACTCTGGAAGTTGGTATTGGAATTGGAATGGTATTGCTTAGGTAATGTGGTGATAGGTAATGCAGTTTATTGCCTCTCATCAGGGAGCTGTATTAAAATGGTTTATTTACTCTAGGATGGCATTTTTACAATCAGTGTTCAGGTATAGTTCAACTGAGGAGGTCTTAAAAACAAAGTAAGAATATGAATTTTATTCAGAATTGAAACAATTCTCTATTTCAAACAAGTATTAGCTTTGAAATATCTTTGAATGACAGATTCTAATCCCGGAAAGGTAATGATATACTTTAATATTTGTGTGTGAAAAGTTCAGTTTATAATAGTTGGGAGATTATGAATGCATTAATTTTTTCCCATTTCAGTATTATTATTAAACTACACTGTTCAGGAGCTGTTTAAAAGGTAATTCAAATGTATGGCATAATAGAGGAAAATTTGACACCCCCCTTTTTTTCTTTTTAGGTTTTGTTTGAGTCAATGTACTGGTCAAAATAAAATTTAAGAGGTTCAAGTATGCTTACCTTAAACATTCTGTGGTTTTGGGGTTGGGTTTTTTCATTTTTTGAAGACTTCTTATATGTAAGATGCTGTGGAGTAGGTATTCTGTGCATATTGGAAATTCTGTGAAGTTATTTCCTTTGTGTGTTTTTTAAGCATCAGAAGTAGCGTTTGGTTTTTAGCCAGGTTTCTGAGGGAAAGATGATTTCTTGGATCATGTTATGCGGTCAGACTTGTTGCTGACGCTTGTATCTGTCTGTAAGCCCACCTGTGCTGGGGGAACAGCCATTCCAAAGCTTGAACATGCAGTAGTCCTTTGTGGGGTGTTTACCTGTTCTGTTTGGCCTTTTGTGTAAGCACATCTTGGGTACTGTTAGGTACTATTAGAACAACTGCTGCATCTAAATCTTCAAATAATATTTTTGTTATGTCGTATGACCTACCAGCCTCAGGAGGGATGGCTGTAAACTTAGTGGGGTTGAAGAGATGTGATTTCAATTTTGGCATCTCTTACAGACAATCTTTTAATGACTTGAGAGACATCGGTGAGTTGGTTCTGTGCTTGCTGAATAGGGGCAATGTTTTCTTTTTTTGCCTGTTCAGCCTGTGAAATCGTTAGAACAGGAACTGCCTCTTGTGTTTTGGTACATGTTTAGCACAGGGATCTTTGAGAATCCTTCGTGTGCTGCTGTAATACGAACAGCAAATTTTTGTGGATGTCACAATAAACTGCTTTGATTTTTACAGCTGAAACACCGCAACAGGTTTTGCATTGAATATCCTGATCTGGTAATACTCATGAAAGCTTCAGTCTTAACGTGCTGTATGAGCAGTAATAACATTCTTGCTTTGGAGTATAATTCTAAAAATATTTCAAAAGGGGTAGTGTAAGATGAAAATCTAAATTGAAGTTTATACGTGGATTTCTGTGCTGCTTTGCTGTCCCTCAAACATGCAGCACCATCTCCTTTTACTTGAGGCCTGCCTTTGTAATTTCCCTTTGATTTCAGCTCCTCTCCCATTCCTTCAGCCTAAGCTTGCATTTCATCCTTCCTGTACCTTGGCTTCTGGACTAGTATTGTTTCTCTCACTCCCAGACCAGCCCATTTTATAATTTCAGAGTTTGAAATCGAGGAGTTTGGCCTTGTGGAACTGTAAAAAGGCTAAAATCCAACAGAAGCAGTTATTGGTAACAAGTGATAGCAAGAATCTTAAATCTGATTTTTTCAATTGAACTAAACCTCAAATTCTATCAAAACCCATTATAAAACATGAAGTCTGAGATGTGGTCGTTTTGAGGTAATGCCTCTTGGATTATTTGGAAAGATCACCTTTGTCTCCAGCTCTTGCCTTTGGAATTTAATGTGATTTGTCCTGGGATTTAAAATCTACATTGCCAGTCATGAGGTATACTACTTAGGTGTGTTTCCAAAGTTATCAAGGTGTATAGTCACGTTTTATATTAATTTTTAGTCAATATGAACTTTCATTAATAATGAAAAATAACAAGATGGAATATAGAAATTAAGTGTGGCTGTTAATTTAGCAATGAATACTAGTATCTGGTGTACTAGTGCTGTATACTGATTCATTTAAATTTAAAACTTGTTTAAAATCTAAATGTTTTACTGGAATGTAACAGTTGTATTAGCTGGTCGTTTCTGCTGATAAGATTGTAAAAAATAATTTTTTTAGTTTTACAGGTTTTGTTTATTCTTCTGCATAGGGTCAGCTTTACCTGCTGGTGACAGACCAGGGCTTTCTTACAGAAGAGAAAGTTGTCTGGGAAAGCTTACACAATGTGGATGGTGATGGAAATTTCTGTGATTCTGAATTCCACCTACGGCCTCCATCAGACCCTGAAACTGTCTACAGAGGGCAGCAGGATCAAATAGATCAAGTACTGGATTTCTGCTTTTCTATTGTATTTTTTCTGTTTGCTTGTGACTATATATAACAATTAGTATGTATTTGTAGTCATATATATATATATGTATACTTACGCAGATGTGTGTGTATGTGTACTCACATATATATAGGACCATAGAAAAAATCTTTAGATACTTAGGTTGGGGTTCTCAAAAGTGCTACTTTGAAGTATTAGCATGACTTCAAGGGAGGAAGACTAAGACCAGCTGTGAATAGTTTGGAAAATCTGATTTTAATCTCTCAGCATCCAGTTCTGCAAAGAACTTATTCAGGTGAAATGTCACATCTGCCTTGTATATGGAAACAGAAACAGCACTGTGAAACTTCTCATGCCATACAAATTCGTTTCAGGTCATAATATTGTCATAACTGAACTTTGCCTTCTGACGCCCACTTTGAATGTAGGACAAAAACCATAGCAGATTGTGTCTGATGGTGGTTATTTGTTATTCTTAACTATATATAATAGCTTCCAGAAGTTGTGTCTGAGACAGGACTTATTTGTACCAGTTAATGCATAAGCACATGGCAAGACCAAGCTCCTTGGAAATCTTACATTCTGAACGAGTGAAATAAATTTATAATAATCACCATAAATGCTTTTTAAATATGGAGAGGGGATGAATAAGCAGTTGCTTTTTAATAAATTCAGGCACTGTATCTCTCTTGCAGAATAAAGAATCTGGCAGAGATAACCGGGCTAGTAATATCTTGAGTTGCCATCTGGATATATCCAAAACTACCTTTTGATCATTTTCTCACCTGTTTAGGAGTTAGTGTTCCTTATTGATGTACTCTCAATGCTGTTCAGTAGAGTGGGGATAATACTCTATCAAACATAATTAGTGTTAATTAGAAGTAGCAAATTGCAAAGAGACAGCTTTAAAATCTTCTACCTAGAACTGGTATGAGCTGACACTGTCTTTTGCTGCTGCCCAGGTAATGGAATTTAAACCTGAAAGCAGGGGGTTTTAATCAGCTTTTGTGTTAACACAAACAGCTGTAACATGGGCACTGTGAAAGGAGAAATGTAAACCCCCTGTTTTCAGCCTTTCAGCAGTTCAGGTTATGAACAGGTTCTGAAACAAATTCCCGTTTTCCATGAGGTAAATGTATTTGCAGATGAGGCTCAGGGAACAGTGATGCTGCTGTTTAGCTGCACGTTCTGAAAAAAGCACTTGATATGACTTGACTTCTTCTATACGTGAAAGAGCATTAATAAAAAAGTTTACTATTTAGGATTATCTGATGGCATTGTCTCTACAACAAGAGCAGCAAAATCAAGAGATTAACTGGGAACAGATCCCCGAAGGAATCAGTGATCTAGAGCTAGCAAAGAAGCTCCAGGAAGAGGAGGACAGGAGAGCTTCTCAGTACTATCAGGAGCAAGAACAAGCAGCTGCTCAGGTCCAGGTAAGAAAGCATTATCACAGAATATGATCACTAGTTTTCGAGAGTAACTCAATAGTTACATAGACACATCTACATTTGTAAATGTTTCCCGCTGATAAGACTGCTATTTGCGTTCTGTACAGCAAGTGATGAGACTAATATAGGAATCTTAAGAAATACGCTATAATTGTTGGAGCGTGCATGCAGATGTGGCATTTGCTGTCACTTAAATACTCTAAAGCAGGCCTAACCTAAATGAGGGTTTCATTCATACTGTTTAAGTAAAAATGATGGGATGAGTTGATACATAAGGTTACAAAGATTGTATTAGCTAATATTTTACATTACTTGCAAAACAGCATTCAAATAAGAGCTTTCTGATAGTAGTCAGGTTTGCCTTTATTTTGTCGTGCAGAGGTTTGTTGCTGTACATTTTCAGGTGTTCCAGCCAATGATACCATGTGAATCTATTCAGTCCAGTTTCAAATTAGGTAATTAAGTTTCTCCCAGTACACCTTTCTGTCCCATCCCCATAAGCAGTTGCATTCAAAATGCTTGGAAAATGTGATTCATGCACATGTATACACAAAATTGCCATATAACTGAATATTATAAATCTATATATAAAAACTGAACAATATAAACTGAACTTGCACGCTCTTGTGTGCAAGAGGCAATATTTAGGTTCATGTTCTGGATTCAGAGAGTTTTTAACCGCTGAAGACTTTTAAAACTGCTTTTATTTACAAATAACACAAAAAAATAATCTGCACGAAGGCTGAACCTTTGATGGCCTGAAGCAATTGAGAACCATTAATTGGTGTGCTTGTTAAGCATGAAACAAGAATTTTGACAATTAAAAGTTGTATTATTTTCACTGCTTGTTGCTTTAATAGCATCATCGGTAGCTACTTCTAAGACAAAGATTCACTACTGCTGTCTGCAGAAAGGTAGAAAGAACCGAAGAACCTCCTTAACAGGACTTACGGCATGCTTATTTGCAGCTATGAATGGATAACAGCTCGAATAAATGATGGAAGTAACAAAAAATGTTACATTCGTATACCAACCCCCTTGCCAAGTTCTCAACTAGTTTCTAGTCACAAAAGCTGCTGCTTTGCCATATCTAGCTGTCTAAAGCAACACTTTCACTCTGCAACTTCTGAGAAGTGCATTATGTTCTTATAAAAGAAACTAGCAAAAATTCCAGTACAGTAATATAAAGTGCCAGAAAATGCTTGAAGCCAGTTTTTATTATTGAAACAACTGGTCTGAACATGTGGACACAATAGAAGGGACACACAGGACTTGAAATACATTTTCAACGGACTTCATCTTTTTTTGAAATAAGAACTTTTGTGGCAGTTCTGGAGTATTTATACAAAATGACCCTACCTGAATTGTGCTGTTTGCATAATAGTTAAACTTTTGTTTGTGAACTTGAACATAAGAGTAATACTTCAGATTGCATCTACAATAATATTTGTTTTATTCAAGATTTTATTTTTTCTACATAGCAGGTGCAAGGTGCTGCTTCTCCAGCAAGCGGAAGACAATCTGGGAGTAACGAACGCAAACGTAAAGAGCCTCGAGAGAAAGAGAGAGAAAAAGAGAAGAATAGCTGTGTTCTCTTGTAATAGAAAATGGATTTAGTCTGGAGCCAAGTGCATGTCCTCAGAAGCAAAAACAAGGAGTAAAAAGGAAGACAAACCTGTTACATGCCGCCTGTGCCTGATTACCCCATGGATTTTGTTCATGTTTCAAGAGAGGATGGGTGACTTTGTTACAATCACACAGACTTTCTTCAAAGTCATAGCGCGTGCTGCTCAAGATGGAATTCCAAATCACAGTGGGATGCGGCTGTGCTTTGAGTTAGTCATAAGAAATACTGCACCTTGTAGCTGAACACACAAGTCATGGCAAGTTTTGTGTCAGAGTGACATCCATTACTCATTACATCAGTTAGTAAGCTATTTTATCTTCTACTTAAAACAAAGGAGGTAATTTGTTTTGTGTAAGACTTTTTCCTAAAGTCTGTACACTAGCACAACAGAGTTCTATGTTACTTACGTGGTATGAAACTATATCTTAGGCTGGGTATAGTCTTCACAACACAAGAGCCCAAATAACAGCGGGGCACTGCCTCCTCAGTGTGTCCAGATTTCTTTGCTTCTGGATCTGGTATGTTCGGTTTTTTGAACCCAGATTTATACTGTGTTACTGCTATCATTGCACCTCCTGGCCAGCTTTCTTGCCCCAAGAATATGTGACTTGATAGGCAACATACAGAAAATTGACATAGAGAATGGGGCATTTATTAATAAGCAAGATGAATATTGTTTGCTTTTCTTGCAATTACAAACTGGGTATGGCAACTCAGATGTTATCAGGGTTAAACAAGTAATTTTATAGTAACTTCTTTTTCTTTTAGTATTTTTTTCTCTTTTAGGTAAACTGGACCAGATAAGTTCTTATTTATTGACCTCTCCATATGATAGGTGAATGATGAGAGGAAACTAAGGTCTATAATAATCATTATTCTATGTAAGAATGCAGAGTTAAAATAACTAACTATCTGCCTTTTTTCCAGAAGTACCTTGAACTTTAACATGACGTTAACATGTCCACTTGTATATTTAAGCAAGTGTACTGTAGCTAAAAACACACTTTTTTTGTTCGTTTTATAAATCATATATCCTTAAAAAGCACACTTCTGAAGGGTGAGAGAGGAGCGAGGCTGCTCTCCAAGATTGTTTGGGAAGGTGGTCAGATGTAAAATTTTGTTTTTTAAATCACTAATTTAGAATTTTTTGGAAACCAGATTTTTCTAATTTATGGGAACCAAATAAACATGTTGCGTCTTGTAGTATTTATAGAATACAGAAACAGAATACTTGCTGAATTTTGAGGGAACCACAGATCTTCCTCCGCTTCCATTAAATCAATAACAGTTACCTTCTTGCTGAACCTTTTTGATAGAAATTTCTATTTAGCAATTTGTAGATACTTTTGAAAAAGGCTGCTGCTCCTGGACAAGTTATGTATTCATGCTCTAAGCCTGGGTAAGTGCATTAGTCTACAATAATCTGTGAAAGCTAAAGCAGCCAGGTGGAACACGACATTCCTGGGTTTGGGTGTTTGGAGAATGTCTGTAAGAGAGAGGGTGTCTAAACACAAGTCCACTGGTAAAAAGCCACTTCAAAATTATTTCAAGCGGACTTGCTGCGGTGATGGGAACCAGTCATGACATAAATCTGTTACAAACCTAGAATGAAAATCAGACGGATAAAGGAAGAATGTCTTATTAACTAAAGGGCCAGTTTGTATCACTTTTTTCTTCCATGCCTTTTTCTCTTCTGGTTTTTTTTTTCCACTTTTATTACAATTTACATTTATAATAATGAAGTAATGAACAGTAGGAGGTCTGTAATACGCAAACTGTAAACTTAAAAATTTCTCTATTCTCCAGAAAAGGTCACACCCAGAAAAATAACTTTAATACTTAATGTATGCAGTTCAGATAATTTTCTGTGTCAAAGCAAAGGTTGATGTCTTCCTTCCTTTGCAGCAGCCTAACTTCTTCAAACAAATTAATGTGATGGAGGATCACCAACAATAATGACTTACCTACTTCAAACACATCAGAAAATATTCCAATAGTGTCAATAACAGAGACTTTAAGCCAGAATGTTGTTTAAAAACATTCTGTTACTAAGATTTTTCCAAATTTGTGTATTTACATTTATTTATTGACCTTGAAAAATAAATATGTCCAGCTAAGTGTTTGTTATCTTATTATTTTCAGTGACAGTATTGCCACTTTAAATTCTTTTTTTGAACAACTCTAGCTAGAGCAGGCATCGTGGCTATTGAGGGTTTCTTTTTGCCTAGGATACTTGCTCGTATTAGAATTCACGTACCATTTCCCATTTCAGACAGACGTGCCTGAAACCTAATATACTGTAGTTACGGTAATGTTGTCATTTGGTCACAAAGGAAGAAGAGTTAAATGTCAATGCTCATCATCGTGAAGTCTGAACGCCCAGATAATTCAGTTTCTTTTTCAATAAAGGACTGAAGGGTTTCAGGTTGTTTGAGATGGCAAGCATGCTATTCAAACAGTTACCTGTTAATGTCCTTTTTTCTTTGCAGGTCTTGAATCTTGGGAAGAAAGGTAAAGAATTCCTGAAATCTAGGGCATTGTTCTGCATGAGTTGAGCTTGTTAGTAGCAAAAGTTACAAGCAGATGAGCTTATTAATATCCACAATGAAATACATCTGGAAACTTAACTTACACCCTACTGTGACTAACCATTCCAAAAGCAACTGTCACAGTTGGTATCTATGACAGTATCTGATGATCAAAAAAATCTGAACAGAATTGCTTTTATCTGTAATAGTGAGCTTGGAAAACAATATTATAAAATATTCATGGAGTACCAGAAAGACTATGTCTATTTCTGACTATTTACTTGATTTGCTTCTTTTTTTTTTTTTGAAGCTCATGTTCTGGCGAGAGGGTACAGATTTATACTTTAAATCTGTGTATACAATTTAGCATGCACATGCTCTAAATAGCTACGTAATATATATGAAAGCGTCCAGAAAAGTAGAGTAGAACTTGTTTTCCACTAGATAAAAGCTAGCACAGAAATCAATCATAGAATTTTTGTTGTTGCATTGTACTTGTGAAATAAAAAAAAAGCTAAATGCAAGTATTCTTAAAATTAGCAACCAATTGAGCACTGCCATAGTGATAAATGTTTTTCTAAAAGGCACTTTGTAAATGCTCAGATATACCACTTTCCTTGTGACACGCATATGGGAATCCGCAATCCAACAAAGCGGATCCAAAGGAAGATTGTAACACCAGTGGATGAGATTAGCATTCCTGAAAATTCACTTAAACACAATGCAAAAAATATATTTTGTAGCTAGCCACCTAGTTAATGCATTAAAGTATGTGTTCAGATTGTCTGTACAGAGCTCTTCTTGTGGATCACAGACACACAAGCTAGAAGCGAAGCATATGCTCTTCTGCGTACACTTGCATTGGATTGCCAGTCAATCTCTACACTCACTCGGTATTTCACATTATTGTCAAATGTTTCTTGAAACTTGTACACACAAGTTCTTGAAAAAAATTTCCGGTATGTAATAAAAGGCAATTTGAGTTCTTGAAATGGAATCTTTTGGTGTATTCAGCAGGAAATACTCAAAAGGCGAAGCTGATG
The DNA here is from genome assembly GCA_035590275.1 of Ibycter americanus. Taxonomy (NCBI): domain Eukaryota; kingdom Metazoa; phylum Chordata; class Aves; order Falconiformes; family Falconidae; genus Ibycter; species Ibycter americanus. Next base: position 19,265,925 of record JAVJGI010000063.1, read on the forward strand.
TACAACCTTCTTCTTTCCTGCTACAACAGATCAATACCCAAAGCTAGCTCGTTGCTTACATCAGCCTTCTTACCATTAGGATACTTATTGTAAGTTGTTGAAGTTTATACAAAGTACATCCTTAAATACATTATGCTGAATTAAAGAGCTGTATTTATTTTATATAAAAGTAGACTTTTTTAAGGTTGTAACCTTAAAAGCAGCAGGTGACTCAGGAAATGCAAGTTAATTGATGCAATATCCTCATTAGAAAGCATATTAGAGAGAAGCAAAAGTACAAAGCCTTAGTTTGATTGCAATATAATGCTCACGTTTTTCCATCTGTGCTATGATAGCAAGACCTTGGTAACAAGAAAAATCTGACGCTGAAAAATGTTCAGTGATAGCAAATGTCACATGCAAAAACTTAAACATGCATTTAATCTTGTGATTCAGTGCATTTACTCTTTTTTTTTTTAAGCATAACGAGCAATAGACTGTTAGCAGAGTTGTTTTGAGTGGGAAAATTTGGTGAGATGAATGACACTTTCTCATGCAAAATCACTTAGACAGAAGTCTATTTGATGTTCATTTCCATACTGTTTCCATATAGCTCTTTCTTGTTCACAGCTTGTTCTTACACTTGTCCAGTAGAAAAGCAATGTATTTAAGCTCAACTGTCATCTGCTCTGGGGAAAAAGTGCTGTAGGGAAATGCTGAGGAATAGAAAAGTCCCTACACCGCCTCTTGAGATTGTGTAGGGATTTGTCCCTAATTTTGCTGTTACTTGAGACGTAAATGCAGTGGCCACATCTTTTCACCTAGGTAATGACCAGCGTGCTGATTTCACAGTGGGCTGACAGTGTCTGTCCCTGTACGCACTGTTCCTTCTTGACGCTTCTAGGTCAAGACTAGCTGTTCTGACCCTCTGATAACTCCAAAAAGGATTCTATTAAATGTCAGTTGTCTACTGTTCAGTTTTGGTCGTTGTGTCAGCTGTTAGCACTGTGAGCTCTCTGCACCTGGAGAGTTAGCCCCAGAGAATTTGCTGAAATCTCTTAACTGCCTTTACAATTCCTTTTCTGGTTTGTAGGATTACTTGCACGCGTGGAGAGGCTTCATGTGCTGAAATGAGCAGTTCCTTGGGTTTTTAGCTTAAGAACTTTAACTAGCTAGTTAATTATCTTTAGAAGTCAAGATCCCATGTTTACCTCTGCTTGGCAGCATAGGAAAGTTTTCAACAAAATGCTGTTTGGGAAATCCAGAGGAAACAATTCACTGCGTTTCAGTACTCAACTGAAAAGTTTGCTAGCTTAGTCTAAAGAGTATGCTTACAAAATAATTTATTGTAACAATATGATGAAAATGAAGGCATCTATTTCTCTAAATCTAATCTGATGGTGAAACGTGAAATAAGGCACTGCGAGTGCTTTCATCACCGAAATCACTCGTTTAAGGAAGCAGGGGGTGATGTGGCTGGCAGTCTCGCTGGGGCCAAAAGTGAGTGAACTGTGGTGGTTTGACACAGTCAAACACTAAGCCAAATGTATATAGATCTTGGGAGTGGGCAGGGACACAAACTCATCTAAGTTTTATATTTTTTTTTTTTTTTTTTTTAGTTAATCCCTTGAGAACTGTCCTTTAGTGATGACCTAATTTCAGTTTAGGTCCCATCCAGCTTAAGCGATACCTATTGTGAAACTCGTAAATACGGGAAGTGATCTGCCAGTGTCTCATGGGACGGTGCCTTTAGCTCATGCAAACTCAGATTCTCCATCACTGAGCTGGATGGAGTAATGGGATACTTGGTCTGTCTCAGCTTGCACAGACTTTTTGATGTAAGACTTCAGCTGTAATTTTTCACAGTGAAGATTAGGCTAGGCAGTCTCGAAAATTTCACCTGACATCGTTTAGCATTTTTAGATTTGTTCTAGATGTGTTTCAGAAAAAGCTGGGATAACTGGTATTTTTGTCTGAAATCTGTTGACTTTTGTTCTGGTTCACTGGCACATCCCCCAGAAAGGGTCAGAACTGCACCTGGAAGGAACACCAGTGTGTCAGTAAACTAAACGAGCTGAGTAATGGGTACGTCCTTGGGTTTCGTCACCTCTTGTTTTGGGGAACTCCAAAATACCAGTAAGAAAACAGAGAGGCTTCTCCCCTTTACATGAACTGGCCATATGTAGTCATTAATATGTGCACTGCGTATTTCTTTCTTAAGGCTTGCTTATGTGTTCCGGTCGGTGAAGCTGATGAGTTAAATGTTTATGCTTGTAATCTAGTGAACGCTGCCGAGCGTGCGGCTAGGAACACTCCTGCCTTCAGACACAGAAATAGCCCTGACAAAATCCCTATTGACACGTAGCAGCTCTGGTGCTTTTAAATACAAGAGCTGTAGAACAGTTAAAGGAAAACTCTAAATAAAGCTTTTTACCGTTGCGAATACATTCCTTTTGGCAACGGTAAATTATAAAATTTAATGGAAATTATAAAGTCGGACATAAGAAAAGATAATTGCTGTTAGACATTGCCTCTCAGTGAATACAGAACAGGCAGGCGTTGCACAGGACCAGCCGCGTTAGCCAGCGGGGGCTGGAAAGCAAGCTGATCCAGCACCCCAGCTCCGTCACTGGCAGTTCACGAAGACGCAGTGCAGTCCAACTAGACACAACCACAGCACCCTCACCTAGCTAATGCTAACAATTTTAATGCCGAGGACAGGACTATATGGACTTCTCCATGTAACGTATGAATTCCAAGTGCATATTGTCATTAAGTCCGTATTATAATTTATCATATGTGCCAGCTATAGTAAAGCTAGCGGGATTCCTTCTGGCCATGCTATAAATGCACTTACTTTCTGTGAAAGAAATACAGAAAATTAGATGACTGCTTTCCTAATAGACTTTGAAACTACCTTGAAATGTTCTTTGTAATACTGTCTTTTTCAGTCTTGGGAAATTAAAGAATGCATAAAAGTTTCTGAAGAAATGTAATGATTGGACACAATCCTTCTCTTGTCTTGTAGTACGTCTATATGGAACATAATACTATTAAAAAAAACCAAAACCCAACAACCCACCTTAACATTTAATTCTGTAAGAGAATGTTGTATTTAGCTATATATGCTGTCGTCACCTTTTAGAACTAACAAACTGCTTCATCAGTAGCAAACCTGTGCTGTAGAGATGTCACTGGAAGGATTTAATAAACATTAGGAAAAGATTATTTCTAAACAAAATAATACAACATTTTGGGTTTTTACAGTGGTCTGCTGTGAACTGCAGTAGCCAGCAGATCGCAGTTGCCTTTCAGTCACAGTAATTAGCAGTGGCTGAACGCGTCTTAGGATCCTTTTAAACTCCCGGAGCAGTATTCCAATTCTTAACACTTGTCCTAAATCTTTTTTCTATTAAATGTCTATCCAATCCAACTTCATACTACCAGATGCAGCCATGACAGGAATGTGACATTTCAGTGTAGACTTAAGCAAACCAGTTTCACAATTTATTGTAATAGTTCATAATTAATTACCAGCACGTATCAGCTCTGCGAGCGGAGAGCTGGGAGAAACAGCCGAAATAACCGGCTGTACCTCCGACTTTGGCTGGAACTTCCAAAGAGTGTAGAGGAAGCTGATGACCAATACTGTTCTTCCGGAAAAGCTCAGACCAAATAAGAAAGTTTAATCTATGATGTTTCTTCTACTTTTTTTTAAAGAAGAAAGCTAGTGTTAAGACCATTCTGTGTATTTTTAAGAGAAAAAAACAAGCTGTTTTGACTTCAACTGCATCTTCAGATTTTCTAGCTTTTCAGCATGGTACCTGTTCAGCATGGTACCTGTTCAGCATTCTATACTTATTTCTTTATTTTCTTTTCAATATTTTGGTGTCAGGGCATTAACTGGTCTCTTAATTTTAGGGTTTTTGTTACTGCAGATTAACCAGAGCCAAAAGGAAACGTTGTATATTAATGACTGGTTTTGTTTACAACTGAGTTTTAGTGAGTGAAGTCTTCAGATTGGAAGTTTGAAAGCAGGTTCTGTGTGAGGTGAGTAAAGGCCAGTTGCAGCCCTGGTAAACTTTACAATTGAGTTATCTTTATTATAGGAAAACATTATTGCTGCGGAAATAAAATCCTTCTTTTGCTTGGGAAAGTATAGTAGCTGGTTGTCTTTGAGCCCACTGCAGACAGATACAGTGAACCGATGAACCTGCTTGTGAATTTTTAAACTACTTATAATTTAGCATTTGCATTTTGTATCCTGAATAGTTGCAATAATTACACCTTTGCATTTCATATACTCAGTTGACAGCAGCCTGCTTGCACTTCAGGATTTCTTACATGCTTTCTCTTTGAGGCTGGCAAGCAAAAATAACTTCTGAGAACCCATTTAAAAAGTGATCACAGGTACAGTGACTTCAAGAGAGAAATCCTTCGTAGCAAACGTTTCCTCACCTATATTTAGATAACCCTTGCCATCACTAGCACTGTTCCATTACGTTAAGGAGCGTGACTGGTCACACAGTTACAGCACATTCATCAAATAAGCAGGACTCTGGTTTTGATACAGTTTGTACCTGCAAAAAGAAACCAGTTAATATTCCTCCCCAGACTGCCATCAGATCGTACGGGACAAATTCTGTCACTCGTGAAGGGTTGTTCCCCCTCCCCCCATATTTTTGCAGTGTATAATCACTGTTTATAACTCAAGCCTCAAAAAGTGATAGTGGTACTTAAAACTATAGAAAGTATCAAGCATCTTGTCCTGTCCCACAGAAATAAACTCTATGTCTGTCGCTACTTGCTCAGTACTAGTTCTTACGTAAAAAGTCACGGAATGTTAATACTTTACACCTGCTTTGTTCATAAGGGAGTGAAAAATACTGTCATCATTGCCTCACAATAACCTGATAGAGCTTTAATCTTACGTGACAAGGGGGGTTGGTTTATCTTTCATGTTACAGCTTTCAGTGAAAGAAGTTCTTATCAACGTTTCCATAAATAATTTTTGGTTATCTTTTTATCTGGTTAGTAGATGCATAGCTATTACTTGTACAACTTTTTATAATCACCTTTTACATATACAGGTAAGCTTATTCAAGAAACTGCAGATGAAACATACAGAAAGGAATCCTACAGAAGCTGCCCCTAGTTCTTTAGTGTTAAGTCAAATATTTGTTATCACAGTAACTGTCTTGACTGGGCCTTTTTAGAACGAAATTATTAAAAAAAAAACCAAAACACAAACCCAACCAACTATGTATTTTAGAGAAGTTCCAAAAGACTTCCAGATTAGCAATGTCTTGAAGATGCCATGCCTCGACCCCCCAGAATGGTACAATTGCTGTTTTAAATCAGCAGTTGAGTTGTGAGCCCGTTAGCCACCTAATGTTTACCTTGATCTCTAAATCTAGTTTTAAAAGGAAATGCAAAAATAAAAGCTAATGCAAGCTACTGTAGATTGACCAAGAGAAGTGGAAGACATTAAATTTTTAACAACTGTATTTTAGAAGTGCATGACGTGATTAAGTCTAGTCATGCAGTGTTGTTTGTACCGATGTATGTGATGGAAATCCTTTTCATGTTACACCGTTATCCAACATTGTAATGGCATCTACCAGTTCAACTACTGAATGTTTTGCATTTTAAAAGCCTTAATTGTTTATATTGTATTGATGTGTTTTTAAAACCTATAAGGAAACAACATTTTCCTTGTAAATTGTTAAAATAATTTTGAACACTTAAATAATTTTCGGAGAAGTCCAGTTCTGTATCTTAATACCCCTTTTTGTTTGTGTACCACAAAAGAAAAACTGTTAAATTCTGTTACCTTTTAAAAAGTGTCTCCAGTTATCAGCCTCTCTATAGTTTGTCTTTACCCTATTGAGATATATTTTGGTTAAGTCTTCTGAAATTCATTGTATGTTAATAAATTTAAGTGAGCAAACTTAAATATTTCATTTAGGTATTTATGTTCTTTCCTAATAATAAAGGTTGGATGAAATCACTAATATATATATATATATATATATCTTGCTCTGGAAAAGAAAAGGATAGACTTCTGTTGATCTAAATATTTTATAAATTCAAAGGTTTTGGCAGTTTGTTTTCAATCAGGTTTTCCCCCTCATCATCCTAGTTTGTTTCAGTATTTTAATTTAAGTGAAATATCTACACATGCACAATCACATTTTAATTTAACTGAGCAAAAAAAGTCGGGAAATGTTATTTATACCTTTAAAAGTTGGAATGCACATCTAGACCTGTTCACTGCAGGCAAGATAGCAGGTCACATCTCAAGGCTTTAGTTTTGTACCTCTCTATAGCTTTGTCTTTTAGAGTTATAAAATTTCATATTTCCCATTTGATCCATTACAAATTAATCTTACAGCACGTATTTATTTTGTATGTATTGTCATACCTGATGAAGTACAGACTGCGGCCAAATGGATATGTACTTTTTAAATTGCACTAACTTGTACTTTCTCTTGGAAACTCCTCCAAAAAAACTCAGTAAATTGAACTTCTTAGATTTTTCTTCTAAGAAATGAACAACAGAGAAGATACTTAATGCATCAAGGTAAGTTACTGGCTAAGTGTGTCCTGACACACTTGCTGATACAGCATTATGTCTTGTGTTTAAACCTAGATGTTAGTTGTTAATATTCACAAAGGATTAATTATAGAAAATGCTGTTACACCAGGTTTTTCTCTCCTCCTATCTTTCCTGAAAGGCTTCTTACTCAACAATTTAGTTTCACTTGTTTTCTGCTACTTAATTCCTCTGGAACACTGCAGATACCTAGCAGTTCTTCCACACAGCAAAAAGACTGTAACGGAGGGTGGCAGAGATCCATGTGCAACATCAGCATGTTCTTACTGGCTCTTGCCTTAAAATTTGTAACGTAAATAATTCTTTGAAGGACAAGCTGGACGAGTAAAAACTTCCAGCTGTTACTCTCATACTACTTTACAAGCTCTGACGTTCTGTTAGCAAGGTCCTCCGTTCATTTCTGTAACGGTCCCATCTAGTAAAGCTGTGTAGTGGATTAGATTTGCTTTCTTTTCTTTGCTTGCTGAACAACAGCATTTCAAATATATACTTAATGCTGACTGGGGCATAGATGAATCTTGGCCTGGTCAGGAAAGGTTTATTAACATAGGCCATGCAGTGCTTAACAGAACAAAAGGGTTAAAAACACACATCCCTTTTGCTTCAGATCACATGAGGGGGCTGTAAGTGCACTTGGAGGGGACTGCCTGGATAGGATTCCCCAGCCATTATAAGCAAAGTTCATTTCTGGCAGTCTGGTTTAAAGAAGACCTGCATTGAAGTTCTGCCAGAGCTTTGCTAAACATCAAGAACAAACTCTAAAATTATTTCTTCAGGCCTCCCATACATGTTCCTATCTTTTTTTGGTACTAATCTTTCTTGTGCTATCCAATGTGCTTCTAGCTTTTCAGTTCAGTAATAGTGAAGGAGACAAAGCAGCTTTAGTTGGAAGCTAACGGCACCTGCGTTTTGATTTGCTGTACCAATGCGTCTGTTTAATTCTGCCTTCCTTCCCCAAAGATTCTTTCAAAGACTTACTAGAAGCTATACAGAATATGAAGGTTTATTTCAAAAGAATACATTTGCAAGAATACACATAAATGCACTCAATGTAACAGTACCTTCTGCAAAAATAGGTTACATAATACCCGGTAATGAAAGAACAATCTTATTTCTCTACAAATTAGAAAGCAGAGATAATAGCCTGGACAACCTTCAAAATGGAGGTTATAGTTGTGTATGTTGTGATAAGTAGCTAACTTTAAAGCATGACACCACAGAGCTAATGTTGGTAAATCAAACTACTGGCACACAGCTGCAAACTATTTTGTACAGGATTAACAAATATTTTGGTTCCAATTTGTTTTTATGCAGCTCTAGTGCCTCAGGGAAAATGCTTATCAAAGATACACAAAAACTATCCAAAATTACAACGTAACTATTAAAATGCCTCCAAAATCGAGAGGAAAGTAATCATGTTAAATTAAAAAAATTTAACCAGGACTTCCAGACAAGATTTCCTGTTTTTAATCAGAGAAAGTTTACAAGAGATTTCAATAAGTTATCTTGAAACCAAGCGGCTGTCGATCTTAGAATCTTCGTGGAGGTCCACCTTTAAATGGCTTAAATCCTGAGCCACTTCCCCTCTGCATGGAATTGCCTGTGATCTGTACAACTCTATTAATTGGTGAAGAGTTACTGGAAACAAAGGTTTTAAAAAAGTGTTAAGTTAATCAGGATCTAAACTCTCGGTGCACAGGTAAGAACATTGAGTGTAACGTCTCTTATCCCTCAACTGTTAAACTCTAAGGCACTTGAAACCATGCAAGAAGGGAGACTTTGCAAGAAGTCGCTCGCTTCTGTGCGGCTCAGCAATACTGCCACCAGCAATGCAACAACTGTGCTGGCATGGAAAGAGGGGTTTGAATGTTGTGCAGCAGCAACCCCTCCCCAGGAAGCAACGCTGCTCGCACTGAGACCAGTACACTTCCTAAGCACAACCACAGCCTGGAGAGCTCAGTAGGGAACTGAGAGGAAGGAGTAGGTTTTGTACCTTGTGTGTGGAGACATCATGCCCCCTCCTCCACGGCCATCTCCCATTCTCCTCGTGTCGTGATACCCACTTCCTTGAGAACTAGGTCCATGCCATTCTTTTCTTGGTCCAGTTTCACGACTATGGCGTTCAACAACATGTCTGTCCTCGTTATAGTGCTGTAAGAAAGTGAGAGTCATTTTCAGAATGAAAGGCATATTTAATGAGCCTTTCAAGAAAGTCAAGCTTACAGATGTAACATACAGAAGTCAGGCATCTTTTAAGACTGCAGTCCATCGGCACCTAACCCATGCTTACAAGAGTCCTGTTAACTCTAGATAACTAATTTGCAGTAATGACTGTGTGGGTACGCAGGGAACAAAGTTACATGAACTCATTCATATTCACTCCCAGTTCCCTCCTGCTCTCATAAAATTACCGACAAGTGTGTTCTATATAGCTAGAGGAAAAGAAACACTTTTTTTTTTTTTTAAATGCTTCAGGATCTAGTAGCATGGAGCAATTCGTGTCTGCAGACTTTAAGTCTTACAGAAGGTTTTTCTCAGTAGCATGTTACTGATTACAATGACAAATTGCACTGGAAGTAGGAGGCAGTTAAGACCCTGAAAACACAGCATAACAACAAATTCTTAAAAGCCTGATCAGCAACTCATTCAGGTATTGTTCTGATCGGTGTGAAAGATGACAGACATAAAAAGAATTGGGTATGCTTTCTGCAATTTTGTGCCTTATTAAAAAACCCGACAAAAAAGAACCTTTAAAATAAAGAAAACTAACTTGAAAATAGCCAGAAGGCTTGCTAATGATTTGTGTGATGCTATATGGTCATTTTTCCAGCATGATTTTGCATTTTCCAGTCACTCACTCATGCACACAAACACAAGAGGATGACTCACTTGTCCTCCACCTCTTTCTCCCATCACGCCTCGTTCTCCTTCCCTGCTTCCATACCCAGAAGCACTGCTACGGCTACCAGGAGGTGCACCTCTCACATGTCCAGACACTTCTCTTCCTGATCGATCTGGCCTCTCGCCTCTGTAAAAATTGCTTTTATCAAAATTTTGGTTTCAGTGTAATAGAATTGGTACCAAATCATAGCACATGTAGACTGCAAAGTTCCCTTTTTGTTTTTCAGGTTGCTAGCAACTTGCCGTTAGCTTCTTAGAAACATTCTTTTAGATCTACGTGGCGCTCTAAATAATTACAGCTTATGTATTACTTGTTTACATCTGCATTCTTGCACAAAAGCCTCCTTACTACGTGTTGCTACACATGGTTAAGAACAGACTGCTGGGAGTCGGTGCCACGTTTACAGATGAGGTAACATGCAACACCCTACAGACTATTTTTTTCTCATGCTCTTGGAAAGTGACTTTGTAATTCTTCAGGAGGCAGGGGTCTGTTGTCCCTTTACACATCAGTTCTTGAGGAATTACTACTATGGCTAATTCTACAAGAATCAGTACCCTCGCTAGTTTGTTGGTTAGCCAGCAAATTTACCTGCCATCCCGTTTGTCTGTGCTTATGCTTCCCTCACTCTTCCAATTTGTTTGCCTAGGTGGATTTGAACCAGTCTCTCTTGGATGTCGACCATGTGGTATTTCAGGTCTGTCATGAATTATCACTGTTCTTCTTTCATCTCTGTCTCCTCGCACTTCTCGTCTGTCTGTATCTCGAAGTTCACTTCTTGGTTGTGGTGGTTCGTTTCTTCTGGACTCACTGAAGTTCTTAGGATATCTCTCAAACCCTGGCTCTTCTCTTCGTGCTGTCGGGCGAGTCTTTTTTGCTTCACCTTGATTTACAAAACGTTCTCGCCTAAGTTGTTCAAGTACAAAAAAGTCATTTGCTTGTCTCCCATTTCCCTGCACATCTAAGCACATGCCTGAGTATTCAAAAATATTATTCATCTTTATATTAATGTTTATTACTATATAGGTGGTACATCTCTCAACGATCCTTCCCACCCCAAATTATATTGATTTCTACAACTGTCATCTTGAGATCAAGTTCTTACAGCCTGTTTAAAGTTTCTTTATGCATTTATCTGTTCACATTTTGGTCAGTATAATTTAAGCAACTAGTATTTAGTCAGTATAATTTAAGCAACAAATTTCTGCCTAGTATGAAGCAGAGGGAATGCTAGATTTCTCGAGTCAGCTAGAAAATATAATTCTAGTTCATTGCAGCATAACAGTAGAAGACCACGTAATTGTAGCTTCTGGACTTCTACTTTATAACTGGTTATTGGAGATGTTTAATGGAAACATGAAGTTGGATCTGGAACCAGTATCTACTGCACAGCTGCATGGATTCTGATGAACGTGACTCGTGCAAGTAATGCTCTTGAGTCTCATTAAACCAGTTGCTTTTAGCCTTGCCTCTTCAGGAGGTAAGTTACCAAGTAGGACAGATCTAATCCATTGGAACCTACTTATGACTAGATGTGAAAAAGGAATAAATTGCAAAAAATCTTTCAAAATGTCACCCAAAAAAGACCATCAGGCTGCTCGTTTAAAGTCCTCAGAGAAAAGCAGACCAGATTCCATGATATAAACAGCCAGTCCTGAAGACACAAGAAGTTTCAGGACACTACTGCGAGTGTATTGCACCAGAACTGTATAAAGCCTTTAGCACCATTTTACATTTTGAACAGTTAAGAGCGAAATCCACAGAGATGCCGGCAGGCAAATACCTGCCCCATTATCTAAACTTACCTATCAAAAGATGATGACGGAACAGAAGAACCTTCTGGATATCGTCCTCTTTCTCTGTGATCAAAGTCATTAAACCTGTTCTGCTGGCGACTGTAATCTGAACCATGACCAAAACGTGCATCTGTATCAAGAGCCATCTTCTTATTTTCATTCCAGTAAGGATCATCTCTCCTTTAAAGCAAAACAAATGAACCTTCATCAGTTACAAGTATCCAAATCAAGGCCTAATAAGCACAAAATTGTTAAAGAGTCAGTAGTCTATTTTTAAGATGCTCATTTGACCTTTGGAAAGCCACTAACAAAAGGTAGACTCTTAAACAGTAGTGAAAGTCATTTAAGAAAAAAAAACCTGAAACACCCCTCTTTTGAAGTGCAAATTAAAGAGGAAATATCTGTAAAATATATAATAAAATCTAAGCAACAGTATACCGTGTTGGGCAGTTTAAAAAAAAGCAGAGCAAAACCAAACTCCAACACACACATCATTGTAGCAAAATTTTGCCTTGAAAATAGCCTAGGAAAAAAAAAACCTGCCCTCTAGAAAAAAACAACAAACAAACAAACCCCTACTACAAAACACCCACAAATCAGAATAGCCTTCTCAGCAAAGAATAATGTAGGGAACATCGCAGCCTTGCTTATTAGAAGCATTCAGGTACAGAGTATGATAAGAATGTGAGATACTGAAGTGTATGATCAGCAGCCTTGAAAAATGAAGCTGTCTTTATCTCTCTGGTGAAGAAATGTCAGTGTTCTGCTACTGTATCTACCATGATGACTTATATTTACCTCCCATTTTACCACTTATATATCGATTTTATGGCTAAGGTCTCAGTTCTCTTCTTATAATCAAATAAAGATCAAAGCCAGTTGAATTCGTGTGGCTCAAACAGTGAATGATACATGTCATCAGCTTCGATAAAAGCCATCACATTGAGGTCCTGAACCATCCATTTACCAGAAATGTGAATTCCTCACAAAGTAGAAGCAAGAAATTTCAGCCACTAAGGCAGAAGAACAGTTTCTTCCTCAGCAAATGCACTGAACTGCATTATGCTCTTTTTGGACAATAACAATTAATTCACGGGACGCTCCTCTTATTTCAGAACTTTCTTCTACAGATAAGGTATGTTTCAAGCTGGTCATAAACTGATATCAAAACCAAACAAATACCAGAAATCCAGTTCTGTGCAGACTTGCTGCAGGTACAAATGCATTTTGAAGTCTGACACAAGGCTGGTAGCTGTTGCCTTTCACTAAGCACTGTAAAACAAGGGTTTGAGAATTAGTTTACCTGTGATCTACATCACGCGGACGTTTCAAAGAATTCCTCTTTTCCTGTTCATAACGAAGTTGCTGCTGTTGTCGACGGAGTTCCTCCCTTTCACGAGCAATACGCTCTGCTTCTTTTCGACGTTCCTACCGTGAAAGGGAAGGGTGAATAAACACAACAAACAAACCAGCTTTTTATTAGAGATACCTACAGAACAATTAGCAAGTATAGGGAATTAATACTCGATAGTTTTCTATTAAAGGCTATCTGCTAAAATTAATCCTTGGATATCATCTAAAATTAAAGGCCATAAGGAATACTTCCCTAAAAAAGTAGACAACAGACCTGGAGAAGCTATTGGCCATTAGATAGAAACATCTCCAGGTAATTTCTTGTATTGCTGCTGTATTGGTTGCCCAGAAACACATCTCATTAGGTTTGCAGTGACATTCTCTCAGAAAAGTCTAGTAAAATTATGGAAGACTAGTATGGGCAATATGATTTGCTGTACTTCAGTTTTAGAGACAGACATGCATAGCCACCGCATAAACCAGTAGCAAGAGCCTGCCATCAAATTACTCAGAGTCAAGCAAAGAGAGAAAGATTACTGCTGTTGTAGACTGTGAGTTATGTAATGTTTGGCTGGTTCTTTTATGGGCTGGGAGTAAGGGTGAAGAGAAGAATTCACCGTAAGTGCAAACTCAGTAATATGCCAAAATGATATTGCACTGCAGACCAAAATAAAAATATGCACACCTGTTCAATACGAACACGCTCTCTTTCCAAACGCTCCCGTTCCATCCTTTCCCTCTCCAGTTTTTGCCTTTCAATTTCTAATCGCTCCCTTTCTCTCTGCAAGCATTCTTCTCGTTCATGCATTATTCTTATGCGCTCTCTCTCACGACGTTCCCTCTCAGCCATTTCTCTTCGCCTAAAGAAAAAAAGTAATAAAAAAAAAAAAGAAAAAAAAAAAAAAAGAGGTAGCAGAAACTCATCTGAAAAAATTTCGCATCTAAAACTAACATCACCTTAGGCATAGGTATGAAAGAAACTATTTGAGAGTAAGCTCTGGACAGAAGTCCTCCTATCGGAAGTCTGCCCATGTAGCCAAAGTGGTTTTAGCATATTCTACAGAACCATTTAAGCAGACAACAGATACTAGGAAAAGTTATATCAAGAATCGTCATTCTTGATGTATTTTACGCTGGATTCATATTTCTGTGTTGTCAATTGACAGACAATAATAACAGCTTAGCAAAGAATATGATTTGGATCCAAAAATAAATGGTATTTTAGCCCATCCTCTTCAATGCACTTATTGTTTTCTGTCCAAGAATAAGACAGAACAACATACCACTCTGGATTTGCACAGGTTAAGTATACTTGTCAACAGCTTCATTCTCCTTTCTTCTTCCCACCTCCTATAGTACAGCTTACAAGAAGGAGGAAAGGCACTTTCTCCTTTAAGCTTGATGCTTGCTGGTAATTCCTTTGTTTGCAGAAATCCAGCCAACAAAAGTCATTTAACTATCCCTTGCAAACTTTTGGCCATATGAAAAGAGCAGAATAGAACAGTGTAGCCATTTAGTCCTTTTAAAGGGACAAGATTGTATTATGCTTGATTTGTCATTCAGATATACAACAGTTCTCTGTTTAAAAACAACCAACCAACCCCAAACACTATTTCTGGCCACATGTCCTTGTCAACTTCTCATCTTTTCAAAAAGAAACCTGACATGCAGTAACACTTATGAGACAAACCTCCCCCCGCAACAAACACTAAGCTATGTGTGTACATATATAGCTACTAAAAGATTAAAAAATTTTGGAGTCTATTAATTCATATAAAGATACTGTTAGGTAGGTAGAGTCCCAGACTTTAACATCTGAGTAAAAGGCTTGACAGAATGCATTCTGATTAGATTTCTAAATATAATTTCTAAATATAGTATCTGATCAATTAATGTATAAAATAGCCTTTAGCAAAAAGTTGAATTACTACCTTCGGAGTTCAACAGCTCGTCGTATTCTTTCCAATCGAACCATGTGTTCTCGCAATCTCTGTTCCTTCATCTTTTCAAAAGGCAAGATATCCTTTCTACCCCTGTATTCCCTGAATTTCACTTTATCTTGAATAATACGCTCTTTGTTCCTCAATATCTGTGGCTATAGATAGAGATTACAATGGTTATTTCAGAAGTCTCATTCATTTAGGGAGATTTCTGGATGCTATGTTCAAGTATCATTAACTACTTAGCTATCCCAAAGCATACAAAGCTTCTATCTAAGCTTAACAGTTTGTGATAGTTTATTGACTCTTCAGTGAAAATATCAACTGTAAGGTATTATCAAATCAGATAAGGATTGCATCAGGTCTATAGATACTTACTTTATCAAACCTTCCCCTTCTAACTGTCCTAGTGTGGCCTTGGTCTCCTTTTGTTTGGTCTAAAACTACAACTTGACCTGGACTTTTACCACCTAGGGAAGGGGGGAGGAAAAAAAAAAAAAACAAAAAGAAAAAAAAAGAAAAAAGTTTAACACACACACACACACACACACATATCCCTATTTGCCTAGTACAGATTTTCCTTAGTGAAATTTCTACATCTCTAAAGTGAACTGTTACTGGTAGGAGCAGCATACCATCACATGTCTGTAATTAAGTAGTAATATAAAATATGGAAGCTTTTACATCAGCTCTAGAGTAATACATGTTACTGGAGTCTAAAAAAACCAGGTGTTTAATTCTCTGGTTTCCAGTAGAGCAAGAACACGCCCCCAAAAGAAGTCAGACACACATATTCAACAGGAGGAAACATGGCTATATTGCATACTTATTCTTTTCTTTTCTTCAGTTTTTTTAGTGGATTCTTGATTAGGGCCACTTGCTCCATTATCACTCTTCTCATCTTTACCTTCTGTTTTCTTGCCTTCTTTACTTTCTTTTTTTTCGGATTTCTCAGATTTCTTTTCTTCTTTTTTGGTTGATGGAGTTCTTGTTAGGAAAGAAACCACAAATGCAATGAGGAAAATCCAATGTAAAGGTTTTTCACAACTTCAGAAGACATGTGAAGTTTCTTACTTGCTGGCTTTATCACTTGATGCTGTCTTCTTATCTCCCATGCTTCTACCCGAACCAGATTTCTCATCACTTTCCTTCTTTAACTCCTTTTTGGAGGGATCGCCTTTCACCTAGATTTTTTTCCAAAAGCAAACAGGTTAATACAGATTCTTGCCTAAGATAGTCTATTTGGGGAAAAGTTTTCATCTTATTAAACCTACTTTCTCAACAGAAATTTGTTGTCCATGCAGCTCTGTTCGATGAAGGTGTGCAATGCATCTAGCCACTTCTGTACTAGAAGACATTGTTACTATGCCGTAACATTTTGCCCCTGGGCTTCGTGCATTTGTGACCACCTTTGCACCAAGTACCTACATAAACAGGTAAAATTTACATTTTGAGAGATGTGTAGTAAGGAAGCGATGGTATTCCAATAATATTTTTACCCTAGTATATAAAAACCAAACCAAACAAACCCCCCCACCCCACTAGAAAGACTTGACACTCCAAGTTTTCAAAAGCATATAATTCCACAGGAAGTTGCAGCTTTGAGAACTTTATTCCAACTTTCACATAAAGGCATATTAATGCTTATGTCCTGTTTTTACCAGTCATAACCTCAGACACATCGTCTAAATGGACAGTTACGACAGAAACACCACTGATCTGAATGTGACAGTTCATCTCTGACAGATGAATCCCCACAAGAAAGTCAGCAGCTGCCAATTACTGGCAGGAAGATATAAGCAGTATTACGTAGTAACTTACAAAAGGAGCCAATTCTTCAAAGGCATCTAGCAAATGTGTCAATTCAGCAATTTTACCAACCAGCTCTGACACCTGCTTCTTGAGAAAGCATTAAGCTTTGTGTTCGTGCTCCTCGCTAGAATTTCTATAACTACTGGAGCCAGTCTTCTTGATGTAGTCAGGCTCTAATGCAACAATTTTATCTTTCTAGCAGCTTGTAATGGTATACCCGTTTAGGAAATAAATATTTCCCAATTAATTTAAAACTGGGAAGCTAAGTAAATGCAGGTACCAAGCACGTTTACAACGAAAGCAGCCAAAGAACTGGAAGTTTTAACAAAATATACTCTCATGTTTCAACATTCACGAAGGCATTAAATAAAATAATCTACTAAATTAATTAGAAAAATCAGAGATCCTATAATCAGAACACATACTTGACATTCACAGTGCTAAGGTTCTAACTAGTTCCCAAGATGCAATAATGTCATAACTGCACACTTAAACAAACACTATGAATTTACAGTTAGCAGCAATTCCTTTGAGAAAACAGAAAAACTGTTTTCAGAAGACTGCTTAGCTTGTATGGATTCTGCATTGTTGGACGGAATTTGTATGTCAAATTAGACCAAAATTCAGGAAAACAGACTTAGTTTAAGCAGCCTGTAAAAATATTCATTAAGTCATTAGAAGTCCCTACAAGAACAGGCATTACCTGTCACATGTTTTTACCTGGTTTTCCCACTCATAGGCCCTCAGAAAACATTTTAAAACCAGTCTTCCCAAAGCAGCAGGTTCTATAAAGACTGCTTGTTATGATTTTACTGGTTAGTGCATTATCTTACACTCGTGATTAAATACAGTTGCTGCAAAAGAACACAGCCATCATGACTTAATTTAAAAAATTTTTTTTTAAAGCCAGCCCTGACCAGTCATATTTGTGACATTTCTTTTGCATCTATCTCACCTCAACAGGAAGAAGAATTTCTATAAAATTAACATGTGGTTCTTCCCCTTAAGCACACACTCTCACTTCAGATGCTGAAAGAAGTATTGGGTTTTTTAGATTACACTGGTTAGACATTTCATCTCATACCTTTATTTAAATCAAGTATTACTCAATTTCTGTACCTGAGTAGAGGAGGGGGAAGAGACACACACACAACACACATGGTATCACACCCCATGAAATACCTTTCCGTATTTGCCAAAGAGATTTTTCAAGTCAGCAGCTTTTGTGTTGGAAGACAGTCCGCTAACCCACAGGTTTCTAGTTGAACTTCCACTGCTACCACTAACACTGCTTGCACTTCCTGAAACAAGTTTTACAAAACAGCCAAAAAATTAAGGAGTCAAAAGGTACCACAAATATTGAACTGAACTGTTGCTGAAAAGAGAAACTTATCCCGTTACCTTTAAGTAACTCTTTATCTGGTTACCCTTCTTGAAAAGACTTCTATGTAAAAAATACATATGCCATAAGATTTCATTCATTTACCCACGTATTGAGACCAACAGCTTGGCTAACTCATACCCAAATGACAGAGCTAGAAAGAAAATACAATTCTTTGTTACAAGGCATGCTTTACCCCTCATTTTGATATATATATTTAGCTCCAAATTCTGGGTCTTACCAATAACTTCCATTCAAGAAAGTTTTTTCTAGCAACCAACATCTGTTCCTCATCAGTATGTCTCTACACTACTCACACTGCCAATGAGATGGCACAAAGGTGAATAGAGGCGACTCAGTTAATCCTAGCCTCCAGAACAATGTGGTCAATTTATACAACTTCTTGAAGTATCTGCTCTCCACCCAGAGCAGCTTTTTAAAAATACTGCTGGATGTAGAACTGGATGCAACCCACCAAAGTGATTTTCCACATACTATGGAAAATACTGAAGAAAAGCCAGAAAAACATCATATGCCCTAAACACCCCCCACCTCCGTATACTAGCCATTTCTGCAACAACACAGAACTAAAAACGCAAGAGATTCATGTAATCTTATTCCCAGCGTCATTTAGGCTTAAATTATTTAGTTCAGCTTGTTGTTTGCTGCTAAATGTATGAACTGCTTTTGAGTATGTTAAGATGTAGCCAGTCATACAGGCAAGACCAGATCTGGATCTCCAGCTCAACAGTTGGCAAATCTGGTGGTACGCAGAGTTTTAAAAGGTAATTTAACCACCTTGAGGAAAAACAGTAGTTTTCCTGCTTAGTTCATCTTGACGCACTGAAGAGTCAAATGCAACAAATCTCAGTTATCATCAAGCTAGGACTACCCTGATAATCCTAGATATCTTGATGAACCGTGATACACTTCAAATATCATTAAGTATCGCTGAAGAGCCACTATAGTGGCTTTGGCTATGTATTTTAAGACAGCATTAAGATAGTTACTACTACAGTTATATAAGCTACGTGAAAGCAGATTTGCCGTATCTTCATCTGATTTCATTGTAAGCATATAACTATCACGAAAAGACATGCATCTAGAGAAGACTGAATTACGTCTGTCACAAAAACTTCTCCTCAGAAATTAATTGACCATGTAAAGTTCCATTCATCCATTAGCAACATGCAAGAGATTCTGCGACAAAGGTTTTTGGCAGTGAGCTAGCAAGCAAAATAAGGAGACACACAAGCTTATACAAATGCATTTTTTCAGCTATGAAGCATCAGTGTAACTGGTGACATTAACGTGATCTTGAGCTCCACTCTGTGAATTTGTAATTATAACACAGGGTTTTACGGTAACAGACAGAAACTCAAAGGCAGACAAATAGGTCCAACTTTAACGCACTCAACAGCCACAAGTGCAATTTTGCTAGCAGGCACCTCAGCTGTTAAACACTTGAGTTCACTTTATTTAAAAATGAGCTAGAATTGAAAACAAGACACCAAATTTCATTGCCATTATGTTTAAGTAGTTGCAATTATTTTTCACTTGTTCTGTGTATAACGTCAACCCAAACCATTGTATGTAAGTTACAGCAGGCTCATCTGAAAATTACACCTTCTCATCAAAATAAAGACTTGGAAAATATTAAGTGGAATTTGCTCCTAGAAGTATTTTGAAATAGGAGAATATATTTCCACTGAGTCTTTAGAATAAGAATTTTTGATCTTATGAGGAATCTGGCAGAAAGAGAAAAAAGCATATAGGCACATACACATAGCTAATGACTACTGTACCTCTAGCGTAATTTACTACAGATGGATGAGTTCAATTATGTAAGCCATTTTAGTACGTGGCAAGCAATTTCTCAAACAGGAAAGCAAAGCATTTAGTTCAAGACAACACTACCCTAATTTGCAATAGTTACCTTTATCATCCTTTGATGTTGTCTTGCTTTCTTTAGATTCCTTAGTAGAGCTAGAGAAGCAAATTAAAAATCAGAAGAAAATTGAAAATACAGAATTTGATAAGTGTTGCATTTTATACTACTAAACAAGTTAACATTTCAAAAAATAAAAATAAAAAAGGGCTAGACTGTATATTTGAACAAATGATTCCCTTATGGATTCTTGAACTGATTTTCCCCAAGATGCCTGAAGATCTAGATTTTCTGACAACTCTATTCAGTGGATATATGGCAATCTTCTCCAGATTTCAGGACGGGGACTTGACTTCATTTTGTGTTCTTAGAACTGATAGCTGTTCATTACCATCATCACAAGGACATTTAAAAAAATCGTCAATTTGAAAAAAATAAATAAATGCTGACAATTCGACAATGCAATCAGTAGGACATAGTGTCTATACGAAGATCTTGAATTTTAAAAAGTAACTTATGGCGGTCAAAAAAATCTATAGGCAGGAGCATAGGATACTAATTATAAGATTCTTGCTGCTACCCCCTTAATGTAGAGTGATCTTATTGAATGCTGGTACTCAGTATCGTAAAGAACTGACATAGAAAAACAAACCTCTTTGCTTGACCAGAGGCCCCAGTAGACGAGGGACCTTTCTTCAAAGTATCCTTTTCTTTGTCTCCAGATTCTGCTTTCTTTGAACTTTCTCTGGCTTCCTTCTTGACGGGATCACCCTTCACGCAGTCTTCCTTCTTACCATCTTTATGGTTCTCAGTCATCTCATAGTCCTTGCTTTCCTTCTCCAGGCTCTGTGAAATGGCATCCTGCCCATCCTTTGGCTTACTTGCTTCAGAATCTGTAATTTTCACATTTTTACCTGTTTCTAGGAGGTCATCACCATCAAAATCCAGAGTGATGGCATCTTCAGCCTGGATTGTAACCGATATGTTATCATCCTCAGCTTCTTTCACAGAGGTGTTAGCTTCCATCTCTTCATGAGCCGTGTGATCAGCCTCAGCTAGGCTTTCTTCTGAGGGAAGAGGTTTAGATACTTCTTGTGTACCATCACCAGAACCTGCTTTATCTAAGAGGATTTAACAGGAATAAATATGGCAAAACAAGAAGTTTAAACAATTTCATATGCATAAGCTAGAATAGGACCTAGAAAATACAAAGCCAGTTATTAGCACTGATGGAAGGTTAGAAAAAAACACAAGGTGTATTAACACAAATATAAATCCTTTACCCAGGATCACTTATTCTTCATGGCAAAACACATTTTCTAGAGACAAATACCAAAACATTAGGAGGGAGAATATGGTTCCATCCTGGAGATACCCGTTCTTCATAAGAGGTATCCATTTTCCAGTTTAGGATTTAGTGTTCCAGAAGAAAGTAGTTGCTTTGGATGCTCACAGTTTGATTTAATCCGTCTTTGAATCTTCCTGGTTCCAGGACTTCTAACCTTCCCAAATCCGAAAGAATTACAGTCTTGGAGAATTTCAGCCAGTCTTCCATGCTGGTGTTCTTTTGCTTTTCCTTTCCAAGCAGTGGTTTGGCAGTCAAGTTAGCTGTACAAGGCTGCTGCAGAACACAGAGGAGTGAGCCTTAATCCAGAGTTCGTAGACAAACGGCTTCCAGTCTTCATCCACTGGGCAGATTTTTCCACCTCAGTCCCACATAGGCATCTCCAACCGTATTCTTGGATTTGCACAGATGAGACACTTCAGCCATAGGGTCCCTCGTAAACAAGGAGTCTGTAGTTTTATCCTGTAACTTCAGTAATGTGTTTATTCCATCTTGTGTAAAGTGATGGTGTTCCATGTCCTTTCTAGTCCACAATATGTAGAATCCTTAAGACTTCTGTCCAGGAAGTCTGTTTGCCCAAATGCATTTACATTCCTTCTATAGTTTCACTAATGAGCACAGCTTAAAAAAACAAAAAAGGTAGCCACTCCACAGGTTTCCAAACACTTGTTTTACCATCCTGCATACAACCGGTATTTCTAAGTGACAGTAAGCCAAGTATATGATGGTCCATACATTTGTTGGGTACTCAAGTTCAGTGTATGGGTGTATCATTTCACTTAATTAAACATCAGTTACTGCAGTGCAAGTTGGAAGCTTTTGCATGAAGACTTACCGTATATTAAAATCAGTCCTTGAATACTATGTTTTTTTCATTAAGAATCATAGTATTACAACTATATTATACATCCACCACAGTAACTGATAAGTACTGTAATCAACTCTTAAGAGTAAAATCACTCTTAGGAGTGAAATAAACCCACTGACTGCAATGATTCCAGGTGCTGAGCTTAATAAGGAAACAACTGATACTTAGTACTGGAGACAAGCCTAGTATTAGTAAAGAGATTGAATATTACAAGAGAAAATTGCCTGTTCTACCAGACTAAAGACCTCTGAACTCTATTAAACTTTAAACATACCTTTCTCATTTTCTTCGTCTTCACCATCCTGCAAGAAAAGGAAGTAAAGACTAAACGTCTCTTACTTTAAAACTTTAAGCAGAACAGTTCGTATTTTCCACAGAATTTCTGTCATATGAAGGCAAATTAATGAACTGAAAACTGCTTCCAAAGAAAAGATGATCTAGAAACCAAGCCTGTGCATTTCCCCTGTCAAATGACTGAAAATGTGTATGAAGCTTCACTGGTATCTATCTGCAACACTTGCAGTCTGCAATCAGAACACGCAGCTATTTTCTCCCCCTTCCCCCAGCCCCTTAACTCAACAGGACATTTCTAAACTGTTCCATGTCTTGCTAAAGCCTTCAGAATGGATGTCACGCTGCTGATAACTACTTTCAATGACATGCAAGCAATCCATCATTAGCTTTAAAAGCTTAGGACAGAAGTCAGAAACCAAGTAGACTTCCTCCACTAAGTACTTAAAAATGAAACTGTGATTTTAATAGGTATTTACTTAATTATCATCAGCTTCACTGAGCAAGACATGCTGTATGAGATGTCCCTTTTCAGAAATCAATTCCATGTAACTCAGAATGAATTTCTGAACTTAAAGATGTTACAGATGTTAGTACTATACTAACAACAAAAATATCAGAAAAACCACCCAACCCAAACAATCAGCTCCCTCCCCGCACAAACATTCTCTAAAGGCAAATTTCTACATTAAAACAGGAGTTCTACACTCCTGTATAAGATGTATATACTATGCTAGCATTTGGCATAGCCCTCTGAAGTGTTTTTAAGAGAGTTTGAAATATACCTCTTGCTAAGTCTACACACTGAATACTCCCAAATTGTAGACAGGAATTTGCATTTAAATAGCACATCTTATTTGGCAATCACAATTATCTGCATAATATTAAATAAATTAAAAAAAATAAAGCTTCCTATACCATTTACCTTTACTGTGTTACATCATCTGACTCAGATGCACGCTGGAACAAAAAGCCAGTCTAAAGTGATCTTTTCCAACTAAACAGGCATGAAAATCAGCTTAACAGAACTGATTTGGAACTTACATGGACAGTCAGAAAAGTATAATCTTCTATGTCTTGGCCTTCATTTTCCTATGAGAACATAAAGGGAACTTGCTCAGCAAATTATTTGTAAGACACTTAAACACTCAGACAGTCAAGAGATTCTGTTAACTCAGAAAACAGTTAAGTGGATACACTACTGAATGTGTACAGGTGAACATCAATGAGGAGTTCTCATGACTTGCATCTTTCAGCTCAGTGTTCAGATTATGTATGTCACTACCAGTACCAGGGAAAAGGAGCACTTAGGGAACTCTGGACTGTGGTAGAATTTTATCAATGAATGCCGCATTTGTTTCAGGACTACTCAAATGCAAGCCAAGGAAAACAGAAAGAAAAAAGGTACTAAATTACTTTTTAGAGATAAGACAAACTGAAAAACTAGTTCTGACTTCCTAGGAATACAAACACACTAACAAAAACTTACATTTTGCTGACAAAAATCCAGGTAAAATACAACAAAGTACCTGACTTTCGGAATCCTTTTCTGCATCCTCTGCTGTCTCTGCTGGCTCCAGGTCGTGGTATCTTTTCTTTTCTGTAGATGGTAGTTCTTTAGAATTCAAGTTCTCATCTTCAACAGGTTCTTTAAAGTCCTTTAATTCATCGTTTCCATCTTGATCACTTGCATCTTGAGTCTCCACTTCACTTTCCTTTTGGTGTGAACAACAAATATTTGGCATAACTAAGGATATTAGCTATATTCTGAAAAATTCACTGCTAGAATCACTGTTTCTGCAAAATACTGTATCACATCCGTAATAAAAATTCATAGCACGTTTAAAATAATCCACATCTTCACACCCTTAGGCATCACAGCTCTGAATACAGTAAAAACAATGCTCCAAATTTTCACATAAATTAGCACAAAGAAAATGGAAGATTTTTTTGGTGAAGCCAAACACTAAACTTAAATACAAACTGAGGGGAAAAAAAAATTACATACTTTTATTACCTTGACAAAGGAATCATCTTCAACTGAAGCATCACCAGTTAATTCATCAGCTTCCTGCTTTTTACCTGAAATGACAGGATATGCTAATGAATAGAGCTGCTACATAGAGCAGACTTTCTTCCAATACCGATTATGTGTTGGGCCTTAGTTTACTATTCTCTATATGTTCTAGTTTACCTGAACTGTTCGCTACAATATAACCCTCCCAATATTAGGTACTTTTATGGCGAGCAGAAAAAACGTCAGCTAAGTGAGCATGAACAATCAATGCTGTTGCATAAACAAGCAGTTACATCCAAGCTAGTGATTAACTATGTACATTAAACTGTACATTTCTAGAATTACTGGAGTTAACTAGATATTATGACTTAAGACTTCGGAAAGGCCTTACTTTATAGGATAATTAGCATCACTGAGCTATTTAGGCTAGAAGGGACCTCTAAAGGTCATCTAGTCCACCCAACCTCCTGCTGAAAGGTAGAGCTAAGTTCCAAGTATGATCAGATTGCTCAGGGTTTTATCTATCTGTGGTTTTCAGTATTCACAAGTACGGCAATTGCAAGCCTCTTCAAGCCACCTTTTTCAGGGCTTTTCATCACTAGAGGGAACAATCAGCAGAAGAACTGAGTCATGTGAAGCATTTGGGTCTTCTACATATTCTTTACTGTGCTAAGGGCAGTTCAATTCCCTTGAAGAATTCTGTTCTTCCAGCACATGCACACTTTTCTCTAATAAAGATGCCTCTGTGGAGATGATGACTACACACAGTTCCCCTTGGAACCCATTGCAATTTCTTAATCTTCTGCAAAAACAAGACCAAGAACACTAGACATAACTATCTCCACACAAACACACCCTTTGTAGTGCATTCTGTCTCTGATTCATTCTCTCAAAGATTAGCCTATGCAATGACTTTCAGTAGCTCAAGGTACAAAAGCAGTTCTGTTAGGAAGTGGCTTTACTGTCTGCTACTGAAACCCAGTGTCAATTCAAGATGCAAATGAGATGGCAGTCATGGTCAGCACTTAATGCTTTATTTTGTGACATGACAGCTTCCCTCATCCCTTCATCCTCTAATGAATGGCTAAATCAATTCTATAGATAACTCAAAAGGAATAGAAAAGAAAAACATAAGCCAAAGTTTGACACAGTATGGACACTTCTGCTATGTGGAATAGGCAATTTTTGTCAGCATTTAATTTCCATAGCCTTTCATACACAGTTCTTAAATTGCATTTCAAAGCTGGAAATTACTCAGCTACAGGGCAAGAAGAGAGACTACTGTTTTGGTTTTAGTTAGATTCCAGTTGGTTTTACTCATTTCCCTGAAAGATGGCACTCTGACAGTACTCCTATATACAGCACACTGCTGTTTTGAGGTCAGACGCACACTAGTCCCCAGGAAAAGACAAATGGCAGAAGTTATTTCTACGATGGCAAAACCTGAGATCTTTAGATCCAAATACATAAACAGACCTTGGCGCTGATTTTACTTCATTTAAAACAAACAAAACTTTCCTGGTTTGTATGTGTAGTACAATAGATTTGTGAGATTTTGGCGTGAAGAGCCAGCAGCAGAGGTATGCTTAGGGAAGCTAGCTTTCCTCAGAAAGAGGAGTGCACGTACACTGGGAAGGACAGGTTTTGATATGTATCACAGCTGATACCTGAAAGCAAGACTAACCCGAATGTTGTATTACTATTTTAGTATTCCGTGATAAAATCTACAGCCACAGATCTCTTCAATATAAATAAAAAGCAGTGAGAAACAGCAAGGATTTCTACACACATTCAACTATTCTCTGTTTTACCCATCTCACGTTTCAATTCTTTAGTTTGTTAAAACCTGAAAGACCAAGTTTTTTGCTGCATCCCATATCCAGCTAAACATACACAGACACAGGCAAACACAGAGCAGATGCTAGACATATTTAGCAACTATCTAGCATATACTATTATCATTAAAGCTATTTAAATCCACTCATTTTGCCTGAGGGAATCTGGCAGGTGAACTAGAACCCAGACTTTATGGGGAATATAGACGGGGGGGGAAAAACACATCAAAGCTACCTCAAGTTAGTTCCATCATTCTGCAACAGCAGCTAGAGACTTCTATTGACATGTCGTCATCAAAAGGAAGTTATACCTTTCAGTAATGAAACTGTCCATATCTTTTATTTGTTGCTAAATTAAGCCAGACAGGAATACACGTTTTTGTTAGCCTTTCTGTAGTCCATCGGCCCTTCTTTGCAGTAAGTTCCATTGACTCTGAGTGCCAGAGGTATTCCAAGGCATAAGGAGATCTGAACAATGACTTTCACTTTTCAGCTTCAAGCCAGAAAGTGGTAGAAAGTTTGCTTTCCCTCTCAGTTCTGTGTTTCGGGTTACTTTGGTCTGGTTAGTCACACTGCTCACAAGTGGCACTTCAAAGTTCTGATGTAGATAGTTTTCAGATGTTGGTACAGTAACTTTCCAAAAACTCAGCATACACAAAAATGCAAAACTTTTCCACACTGATACTTGTCCACAATGGACTTCTGAAAGGCACACTTGGCTCACAATTTCACAGAACTAAAATCAGATCACAACAAACACCTTTCAGAAACTGTTTCTGTGAACTTATTTAAGACCAGTATCACTTTGAGGAAAATAACTCAGATTAAAAGTATGTTAACAATCACAGTCAGAACAGCTGGACCTTCTGCAGACAACAGGCACAGCAGCTCTCAAGTCACACAAGTTGTCAACACATAATAAAATTTCTGTACAGGTTTATCCATGCCATGGCTATTGAAAATGTCAGTGGTATAATGAGCACTCACCGCAAATCTGGGTGCCTAACAACATAAATACTAATTTACCTTGGAATAATGGCACTCCTTTATAAGCCACGCTCAATCCCTTTTCTGGCAACGGCAATTGCTACACACCGTAAAATTGCAACAGACTATTTACCCAGTGAATGAATATTGTTCTTAGAGTATTTCTAGATGATTTCTAACCTCTTTAAAATGTTCATTTGACATTACGCAGGTTTAGCTTTCATCTCATTTACAAGCCTTACCATAGCATAAGCTTGTTCTGCCTATCCATAGCCCTCTACATGAGATATTCAGGCTACATGAGCATGTAACAGAATTACAGAAGAGGGTATTTTGGACAAGTCTTAAACAAACTAGACATCTGCATCTCATGCAGAAGTACAGTGACACACTCGTCATAAAATTTTGGAAGGATTAGTGTTTGCATTTTTGCTGGTATGCCTGCTGAGACCCTCAACACGGTTCTGTCATACCCGATGCTAAAGTTTCATCAAAAACACGGGACAGGAAGCAAAAAGGAGGAAGGGGAAAGAAAATCTTTACAATGGAATAAATTCTTTACAGTGTTGTTAAGAGATCTGCTGCAATTTGAATAGTAACATTTGCCACAGTATTATCAAAAGTAAATTATACTGTTACATTTCTGTATTCTTAAATGGTATCATAGGGTTACAAGAATATTTAAGTCTTCTACAGTGTCTGCAGGATACTGCTCTTAGTAATTTATGGTTTTTAGGAAGTATGTACTTCAAAGAGTCAGATACTCTCTGGAGAATCACCAACTTGCTGATAAGATTTGCCATCACTTGTAATCACTTGATTAAACATTCATAACACTTTCTAGTGCAGCTCATTAGAGATATCACTCGCCCCCACCTTAACGAAATTAATGAGGAAGTATTTAGCCAGATTACTTCTTCCTATCTGAGGGCACATGGAAGCCTTACCTACCATTTGTTGTACACTGTTTATATCTCATTTCGATAAGGCATGATATAACTTAAATGATGAAAACCAACTTTCCAACATTGGAACCACCTGTGCAAGGTGTTTCTAAGGTTCAGCCTGCATGTTATTTTTCAAGTGTTGATTACAACTTACAATATCTTACATTTCTATCATCCACACTGAGTTTGTCTATTTTTAGCTTAATAATTCCCTCCCTCCAGAGAAACATTCTTTTCTACACATTATCTACTCATTAACATGCAATGAGAAAGTCTAGTTTAAAAGGAATGTTCTCTTTATAAATAATTTACATACATCTTTCCTCAAAAGAGGGGAATGTATTCGTTTCCTTATAATGTACTCTATCTTGAATAAAACACTTGAGAAGAGTAGGGTCTCAACAGTTGGTTTATCTTGACAGAAATACTTCAACTGCTTTCAATATCCCTGCAACCTTTTACCACCACCGGTCAGATACCTAGAAATAATACTAAATTAACAAACCTACTTTGTGAGTCAATTAAGACAGGCATGCCTTGTAACATTAAGAGGCCTAATTAGCTGTGCAACAGCACTGCGTGCAACGGCACCGCCCACCCCTCCAAGAACATTTGGAGAAGTCACTTTTCAATCTACTATTTTATTCAGCAACTGCAAAGCAGATCAACAGAGCCAGCCACTAAGAAGCAACAAAGCAGCTACCCGCTTGCCTTAAAAATAAAAGACTTTTAAAAAGCAGGTGAAAGCAGCTCAGGAAGAAGATCCATTTAGAACATTTATTCTGAAAAAAATTATTTAGAAATAAATGAAAACTCAGGTAATTCAAAATTAAAATCAAGACATTTGTACTCGTACCCCACAGATCACACATGTATGTAACATGGCCATAAGACACCTATTTTCAGTGCAGTTGAGAACCCCTAACTTTCTCCAGCAATGATTCACTGGGCAGAAAAACTCTGATCTACCTCTGGACAAGCTTGCTGCACAGCACAGTGTTTCAGAAATCAAACTCCAGAACTATAGTAATGGATGTTAACAACTCAGAGAGAAGAAGAATGAACTGACAATTTGTTAAAATAGTTACTTTAATATTCCTGAAGGACAGACGACATCATGACAGATTCCTTCCCTACTCCACTCTCCTTTTGAAGGCAGTGTACAGCTTGGTTTTGTGGGGTTTTTTAAAGTAACTGAACAGTTTTGATAAAGTCATCAAAATTATTTGGGCAATAATATAAGCCAGCCACTGTCAGTTGTCAGTATTTGATCTAAGAAACAGTAATATCAAATTGGAAATTTAATTGGAAACTAGAGGGGTACTTCAGACACAAAGTAACAGGTGTCTAACTAGCCTTAGAACCCTGAAGAGCAGCGATAAGCATCTTCGTTCACATTACTTCTCTGAGGTTAAAATTGGTTAGCCTAAAATCTCTTCTTTACCCAACACTAATTCCAATACTTGGCAGAAAAGTAACTTCCAATCACCAAGTTACAACGTATCAATATGCCACAAGATTTCTGACTGCAGCTACTTCAAAGGAATGTGAACTTTCCAAAAGCATTTCGTACTAGCAGTAAAGTAACTTCCCCTGGGTACCAGAATAAGGAGCAGGATGTTCAGGCTTGAAAAGAACAGCTTTTTCCAAAACCTGTCATCTTTTACAAAGAGATAAATTTGTCCATAGGTACTAAATTCCAGGGTGGAGAGGCACAGCTGAGGCAAATAAAGATGGAGCCCTTGGCACTTGTTACATCTTTAAGCTTTCAAACTTCAATTGGCAAAATCAACTGACCTCACCTGTATAGCTCCTCTGATCAGCTGTTCTGCAGTTCCTCTTTACCTCAACTATTTAATTAAATTAGCTGCCAGACAAAGTGTTAGATTTAGACTAACTTTGCATACAGGATTGATCAAGGTTTCTTGTTGGATTACAGAATCCTTCTGCAAGCATTCTCTAAGTAGTGATGCAAAAGCCAATTATAAACCTTCCTGATGAAGATCCACATGGCTCCCTCTATGTTATCTCACATTTGGGCAAGTCAGTAAAGGCCCTATTTTAAATATGACTCCTTTTTCATACAAGATCTTACGCTGCAGAACTTGGTATGGGACATTAGCAAGCCGCTAATATTTTTAGACAGAAAGGTCTACATTCAAACCAGCTTAGTCAAGGCCTTATTCTACTACTCATAGTGTTTTACTGATTTTTCTTTCCTATCTCATAGCAAGTTGAGTTTGTGTCATTGTCAAAAGCTTGTCACAGTCCAGTAAAAAGCTGCAGCATATACTCAGTTGATAGATGAATTTCTCAGGCCATTAAAAAATGCTGTTCTATGAAGGTAAGTCCCATTCTTGGCCTCATTCCTATTCTTCTCCATTTCTGTCAACATAGGAAAAAAAGCAACAAGAGGGAAACCAAATATATCACTCCCACACACACACTATTTCCCTCTAATTCAGCCTGCATCAATATTCCAGATCAAGTTTTTCTAACAGACAGTGCTAGGGAATTAAGACATCTCACTTCTTCCACAGACCTTAAGAACTGCAGTAAAACTGGCTACAAAAGACATTCAGATCTAAAACCAACAGCCATCTGACAGTTCCATGATTTTTTGGAAAGGAAACCTCCTTCCTCCCTCCCATTCACCTCTCTCTGGCTGCTCTGAGGAGGTTTATCCATTACTCCCACTCTCTGCCCTTTTCTGAGGGTCTATTTTCTTTGTAAACAAATATCTAATCTTCCTACCCTCCTTTGTACAGCAATAATAGTACCGGGGCGGGGAGGGGAAACAAACTATAGGACTAGTAGCGTCGTTAATTTTACCACTGGACAGCAGTAAAATTTTAAAGACCCATTAATATTACTACAAAGCTGCAGGGCAGGAGGCGGAGGAAGAAAGCATTAGCATGAGGCCTAGGAGCAGTATGTTGGCAAAATCAGTACATGAGGCAACACAACTCAGTGAAGAGTATGTATAAGCACAAGAAGGATCAAGATAGTCAATTTTAAACCAACAAAATCAGCCGTATCGAACTCAGTTGATGGGCATGCATCTCCCACATGCCTTTGAAAGTATCCTAGTGACACTTCAGGGAACAGATTTTTGAAGTGCTAGATTTCCAAGTTTTGAGGCATACTTTCTGGTTACTAGTAACATATATCAACAGAAAGCACCAGAGAGGGATATAACATCAGAACCAGCAGTTAACACATACAAGGAATAGTTAAAAAGAAAGAATTATATTCTTTCTTACAGTTAGAAGTAAACCAGTAAGATCAAAAAAGATTTTCCCTAGATGAACTACTGAGTTTTTCTTGTTACACACTTGAAGATTAATACAGCATGAACCTCTTACACTTTTGGCACAAAATTTGCTCATAAGGCTTTTGTAATCCAAGAAGTAATGAGGAAAAACTCTTGAGCCTGCAAAGTGAGCAGATAAGAACTTCATGAAGGTCGTATCTTACTTTTGAGGTTTACCAGGAACGTACATTCATACGTAACGTTACGATTCAATTCCACAGAAGAGGTGGTAGGGAACAGCTACTGAGGCCCTGCCTCAGGCAGCAGCACCACTAGTAAGCAAACTACCTTTGCAGAAGCGAAACAGCGTACCTAAACAAGAAGCCAGTTCAAGAACATCATGCACGTCATGATATTAGTATGGACAACAGGAGGATGAAAAGCAGCAGTAAAAGAAGTGTTGATCACAGCAGAAGGAGTAGCCATTTAGATCTCTACATGAAAAATTCTGGAAGCGTTTCCTTACTTAGCTTCCATGTAGTTTCTTAAGCATCAGTCCCCTTTCCAGAGTAGGGAATAAAGTAATGTCACAGAGGAAAATGAAACCATTGTGAAAGAGTTTATTCCCTTTCACTTTTCTAGTCTGTAAAAAGTACAGGTAAGTTCTTCAAACTTTCTAAGCAGATAGATTTCACTATTAAGTTCTCCACTGACAGCATCAGACGAAAGCATGAATAATCACTTCCACCACAAAACTCAGCCTAAGACAAGTGACAGTGGTGTAACATTGATCATTCCCAAAACTGGTACCTATAGCACATGTATGAACATTCTTACCATCAATGTTCAATGAAGAATGCTATGCATAAAACAGACATTTCCTTTCCCAGTATTACCTGATTATGGATGCTCCCAGAACCCAAACAAAAATCCCCTAGAACCCAAACTCACAAAACAATATTTAAATACTTAGGCAAAAGAAAACAAAGCCAACGCAATCATTGCCAAACAGATTGGTATAGAATCTAAATAATTATTTTTCAGAACAGAAAAAGTGAAATATCTTAATTAGACATTTCACAGTAAGCCTTCAGAACCCATTCAGGAAATTCGTGTTTATAATCCTGTCTTCAGTAAAAAGTATGCTAATAAACAACATAACACAGCCCTCTTCAGACAGTGACCCCCTGCCACATATTACCGTACACTCATCACTAGCCTAGGTCCAGCACCTTCTCATGGGTAAACAACCTCTTAGTTCTCCCTTTGCTGTTGCATAGACACTCTCGGACACTACAGAGATACCCACCCCCAGCACCCGAGCCGCACAGCAGTTCCTCTACCTGCTTTGCACCTGTAACACTCCATACCCCATGTTCAGGATCTCTGTCAACACCGCATGCTCCAAAAATCCCACAGATCATCTACACAGCCTCAGCGCACACAGCACAAGTCTCCAGGATCCGCAGGCAGTACAGCCACTGCCTCACAGCACATCTCTTAATGTTCCCATTCTCCATAGACATCCAGCATCCCTATATGTTGTCTATATACAGTGAGTGAAAACAGTTGAGCAAGGCAAAAGACATCTTACATGACAGAATTCATAAACGGTCGAGTCACAACTGTATCCAAACTACAGGCCACAGTTCCACGCTCCTCCTTTATAGCGATATATGCAACAAAAACTGGTTAAGAATGTAACGTATATCAATAGATCTTAACCTTTGCCTTTAGTTGGTTTCTTGGTGGGTGTGTCAGCCGAAACAGTTATTTCAATATTATCTGGATCGCCTCCTTCCTCTTCAATAGCCTAAGTGAGACAAAAAATACAACTTTTAATGGATTTCAGTGGGAAGCTAGACAATTAGACTTCGGCAGCAGTCAGCGAGCCAAACAACTATTTCTTCCAATCCCACAACATTTTACACAACCACTCTGGGCTAAGCCTTACACTTCGAGCTGGAGGCGAGGCGGGGGAACGCCACCGGCAGGAGTTTAAGCGGTGACAATGACATTTCCAAAGCGCACCTTATCAAGGACCAGCACATTTCTCCTCGGTAACCCAACACTAGAAGGCCGCTACGACACCCGCGATGACATTCAGGGCAGCGCGGAAACAGGAGGCCGGGCTGCGCGGCAACCCCGCGGCGACAGCCAGGCCCGGGGCTCGCCCCGGCGGC
>JAVJGI010000063.1:19309520-19349403 GCA_035590275.1 Ibycter americanus
GGGGCCTGCCCGGGCATTTGTTTTTTTTTTTTAATTTTTTTTTCAGTGTCTGGTTGACGCACAAAGCGGTATCTGCGCTGCGGGAAGCCGCAGCGCTCTTGGGGTTTGTCTCCTTGAGAATTGGTCACGAAATTTCCCTGACGG
Source organism: Ibycter americanus (assembly GCA_035590275.1). Taxonomy (NCBI): domain Eukaryota; kingdom Metazoa; phylum Chordata; class Aves; order Falconiformes; family Falconidae; genus Ibycter; species Ibycter americanus. The sequence goes on from JAVJGI010000063.1 coordinate 19,309,665, forward strand.
AAAGGAGTTTTATTTGTGTGCGTAACTGGGTTTGTTATAACGTCATTTGTTTTCTTTGCAAAGTTGGTGTTCTGTTGCTTAACCCGTATTAAAAAAGCCGTCAGGCGCTGTTGGCCTGGTGAAGGAGGAAGCAGCGTTCATTCAGAGGTGTAGGCCTGCATCGCCGGCGGTCTCTGCGTTTGTACCTGGTGTTGGAGTGGGCAGGGGTTAAGGAGCTATGTACATTTTTCTTAAGTGTCAGTGTTTTGGTGAGTAGGGCTGAGCATACGTTCGTGGCGAGGAAGCTCTTCCTTCTTGAAATGGTTTGGTGACATCATAAGCAAGGCCTGGTGGCTGTAGCTGATTAGATGATACCCGTAATTGCTGATACTCAAGTACTGCTCTGAAAGAAGATAGAATGCAGGAGGTAAGATCCTGCTGTAATAGCCCAACTTTATTTGATTTTGATGTGATTACCTCAAAAACAAATATTTGACAAAAAAAGATAAGAATTGTCTGCTTGGCGTGGAGACCTAGGTAGCATTTATCGTGGTGGAATATCTGTATTATAAACTAACAAAGAAAAACTAGGGGTTTAGATGGTGAAATAAGGCCTGACATTGTCTTTGTTGTAACCAGTAGGAAATTCCAAAGATAGATTAATTCTGGACACTTAATAGAAGCTTTTTTGAGGAAAATATTTAAAGAATTGAAATATTTTGTCACTCTTAAAAATACAAATGGAAGCTTCTTATAATTCACACACCTGTAGTCCTTGCTATCAAAGTAGTCTTACACCAGCTCAAATTTTTTAGTCATCTTTTTGTTAGATAGAGGGACTACTGGAGGCAAAAAAAACCCCCAAAAACCAACAAAAAAACTGTTGGCCAAAATGAGTGGCAATTCCAATTTGTGTTCCTGGCCATGTCCAAGGGTTGATAGGGAAGGATGTGATCTTGGTTTATTTGATAAAGTGAACATCTAGTCGCCTGTCTCATGCTGTCATCTACAGTATAAAATGACGTATGGAACGTATAAGCCAGGAAAGGCTGTGTGCACATTTTGCATTTCACTTTAAAGTGTATAAAACACCAAGCTTCCTGTTTTAAAGCTCTTAAGTGTCACGTATTTACAAATCTGTTCATTTTTATTGATGGTTGAAGCCCTGGCAGCTACCGCTGTGGTTATGTCCAGTATTGGGAGGCCAGGGGTGAACAACAGCTCATGGTATTCATGCATATTTCATGTGTCCTTTCAAAATGTGGATGGGAACATTCTGACCTTTCAGAAATGTGACTTTTATGAAGCAATGGCTTTTGCAAAAGTGTATTAAGAGTTTATCTAAACATATCTGTGAATTGTACTTTATCTTTAAATTAACAACTTTTTAGACCTATGTGGCCAGAGCAGTTGTAAGTCTTGTCTTTCAGTGGATGTGGCAGTGTTGCAATAACATTTAGCACGCAGCAGTTACAGCCTTCTTTGCCAAGGTGAAGAATCTTTCATTTCAGTTGTTTACATTTCCTCTAATGGTGAAGGCATTCTTTTGAGGAGATACAGGTAATAGTGTCCCCCAGCGTAGCTAATGAACTATGGAGTCTTAGATGTCAGGCAGTTGAATAAACAGGGGGGGAAAATTGCTGGGGGGGATGGGACAGGGAATGGGCTGATTTAATTCACATGTAAACAATGGGGATAGTACAGAGAGAAGGATTTGCCATAGGCAGATGTTGTATAAAGATTTCCCCACAGCTTTAGGGGTGTGCAACCTCCTCTAGGTCGGTTTTATCACCAGATCTTTGGTGCTTTCGTTGTTTGCATGTCAGTGAGGTTCAGAAGAGATTTAGAAACATATATATTGAGTAATGTCATATGGGACACATGTACAATGTAGGGGTACAGTTGTAGTCCCTTAAGTTTTGTCAGTGTGACAGTGATCAACTGCTTTCAAAGCCTACAGTCCTCTTAAAAGAAACACAAAGTGTATCCACAGCCAGAGTGTTACACTAGTGAACTTGCTTCAGGCTTAGTTTAGATCAGTGTTTTGCTTGGTGGGCAGATGTCAGGCCTAAGAGAGACTCCTAAAGGAGCAGAGGGGAAGGAAGAAAGAAAAACTTCTCTTTCACTAACCCAAAGTGTTACTAACAACATTATTTTGATGTTTTATGTTTTATATAGTTTATGCTATTTGGAAAAGGAACTGCTGTGAATTAAAGTGATACCTTCCCTACTAAGTGTTTACCAAGTGAAATCTGAGAAGGCTGGTTCACAATTTTACTATCAAGAGACTCTTATGTATTATTTTTTTTGTCAATAAATTACAGTCCTATTACTTGGCTGCTGTCAAGTGAAATGTTTGCTTTTGCCCACTGCTACTTGGCTCTACTGGGTGAAGAGTCTTCTGTGCTGTCCTTCCCTCTTAAACTGGTAGATCTGCTCAGTTCGGTATCTGAAAAATCCCCTGCTTCTCACAGGTTTCCTGAAGACCAGCATAGTACTGTCCTGGTGATTAATTTCATAATTCTCACTGGCAAAGCTCTTGTTAGCAGCTGTGGCAGTGATTATGTCTTACTTTGCTCCTCAAAGCTTTATCAAGAAATGTTTGCAAAATGGCGCTGCATTAAGAACAGTTACACATACCTCAAAGGTCAAAACTGCCAAGGGGGACTAAGAAATAATTGTTAAAATTATTTTTGATGGCTGTGTAGTTCAGAACTTCCCTAGCTGTCTCTGGAAGCAGAATTTCTAGTTAAGATCTTAAGCTCCAATTAAAAAAAAGTGTATTTTGTCATTCTTTTAAAAAGCTACAACTCCTTATTCCCAAGTTCATTGCTGTTATGTTTGTCTTGGAGTTCACTGAAGCCAGAACATTCCTGATTGCCAAATCATAATGCTTATGTCTTAAAACCATGATTTACATAGTGTTAATGTAGCTAACTCAGTTTAAGCCTAGGACAGAGCGAAGAAATGTCTAGACTGAAGAATGTGCTTGTGAATGTGATGTTGGTCAAATCCACCTGCTTGCATCCATTGTGCAAACCCAAACAGATTCCTTGCCCAGGTGGGTATGTGCATGCTAGCGCTTCAGTGGGGCTTGGTTGATGCTAGGATTTCTGTGGGGACCTTATGGTCTTGGCCTGATTCATAGTGTGTTGCTGGAGAACTAACTTGTTGTTCGTCGGACTCTATGCAGAACTGCTCTTAGCCTGCCAACTCATGTAGTTGAGGCGCTTCCAGCTGCGCATGCTCTGTCTATTCTGTCTATTCCAGCTGGAGCCAGGCCATAGATCCAGTCCTAGGGAAGAGCCCTTCAGTTTGTAGCTGTCCTATGCTGGATACTGTTAGAAGATGTGAGAGACGAACACTTTCAATAGCCTCTCTGTAAGAATATAGTGGTGGTAAGTCTCAGAGGTGAATGATAACATGGCATAACAGAGGAATTCTGTAGCTATTCTGTAGGTGGCCTGGCATTTCTGTTGCAAGGTAATTGCTTTACTGATCTGAATTGACTCAATGCAGGAGGAAATAAACTTTGAAGGTCTCAGGAATTTGAGAGATAAAATTACGGAGACTTTGCTGGTCCAGAGGATGGATACTGTTGGTTACATCACAGTACAGTTACTGTGGTCTGACTTACCTTTGACACTGCTTTGCAAAGGTTAGTAACAGTAGTGCTGTTAACGTGAAACAACATGTTTCACTTTTAAGAGTGTACTTTGCAAGCCAGTGATGGTTTGTAGAGTTGACTGCAAGGAATGAGTAAGTCTGCTTTCTGTGGTTCATGTGACTATAGCACCCCTCTACAAAGCACAAGCTCTTGTGATTGGGCTGGATGTAACAGGAGTGTCCTTGTGAGACTGTAGGCAAGAACCTGTCTCTGGAACATTATCGTGCAGTTAGCAACTCTTATTCATGTTATTCTGAAGTACTGTACCTTTCTGTAGGGCAAAAGATAAGTGTTCTGCTTGGAGAATCCTTGGGTAATTTTGTCATTAAAAAATCGGAGTATCTGTCGTCACTGTGGCTGCATTAAAGCAAACAAAGGAAATTAAGAGTGATTTGCAATGATATTTCATATTGTCCTGTGAATAAAAATGTGCTTGATGCTATATAATATCAAAGCAAACATAATAGAGTTTCAGATTGCCTTCTGATTTTTGCTGTTTTATAAAAATGTATAGATCTTTTACCTATCAGTTGCTTTATTTTCCAGCAAAGATTAGAAGACTGATATATAGTATGCTAAAATTTAGTAGTTAAAACAAGCGTTAAGTAAGCACTGTTTGCTGCATGAAGTGGTGAAAATGAAGAACCATCAAAGTGAAGAACAGTGTGATGAAGTTTCAAAGTCTGGTTGCACTTATTTTGCTGATAGTGGAGCTGAATATTGGCTGTTTGTGCTCTTGCTACTTACTCTGCATTGTACAGGTTGTCCCTGATCGATAGGAATGAAACGAGCAGGGCGTGACTGCCCGTGTTAGGCTAGCAAGTGGGGTTCTTTTGTAAACTGCTCAGTGAGTTATTTTGGTTGGAGCAGAGCATGATGGCACTGAGATTTGATCTTCGTGGGATTGTGTTGGGGGTGCAGCTTCTTCAAGTCCACTGGCAACCTCCATTGTGTCAGGGTTGTGCATGAGTCAGTCTTGTTTGGCGCTCTGCCCTTGACAAAGGGAAGTAGCAGTACTTAGGTTATCTCACATTTGTCGAAGGTCTTGTACAAATTTTAGAAGCTTTTTCATTATCCTGTGTCTTGATTCATCTGGTGGAAGAGCCTTGCCGAAAGAATAAAAATACATCTTTTTAATGAGAGGAAAGAAATGTCTGTTGGTGTTCCAGAATACAGCTTGTGCAATACTTTCATTCACTGGTCTGTTCTTTGGGCTCTTGATAGCCATGTTTGCCAGTTCAAAAAAAGTACTGTGGTAGGAACAGTATACAGAATGTAAGATTTCTTTGTGCATACCAGACCTCAGCAGTGAGGTCTTCTCATGGAAATAACACTACCAGTATTAGCTTGTCGGAGTAAAAATCAGGTTAAAAGTAAAATCTGATTAAATCCATGTATTAGTGAAAGGAATTAATTTTAAAAGTTAATTGTGAGTTCAGTGAACAATGCAAAGAAAATAAGTTAGGACTGAGTAAAGGATGCAACCGGCAAAAACTTGCGTTTCTGAGACAATCTTAAATATTCGCTTGCCTGATGTTATTCTATATATGGGCACTTGAGTTGGGTACATAAATGGTCTAAGAGAGCACAGAATTTGTATGGAAGTAGAATTGCTGTGTTCTTTTCTGAGATTACAACAACGATGTGTTCCGCAAGCTCTTGGTAGTCTTGAGAGCTGTTGTATTGGCAAGAATTTTTGTCCGCACTGGCCTCTAGGCTCAATCCTACTGGATAAACGCATAAATACATTTAGGGTCTGAGTGGTGGAGAGTACATCAGACAAGGGGAAATTGCCGTGGAATGAGAGAGGAGCAGGAAATTGAAGATGAGGAAAATGAGGAAATAGACTACTAACTGCTTTGCAAATGAATTTTTTTTTTTTTTTTTGGTGTGTGTGTTCAGTGCTTTTCTTCAAGTTGTCTAGAAGTCTAGATATTTGCTGACTAAACTATTTGGCTAGCTGGGTTTAGCACTAACAGGAGAGAGACCAGTAATTTGAGGTTATGTAGGAAGCATGTGCTTAAGATAGGCATTTTCTGCAGAGTGGTTGATTGGTTGGTCATGTATCAAAGCACTGCGTGCTTACTGTAGCCAAGCTTGAGAGAATCGATCAAGATGCTTTTTGACACCTAAAGAGGAGATTGTTTCTTGAAGGTGAAGGGAGTTGACTGTATTTTAAAACATAACTGAAAATACATTTTCAAAGTAATGATATATTGGATTACATGTATGTATTGACCAAGTTTATGTCAAAAATTTGAGTTAATGTTGTTTAATGAACCATTTCACTGTTTTGTAGTGCCTTAATGCTATTGTACTTTTTGTTTTCTAGTAATGGCATTAATTTTTAATGACAGAATACTTTGCCTCATAACTCACGTGTTCTGCTTTTATATGTGATCATAAAGTTGTCTGCTATGAAGATCTCAGACTTTGAGCTTGTTTTGACTTAGGAATTTCAAAGGAGTTTGCATGGATTTTCTTGCACTGCTGTATGTCTTGGCATGATTAATATCAACGATCTTTAACTTGCGACATGAATGGATAAAAGTCATGTATGCGTTTTGCTTCTGAATAATCATATGCTTTAGAGGGGAACTTAGAATAATTATTTATAATTTTCATGTAGCTGTTTTAGCTCTTCAATGATTCTACTTAAAATGGCTTGAAAGAAGACACTACCCCATTTTCCTCTCAAAGTCTTGATTCTGTAAGTTAATAGGCAAATGTTTTGATTAGGAAGGAAGAACACTAATGCTGATTGAGCTTACTTACAGCATCTTGCTGCTTTTTGAAAAAAGCTTCTGAGGACTGCTTTTAATTAGAGGGAGGTTTTGTAGGATCTTCTAAATATTTAACAGCAGATGATCTCATTTTAATGAGTCTTAGTTATTTGCATAATATTTTTGTAGTCCCCCTTAAACTTAGTCTTCTGTGTAAGAGCATTGGACTTGTATGTAATATGGGTATTTCTTATGCCTGACCACTGAAAATGCTTACAATGGATTGGAATCTAGTTAAATGGTAAGCCCTTCTTCCAGCGTCTGTCTGTTTTTTGGTCAAATCTTTTGTTCAAAGGTTTGTGATAGCATTTCTAAATAGTGAAGGAATAGATGATTTGTCATAGTTGATTGCTGCCATTCACTTGAAAAATATACTCACGTTTAAGCCGTTGTGTAATTTTTAATTGGAAGGCAGCAGCTCTCCCATGAGTAAGCAGTCCTTCAGGCTCTGTATTGGTTAGGAAAAAAATGAATAGTTCTTGATTACGTAGTTGAATTACTGCAGATTTTTCCATGGCTGTAAGACTGCAAATGTACAAAATGTTTGAATCGGAGTTAACTGCCTATTATATCTAGGCTGTTTGTGGGAGAAAACTAAGCTAGTAAATAGCATTTCAAGCGCACTAGTTTTCACTGTGTGGTGGTTTAGGTTTTTTGTCATCTTACAGTAGTTCAAGGTTTCCCAAAGGGTAAAATTTCTTGCTTTAATTTTTTTTCTGTAACTTAAAATAGCTCTATCTGTATTTCAGCCCAGTGGCCTCTGTGCTAACGTAAACAGAACTTATACAAAGATAATCACGTTCACAATGCAGAACTTTCATACTGATGGAGATACGGAGATTTCCACACTAGAATTTAACAATAAAATGCGGGTGGGGGTGGGGCCAGCACTCCAATGACTAGAGCTGAGCCCTTTGTAAACCAGCCCCTGGTTGTGCTCACATCATGAGAAAATGTTCAGATTTTTGTTTCTTAAGAAAACTTCAAAACTAAATAAAACTGTCCCCTTAATTTATCATGTTAAAAGGGCAGGAAACTTGTGTATAGGCTATAGGACGTGTAGTATATGATGGCAAGTTATGACTGTGCTCAAAGACTATAAGCTGTCTGAATAAATGATCTTTTATTTTCCCCCAATCAAAATATTGTGTGGATTATCTAAAAAAAACTTATGATGAAATACAGGGTTATTGTGGGAGGGGCTGGCTTGCTTTTGGACCATGGAGAAGATTTGACTAGACTAAGTGTTGCATTTCTGTAAAACAGTGGTGCATGAATAACAGACCAAAAATACTGCCTTAAAGGTGACCTTGTGAGGATGAGAAAAAGACTATGTACTTGTTCTTTGTGTGCTTATAACAGGTTTGAATTCTGATTTTCTGTTGTTAGAAATTTTATAAAATGGAAGCCTTAGTCTTAATTTTTCCAAAGAAAGATGGTGCATATATGTGAGGGTAGGTATTTTCCTCAGAGACAGAGAAGGGTAGATATCAGAATTCCACAGCTGTAGTAGAGGCTTCTTTGTTTACTATTTAGACTTCTTACATTCTTAGTGTTTATTCCAAGTTTTCTTCCAATTTTGCAGCTTCTTTTTTTCAGTCCTAAAGAAGAAGGTAGCCTTATATAGTGCATTCAATTAAAATTTACTGCAATAACAAAATACATATATATATATATATATATATTTTGTCCAGGATGCAACAGCTTTCTATTTAACACTTGAAAATATTATCTCCTACTGTGCATTGTGCTTTGATGAAGTGAAAGTAAGAACCTGTCCTGTTGTATATACTGACAAGAGGAGGTTTAATCCAACTTGCCTGCAGTTAGCTTTTGACTTACTAATGTAAAACATATGTCTGCTCTAATTCCAGTAGGAAACCGCAACACTTTCTTAGTTATCACAGGGTATAGGCCTCACGTTTAACAGTAATTATTACAAATGTTTGTATGTAGGATTTCCGGTGAGGACATTCAAATGGATCTTTTCAGCTGGGGTTCTAGGATCCACGAGGTTCTTGATCTCCAGAAAGATCCAGTGAATTTATGGCTTCTTTAGGTGCTTGTAGTGCAGCATATATGCCTCGTGCAAAATTATTATTCCAGATTACGTCACTTGAAGAATTAGATGAGTTGCTTATGGCTGTGAAGAGAACACAGGCTGCTTGGGATAATGCATGAGTTTATACCTGTTGCAAGCTGAGATAAGTCATTCTTCAGGGTCTGTTAGGAGCAACTAGCTCACAGCTGGTCCTGAAAGCATCAGGTTTTGAAACAATCTAAGAAATGGTCACTTGACTCTTCTGTAATCTCAGTCTGGTATGGATCCATTCTATAACAGAATAAACTAGAGCTTTAAGTATTAGCACCTGATGTCAGAATGCGTTAGCATTTTGAAGAATTTGGAGATTCAGGCAGAAGATTATAGACCTGTGTAGGCAATGCTGCTTAACCTGCCATAGATACTGCTGTTGCTGCCTTAGAGGGGTTTTTTTGTGTGGCTTTGTGCGTATTCCAGCTGTGTTGCTTAAGGAGCTTCATTTCCACGTAAGGTAGAGTTGCACATATTTTTCCTAAGCGCACAAACAGCTCGGCCTGGCTTACAGCAGGTTGTGCTGAACTACCAAAAGGCTGCTTATGTGATCAATTGGATGGGTGTCTGATCTTGTTGGGAAATTGTTTTTCAGACTGGTCAGCTTTACAATCTGGTTCAGTGCCTAAACATTTCTTCTAGAAGAGCAAAGGAGTTGTTCCTTCAAGTGGTGAGGGAGGGAGAAAAGAGGGAGTACTTAACTGCTTAAGTAGTACAGCTGTCAGATGTCTACTACAGCCTTCTTCATCTGAGGCACAAAAAAGTGATGCTAGTTACAGTAAAGAGTGCTGCAGTGGTTATGACAGTGGGAACCAAATTCTTTTGTCACTTTCTTTTGTCACTTCCTTTTGGGAATTTAAACAGAAGGCAGAGATGCCAGATGAAGCCTGTTGAAGGTGAATGTATTACTGAGGTTTCTGTTGCCTGTGTCTCTCGGTAGTCTTCCAGTAAAAAAGTTTTTCTTTGAAATCGTCTTTGAGACTGATGTTACATTGTTGTATTTTGACAGGGAGGGGAACTCGCCTGTTACCAGCTATTAAGGAAACGTGATAAGATATGCTCGGTTTCTGTCGCAGGGAGAGTCAAAAGTGCAGGGGCTGAATACAGCTTCGTGAACTGCTCTATGCTGTTAACATGTGGTGGTTTTTTAAAAGAAACGCTGGGTAATATGTGGATTTCTATTGCTTCACCCCAATATAATACGGTTCAAAATCTCTCCTGTTTTATTCCTTTTTATGTCAGAGAAGCAGCATGAATTCTAAGTAAATTATTTTGATAGCTCAGTTGTCGCCATACTGTACAATGTATTGTGTTCAAGGTATTTACTATGCATGTATACAGCTAGAGGGGAAGGTGTAGGCCTTATTTAAGCGTGCAGTGTAGTCGGTGGCTGTTGGAGTTATTTAGCTGAAACTTGCGCAACTTCTGTAAGCAGCAGCCTGTAAACTCTCATGCTTAAGCATCGGTAAAACACATTGTCCATGCATTTTGCAGGTGACATATATTGATGCTTGCTCTGTGAAAGTGATGATGTTTTCACTGACTATAAGAACTTCCCTTCAACCCAAGTTATAAGAGTTCTGTCTTAATTCAAAATTAACGTTGTCAAGCAGATTTCTTAATATTATGAAATAGTTGTATTTCAGTTACTGCTGTTTTGCTTTTCCCACTGGGGGGTTAGTCTTAGCAGTAAATGTCTTTTCTCTTATTTCAGTTTTGCTCTCAAAATCTGATGCTTCTCTTTTTTTTTTTTTGATGCATATCTGTTTTTCTTTCTAGGCCTTTCTTAAACCTTTCCATGTCTAAATGGACTCCTGAATGTAATATAGTTTATACTCTAAAAGCGGATATGAAGAGTGAAGTTCCTTCTGATGCACCAAAGAGACAGGAGAGTCTGAAGGGGATCCTCTTGAACCCTGAGCCTATTGGGGCAGCCAAAAGCTTCACTGCAGAAGTTGAGATGATTGCCAGTAAAGTAGGGAATGAGTTCTCTCACTTATGTGGTGATTCTCAGAAGCAAAAGGACATGAATGGCAACCGTACAGACCAAGACAAAACTATTGTGGTGCGAAAAAAACGCAAGAGCCAGCAGGCTGGTCCTTCGTATACTCAAAATTGTCCTGATAAAGAAAATCAAGGAATCTTAGGATTAAGACAGCATCTAGAAACACAGAGTGAAGACAATGATTCTTCTTTTAGTGACTGTATCTCTTCACCTTCATCTAGCTTACATTTTGGAGACTCTGACACAGTAACATCTGATGAAGAAAAAGATGCTCCTGTAAGACACCCTCAGGCAGTGTTGAATACTACAAGTAGAACTCATAGCGCAAGGTCACAGAAGTGGCCACGGACTGAGGCAGACTCCGTACCTGGGTTACTAATGAAAAGGCCCTGTTTTCACAGCAGTTCTTTGAGAAGACTTCCATATAGGAAGAGATTTGTGAAAACAAGTTCATCACAGCGGACACAGAACCAAAAAGAACGAATTTTAATGCAGAGGAAAAAGCGGGAAGTATTAGCTCGAAGAAAGTATGCTTTACTACCCAGCTCTAGCAGTTCCAGTGAGAATGATCTCAGTAGTGAATCCTCTTCCAGTTCTTCTACTGAAGGGGAGGAAGACTTATTTGTGTCACCTAGTGAAAACCACCAGAATAGTACAGCTGTTCCTTCAGGTAAACTAAATTCCTGAGGTACTTTTTATTAATGAGCTTTCATCATATACAGTATGCTTTTTTTTTTGTGAGTGCTTTGGAGCAGTTGTTTTTGTGTTTTTATAGAAGTTATACTACAAATTGACTGACTGACTGCAAGTAATGTGAATGTTACACCATAAGTTCTTGATGGGAAAAGTACATTCAGAGCTTCCAGTAAAATTACAACAAAACTAGACTCTTTTAACTTTAATGTGAAAGGCAGAGTTAATGGTTTCTAAACAATGTACTGGAAGGTTGCAGAACCTTGTTAGTCACATGCTGTGGAGTTGCTCCAGTAGTAGTATTATTATTATTTTTAGCTGTTGAATTGTATTAAAAATTTTAGCTATTACAGCTTTGTTAACTGATTGTGGGAATAACAACTCTGGCTTCAGAACGCAGAAATATCTATTAATATCTAATTAAATATGCTTGACAACTTCAGAAAAAAATTAGAAGAAAAAAGATTGGTCATTGTGATAACAGCCTGAGATGGGATTCAGTTGGAGGTAGCTTTAGTATTGCAATAATAAGAGAAAATTCTAAGGCCTGAAGTTGTGGAAAGCAAAGTATCGTGTATATATATACTAAAAGTTTTACCTAGATAAACTTGATGCAATGATGTTGTAGTTGTTTTACATAGATGTTTCTTTAGTATGTCATGACACAGTATTTGAGGGCATGCTTGAATGTTGGGAGTGGGGTTTTTTTTGGGGGTGGTGGGTGTGGTTGGGCTGTGGGGGTTTTATTGTTTGTGGGGGGTTTGGGGGTTTAGGGTGGTTTTTTTGCCATCAACCAATTTTCTTGGACTTACTTTCACCTTAAATTTGTCATCTGAAAGACAGTCCCAAGACTGGGACCAGTAACATTCACAGTGTTGTAGTTCTACCTTCTGTTTATTGTTTCAGCTTTTTAAGAGAGGTTGGGGAAGTAGATACATAGAAGGGAGCATAGTGTTAATCTGTGCAGTCATGTGTTTTGCCTAGTGACAAATATGTTCTGGAAAGTGAAACTGTATCTCAGACTATGCTGATCATTCCTCTTAAGAAAAAAAGACTGAACATACAAGGCCAGGATTTAAAAAAAAAAAAAAAAAAAAAGTGTATGTTCATGTTAGGGCAGGATTTATGCTTGAACAGAACCAGAGTACTAAAGACGAGATTATTGCTTGTTACGAATTGTAGCAGGAAATAATTTGTGTGGTGTGGTGTTCTTTAATGTACTGTTTGAATACAAGAAGTAAAATTTGTAATGCAGAAATCTTACTTATGTGGTGCTAGGGCTGCGTAAGTAACTCTGAAACAGAAGAACTGTGGCACAGCCAAAATTATCTTCATGCATATTTGTGGAACAGAAATGTAATTTTTTAAGCCTAAAAAAATGTTACATTTGACATGCATGTTCAAGCATATTGAAGGGTATGATTTGAAAGTAATTTATGTATGGGAATAAGCATACATTCATATTAAAAAGCAACTCAGGAAACTACTATGTTAACGCTTCTGTTTCCAAGTTAGTATTTTCTTCTCATTTTCAGACAGCATGGAGCTTCATATAACTGTAAAATTATATAGGGCCATTAACAATTTTCTCTCCACACACAGCACTGTGCAATGATGAAACTGGTATGTGGATGAGAAAATGTAGTTTATGGCTTCTTGGGCAACCATATATTTCTGACCACGATAAATATATTTAAAGAGAGAACTTTCAATTACTTTTGTTAGTTTACTGGCACTGTTCAAACCTGCTGCCCTTTTTTTACCACAAATTCAATTAATACCATTGTGCTTTTATTTCCCATATCTTTGTGGAGAGAGATGTCTTTAAAAATTGATGTAATGATCAGTGAATATTCAAGCTGTTCAAGTAACTTATGATAATTGATTCAGTGTATGTTATTTGGAGGGTAGAAAGACTGGAACTTGCAACTTTGTTTCATGTAGTTATGGAAAAGTGCGTTGTCCGATGGCTTAATTTTTATACTACTTGAAAAGCACGCTTAATTTATGAAATTATCTTTATTCTCATGTCACGAATGAAAAATTAATTAGCTCTGCACCATTTAATTGTAGATTAAAGTACTGACATCAGTTGTAACTGAAGTAAGGTATGCTTTAAAGTGTGTTATGGTGACTGTACTTCAGGACTAACACTTGCAGTGAGCCTGAGAAGTGATTCTGCCTTACAGTATGTAAATACTATGTGTGTTTTTTTCCAGTGGAAATATGTATTGATGGAAGAGTTTTGAGCATTTTATTTACATTGCAGATAAAATAGGAAGTTTAAGCAGACTTCCTGTGTGTGTCCTATTTTTAGTAAGATGAAAGTGTGATTAATACTTTCTGTAGCTTTCTGCTGTTACATAAGGCATTTCTAGTTGTTGAGTTAATTGGGACAGAAATGGGGCCAGCTGGAAAAATAGCTATGCAGCTTCTCTATATAGTGAGCAAGCATGATGGTGTTTCTATATGAGGAAAGGGTTGTATTGCTAGTAATGCTACACTAGCCTGTTAATGTTAGGGAGAAAATTTTTTTGCTCTAGATTGGCACGTGAAGGTTACGAATGCGTCTAGTGAAATTACGGAATATATTGAAGGACAAAGAACTTCTGCTAAGAAAATGAGGACTGCAGCATATGTGTGAAAGTCCTAGAGGATAGACTTAAGAAAGGAGGAGAAAAATAATAATCAGAAAAGAAAATACAATTTTAAAAGATAAGTTAATAACTGAATTTTTAATAGGCAGGCATCAAGGTGATATAAGTAGTCTTGTAGACTACTTAATAGCTATTTGTATTAAGGACGTGTCACCAGATATTTCTTCACCTTGAACGTTGATGTTCGTCTAAAGATACAGTGCATTTAAGGAACCAGTAAACTTGGTGTATACTGTTCTGGAAAATGTGTCTTTCTGATTATTGCAAGAAATTAAAGCAACAGATCTTTTTAACCAAGTAAGTGTTTAGCAGGTTAGTTCTTGTAGTTAGTTTTATTAGCTTGGCCGTTTTTTTGAAAATTTCATGAATGGAGATGTGTTTGGGTTTTGTTTGTTTGTTTTAACAAAACCTTTTGCAAAACCTCTACCAAGAAAGCCCCAAACAACATATATAGGGTTTTTCTTCTTTTTCCTTTTCTGTCAGGGCTTCAGCTATTCTTCTGGTGGAACTTTGTGCTTTGGTAGTGGAAGAGTATTGAACAAGTACAAAACCCAGACACCTGAAAATAGATTATGTTGTTCTGCCAGCTGTTTGCCAGAAAAGGCAGTTGTCCTCATTAAATCTGGGGTGACCAGATGAAGCTCATTCAGGAGACAGAGGAGAGTTGGGGGCATAAGGACAATGTAAAACCAACTATGTATAGTTTAACAGGATGGTTAAAAGTCAAAGGTGCAAATGCTTTCAGGGGTGTACATTCTAATCCGAACATTGATTAGTTGGTTTTAATTGAAATACTGAGTTTACAGTTAAAATGTCTGCAAGCCACAACATTTTTGCTGTGAGACAAATTTTGATTCAGTTTTGTTTAGGTGGCCCAGAAGCTTTTTTCTAACCCTTGGAGGACCTGTATACACACCTATAGAGATAATTCTGTTTTGCGTTGCCTTGTCAAAGGTGGCACAATTTCAACTTTTGCTGTAGTTGGATCTCTGTAACATTGTCATGCAAATTTTCTGATACACTTGTACAGGTATTGATTTTCAGCTTGGATTTAAAGGGCTAGTGTGGAATTCACTTCACTTGGAGACAGCCCATCTGTGGAGGGAGATCTAGCAAGAGCTAAAGTTGGAGCAAGTGCTTAGCTTCACATGCTCTGATTTGGTAGTAAAGCTGAAATCCAGGAAGGTGTTGCTATAAAAAAAGCTGGGCAGAATTTTGCATTGTTGTAAATTGTTCACCTAATAGCACTTAAAATTCCTTCAGGGATGTTACTTTATATTTTTGAGCAGCTATTGCTAGACAGGCCTTGGTTCTTTCCTTAGAATGTAAAGCTGATGAGAAGCTGCTCCAGTTTTTTGTTCAAAGCTGCTTAGAATGATAAGACTGACTTTATTCACTGCCATCCTCTTGATTCCTCTAACATGTTTGTTGTCTGTCTCCCAAAAATGTTGAATACAGACATCTGATATTTTAAAAGTGAGAGGCTGGTGAAAATGTTAAACGTATACTACTTTACATTCAGATTATTTTAACAGGTTCAACATAAACATGTATTAAGTGGAAACGAGCTGCTTGTTGTTAGTTGATTATTCTTCAGTTACTTAATCCCTCCTACAACTACAGCATGCCCTCCCTTTCTCACAGTAACTGATGCAGCTCATAATTCAGAGCTTTTATCTCAACAGCCTTAGTGGACAAGGAAGTGAATACATGTCCTTTCTGCCGTGTGTCTTACTAGAGAGTGGTTGGGGAAGAACTGGAAAATAGAAAGGAAAGAAGTGCCTGGCTTTGTGAGCAGCTGGTATTAACCATTGTTGCTATATCTGTCTGCTGTGAATTGGAGTTTTAAATAGCTACAGTAATAAAAGTTAGTGTGGAATTCACTTCAGCACTTCGCTGTAGCTGCTGCAGGTTTCTGTGCTGAAAAGATGCTACTTACAGAATTGGCTTGCTGTAGCATTGCTGATAGGACTAAAATTGATGTGCTTGGTTAAGAACAGTCAGTGGAGTTTTGGATTAGCCCATATTAGTGTGGCTCACAGTTGGACAAGATCCCCTAAATTCTCGTTGTTGACTGTCTTTTCCACCAGGGTGCAGACTTGTAAACGATTTGTATGTTTTTGAAAATTTCTCCCATTGCGCACAGCTATTGGGAAGTATATTCCAAATAAGTCTTAGGTGCAGAAAGACTCATCTTCTGAACTAGTGGCACCCAACACCAAGGGGGCAGGCAGATTCTTCTAAGGATCCTTGGCAGAATGATATCGGCACCAAATTGTAGTTACAATTAAAGCTTCATTTTCTTAGCAGGATGATATGATTAGAATGGCACAGAATTTATGATTAGAATGGCAAAGAATTTCTATAAGGTTCAATATAGTACAATCTATAAAGTAGCATAATACAGGATTTGTAATACAACTTAATTTCTGATCACCTGGGCCCTCTGCAGATCAGGTCAAATCTTAATATGTCATTTGCTGTATCAATAATTGTAACCTAGACTTGAAAATCACATACAAGAATACAAGTCACTCAGTCCTTGGAGAAAGCCGACGACGGTGGGGGTGTCCCTGGCCAGCGGGGGGGTCACGATTCTCCCTGCCAGCAGCAGCTCTGGTCCACGTTCCCACTTAGGACTTGTAACTGCTTGATTTTATAGACAGTGTGCTGTTAAGTGTCCCTATTCTGTGACAGGGTCATCAACACCACCGGGTTGGCCAGGTGCCTGGGACCTTCAAGG
The DNA here is from genome assembly GCA_035590275.1 of Ibycter americanus. Taxonomy (NCBI): domain Eukaryota; kingdom Metazoa; phylum Chordata; class Aves; order Falconiformes; family Falconidae; genus Ibycter; species Ibycter americanus. The sequence goes on from JAVJGI010000063.1 coordinate 19,326,284, forward strand.
CCGGCAAGGAAGGGAGTAATCGTCCTGGCGCCCAGGAATCATGAGGCTGATAGGGAGGGGAAGAAGAAATCTGTTTGGTTTGTCTGCTTGGTTCACAGGACCTTCAGAGCCTGAGAGTGAGGGGAAAGGGAATGAATACGTGACCTGCTCGGTCCCAGAGAATGGCTGCCTACTTCAGAAAACGGCATTAGTTATGCTAACCGTATTAGTAGGGGTGAGGAGCAGGGGGAACTGTTCACACCTACTTCAAGAAGTTTGAAAGCCAAAGAAGGGAGTACTCTGACGCTAGTGGGATATTGTTATTTTATCCATTTCAAGCTGAATTACTCTCTAGGTAATTACCCTGAACTCACCAGCACAAGGTGCTGTACAGGGACATAGTACCAGCAAGTGCAAAAAGGTAGACACGCAGCCAGCTGTCCATGAGCAATGATTAGGCCAGAAAGTGCCCCCTGACATATGGAGCATTGTTGTGGATGCTGGGTGGTGTGAGAAGTTTCAATTAAAGATTGTAGTCTGGATTTTCTCCTCTGACTGCATAGTTCTGCCTGCTGCAGCTGGCAGAGAGAACGTGGGCCTTTGGTCTGATCCAGTGAAAGCTTGGAACTCAAAATAAGTAATCTCTGTCGCTGGAACTGGACTGCTTATTTTAAATCTCTTCACTTAGGGCTTGGTCAGATTGTCTTATTTGAAATTGTGTACTGTAGAACTCCTTCACAGTCATACATGTAATATTTAAACGTGTTAATTGCAAAATAGATGTAAAATACTTTCCAGGAAGGACAACGATCAGCCAAGCATAAATTCTGATATTACAGCAGTGTTACTTATGTCCTTGGTGGAGTACTTGTGTTGGTGATTGATCAATCTCTGAGTTATGCCACGATCTTACAGAGATAAGTAATACTATAATTATATTATACACAAAGTATAATTGTATATATTAAACACATCATGCTGTGCAAAGCTTAGCCTCTTGCTTGTAACTTCTGGGTTATTAAAGTATTTGATAGACCACATGCAGTTCTGGGAAGCAAGTTTTAGAATCAACAGAACCTGGCAATTCCAGTTCTGAAATAATCTTAGAACCTTCGGAGGAAAAGGTATCCTCGTTTACTGATGTAAATATTGGACTACATGGTATTATATTAAAAGTTATATTCTGCTTAGTAAAGTACTTTAATTTGACAGATTTACAGTCTTTATGATGTAGGGCTTGGAGAAGGGAGTGTGTTGATTTTGTTCAGGGATGTTTATCGTTTTGAGCATGTTCGGATTTGGATTCAAGCCTGTCTAGTTTATCCCTTCCCCTAGACTGGCTGAGCACTAGGTTTCTGTCATAAAATCTGCTTTTAAGAGAGAGGAGAAAAGCTGCTGTGAAGAAGTTACAGATTATTAGTTATGTGCAAAACAGAATTACTAACTGCTGTGTATGGATCTGAATTGCTGGGATATGCAAAACTTGGAAACTAATTTGGTGTTTTGCATGCACTATAAAATATTATTTGTGGATGTGAGTAGGGAAAAAACCAAAATTCTGTGGAAACTAATAAAATTCTTGCTGTAATTTTCAGCAGAAGTATTTTTGTTTTTAACTAGCTCATTTTAAATGTATAATGAGTCTTTCAGTGGTAGCCCAAAGGCTAAATTAGTCAAAAACAACTAGAGTATAATTTGCTTGCTGCTTTTTGTGATTCAGGAGATGACAGGGTAGTAGTGCATACCTGCAGGAGGATAATTTTCTGTTTGTTTTATAGCCATAGGTATTATGCTGAAAGTAGTACAAAACACTTCTCACAGAGCTGTGTAACTATTTTCCTGCCAACAGTGCAGTGACCCTTCTCCTTGAAGGGAGATTACCTTCAAAGAGTATAGGATTAGTACAGCGACACTCTCATTATACAGAGTTAGCTGTTCTCTTATAGGGTCAGTCATTTAGATGATACATTGATGAGTAAGGTATTCATATTTGTACTTCAAGTAAGATCAAATTTGCTTGAAGTGCATTCCAGACAGAAGATGACTGGTCAGTGACTGGTATGTGCATAAAAGCAAATAAATGAAGTATACCTTGTCATGGCGGACTATATAAAACATCCTGTGTAGTAGACCACGGGGTGAAAAGTAATACTAAGAAGTATATGCAAGTATTTTGTCATCTGGTATATTTCTGGATTTGGATTTCTTTTTTGTTGTGGTTTTTTTTTTTTTTTCCCTTGGCTGTTGGTATGTTTTATAAATTGTGCAGTACATTAGAACTGGGACTTATTGAAATACCAAATTCAATATCATTTTATGCCCTTCCTAAGAAATCTACTTCACAGGTGTGCATATGTACTAAGTATATTCCCATGTAGATCAGAAGCTGTAGACACCTTAAAGGTATGTTCAGCTGTTTACTGCTCACGTGTAGCCTTGGATTCACCAGATGGCTGCTAAGAGTTACATATGTGGTAAATATTTGAGGCATGCAAGTGCCTCAAAATTCTTTTGAGCAAGTATTTTTAGAAACAATACAGCAAAACCTCTGAAAATCCATTTGTTTTATTTCTGCACATCCGTCATCTCACTGAAGCAAGCTTCCTTCTGCTTTACAGGGTTGTGCACTCTTAAAATTCAAGTCAACCATCCTGAACTACTCTGACATACCAGTAAAGTTCACCTTCAGATGCTAATTTAACCTGCAAAGTTACATTCCGTGGAACTTGAAAACATTCCTGGCTTTACTAGGATTAGCCTTGGAGTAGTTCAAACCACCAGATTTGAATTTTAAGTGCGTTTGGCAGAGAACAGTTTGGAGTTTTTTTGGCTTTGGTACTACAGGACATTCAAAAAAGACATCTTAAAATTTGAGTAGATTTTAGTATCAGTACAGTTTTAATTCTTGTCTTGCAAATGAAATGCTCTGGTGCTACGATAAATCCCTTACATGTGGGCTTGCTGAAGTTTCAGGGCCTCTCCTTGACAGCTGTGCTGCTGCTCACGTGCAGGCACCCTGTATTCCTGCCAGCCTGTCAAGGAGGCTGTCCTCTGGAGACCTCATTTTTACAGATTATTTCAGAGACTTTTCTCTGTTTCAACACTGCCCTTTGCTTTGTAGGAGCTTGTCTAAATCAGAAAAAACTGGTGTGGTTTTGTGATGTTTCAAGAGCAGTGTTCCCTTCCTTGTAGTAATGTATGAGGAGAGGCAAACAAGAAACACTAAATCCTGATGACAATGAAAATCGGGGTTTCGTGCTGCTTAGTACTAGCAGCTCTATGGCTAGTGTCTGATTACAAAAGAGCTACTTGATAAGGGTTATGAACAGTGTTGCTTATGTTACCGAAGTTTTGCTACTCAGCTGGCTTGTTATTGTTCAGATAAATGTAATGAAACCAGTTTGCATTGGCCAAGTGTCGGACTTGTATATGCAGTTCTCCAGACTGCTGCCTTGTCATGCAGCTGAGAACAGTCGGTCTGTACAGGATGTATGTATTGACTTGAATGAGACCAAATTCTTCAGGCACTTTTCTTGAAGACATTTGCAAATCTCAAAATGCTAGTTGCTATTTCTGAGCTATCTCATTTACTCAGTGATTTATTTTGTGCACAGTGGTATGACTATAGTGGATAATCCATAGCTCAATTTAAGTAGCTCAAACTTGTCACTGTCAGTATTACAGCTGTAGAGAAGCATTTCTATGTGTCTGGGTGTTAGGCTGGAACTTTAATCATTCTTCCTGAAGTGGAAATTGTTTCCTATCAAAACTTCTCTGTATTGCTTTTGTAGGGTTTTGGTGGTTGTTTTTTACCATTGATAGTTTCATTTTAACTTCCTCTGTCCTAGTGTATGATTGTGAATGCCACTGAAAGTGTAGATGTAAAGATGTTTATAAGCACTGATGGATTTGTGGTCTTCATCTTGTTGAAGAAATAAAAAATGTGTATGAGTTGGTGCATCATTTTTTCTCCTGTTGCCACTGTTTGGCCTTGAGACTTTAGTACCTACAAAAATATTTCTTTAAAAACAAAAAGCTATTAGTGTTAACAAACCGCCACTGCTTTGCTAGTTTGAAAGTTTATTTTGTTTTTATATTAAATGACTGAATTTCATTGGTGTTACAGCTAATAAAATTTACCATAATTGCTTCCACTACACAGTGGAATGTAAGCTTGCATATATCTACCCCCGCCGCCATCTTCTGCCTCCTTCCTCTTTTTATTTACTTCAATATTTACAGTGTATTTTCTACCATTAATAATGAGGTCATGTATTTGACAGTTGCACCTGAAGTTTTGGCATACACCATGAAATTCTCTATCTACGTGTATTTTAAGTCTAGGGGGAAAAAAAGTCTCTCACAATGACAACTCCCGAGGTAGATGAAGTATACACATTTTCTTCCTTTTTCCTCATCAGGAGGTATTGATGAAGATGTTGTGGTGATTGAAGCATCCTCCACTCCCCAGGTCACTGCTAATGAAGAAATAAATGTTACCTCAACAGACAGTGAAGTGGAGATTGTCACAGTTGGTGAAAGCTACAGGTGAGACTTGTATCTCTTTATGTTAATACAGTTTTGCTTGACTCCAATTTGTCACAAGGCTTTGTATCATTAAAAGCCCATAAGGTAAATGTCATAGAAGTTATAACCAGGATGCATAGTATACATTTTTTAAAACAAACAAAAAAGCCCAAAACCAAAACCCCAAACAGACAGAAAACCAATACCACAGCTTTGCCAAAGCTTGACAGTTCAAGTAATCTGGAACTGTTGTGGTGGTTGTAATTGTAACTCATGGGCAGAATTTTGGGGAAGCAAAGCTGCAGTGAGATCCTAGGGAGAGCAAGTTTAGGCTGAGTTAACTATCTAGGGACCAGTTGAGCATTTCTCCAGAAAGCATCCTGCTTTTTTGAAGCTGCTGCTGTGTGTGCTTTCTTGTTCTTCCATGCCTTGCTGGAAGTTTTGTTCCATATTTGTCAGATTTTGCTGAATCTATTAAAGTGGAGTTCCTTGAAGAAGAGAGCTTGAAATAGTCATGTGCATAGGACCGTTGGAGATGCCTGCCTATAATGTATGGTTTTGTATTTGTAAACATGAAGACAAAATTGTAGAATATGAAGAATGACTATCCGTTTTTTATAAAAATATTGACGAAGGAACAGTAGGCAGTAAATTATGAAAACATTCTATAGTGAAGAGGAAGTGGGGAGAGATGAGAGAAATCAACATCTAAAAAATTCATTTCTTCAACAATATATTTCTTCTGTTCAAAAGAAAGCAAAAGCTGCAGAATCAACAGATGCTCTGCCTTGAGGTGATTAGAAACGTGTTTCTACAAATAGATGATTTATCTACATGAATGGATTGTTGAGAAGAGTCATTAAAACTTACAAAAGAACATGTATGCTTGAAAAGACTTGAGCTAGATCAAGTTGATGCTTTAGCCTCTTATAACTTGCATGTAAAGCTTTAAAGGGTAAAAAAATTAGGCTAGATGAAAGTGATTGTGCTTATAGAACATTAATTCAAACCTGATTAAAGGCAGATAAGATGCTTGTAAAAAATAAACAGCTTTCTCTCTTCCTAGCATCAATAAGAAACATTTTGTATAGTAGCCAACCCCCCATTTTTATTGATGTTAGTGGTGTCTTTACTGGTGACTTAAGTGAGAAGGAGATTGAATTGAGGGCACTTCATGGTGAGTTTAAATTTTTGGCCTGTTTTGTTTGTTAGACCTTTTAACATGCAGATTTCTCAAAGGCATTTGATTATTTATCTTTTTTTTTCCTAAGATCACAACAGAATGTTCAAATCATGTTTTGCTCTTAACTATTTACTGTACTTGCTCTCAAAAGTTGAGAAAAGACGTTGCTAAAAATGTTTGGCTGAAAACTTTTTGAGAAGATTAAAGAAATAATTGACTTATTTTTTTATTGGAAAAAGTCATATTCTGTGTTTGGGAAGAAAAAAATACATTAAGAAAACAATTCCAGGAAGTTTGCAATGAGGAGGAAGAGCTCAAATTGAAGTCTTGAGCCTGGAATGTTGGGAACTTCTAAACTAGGCTCTTATACTTTGAACATAAGAGTATTTCCTATGCAGATTTTCCTGTGTTTCAAGCATACTAGTTTTGCCAACCACAATGTAAGGAACAAAGACAGCTCTGGGACATCTACGTGATAGTTCAGTATAAAATTATAAATGCTGCAAGCAAACTGAACTTTATGAAGATTATTTACCAAACTCAGAATACTGTTCAGAGTGAAACAAATGGTTACTTTTATTCTTTATAACTTGTATATACATAGGAGAGGTTACTGTGGTTTTCTTTTAAAAGGCAGGGGTGTGTTTTGGATGGAAGTAAAAAAAAAAAAATAAAATCGGAAATGGAAATTGAAGATCTCTTTTGACACTTCAAAGTACTGCTAGCTTTTTTCTGTGAAATCTGAGCTAAGCTTTTTAATGCTAGTTATATACATTGAACACTCTGGAGCTAAAACTTTTTTTTTCTTTTCCAAAAATCATTTCTTATTTGAGTAGCTATGTGTATCCCCATAGTAATATATGGACTCACAGAATGCAAATTAATAATAGTGAAAAAGATAGTAGATTTGAAAAAGTTTCCTTAAATTTTGGAGTCTGTCACTTCAGCACTTCTCTTTATACAAAGCTTTCAGGAGGGAAGTTGCAGCTTTACAGCTGGCCGTTTCAGAAAACTTAAAGTTCTGAAGTGTTAATCTTGACTGTAGTAAGTAAAAGATTAATCTAATAGTAGGCTCTAAATTTAAGCAGTAGTAAGAATCTATGGTTAGGATATTTAAGCATGTTAAAGCTGGTTTCTCTGCCTTCCTAAATGGAAAATAAAAAAGCATTATTTCTTTTAAAATACCTTTAAACAAGTGACCAGATCATAAGAATATTTGAATTTATTGACAATTTACAAGTGAACTTACTTTGAAAGGACTTGATGCACTTGAGTACAGGTTTGGGGGTGGTTGTATGAATGACCTTGCTAATACCTGAAGGTCATGGTTGAGTGTGAGTGCAAGCTTACTGGGCATTTTAATACTGTAGATCAGAAATGACATACAGAAATCTCTATGTTGGTTTCTTCTTCCACATCCTTCATTTTGCCCACTGCACTATATTCCATCAAGAAGTTGTTAAGTACTGATGATTATTCCCTACTCCTCCCTTCTCCATCAAGATAGGGTTGCTTCCAAAGCACAGAGAAAGTCAATCTTTGATGTAACACAAACTGCCGTTTCAAGCAGCAGTGTAGCAGCTGGCATCATAGCTGGGAGGATGACATAGACAGTATCTACCGAAATGCTGTGAGGCCTTCACTGACGGTCCTTTTCTGATTAAGAAAAAGCTATTAAGATCTGGTTGAGAGTCATCTTAGCATGAAATGGACTACACAGTTTGGTTGTACATACTTCAGAGGTGGACTAACTCGGTCATTTTGAAATTATATGGACTCAGCCACAGACTGAATATACACAGCACCGTGTAGGTAACATTTATTAGTCATTCAGAATAGTGTCGTATTTAATCATAACAAGGAAATGAAGACCTAGACCTCTTAACTTTAAGACTGTTTCAATTCAGTAGGCCTTAGTTTCCACCTCTCTTTGCTTGAAATCTTACCTGATTTAAAAACTCCTGGAGATGATTTGCTCACTGTACAGTTGTGTTCTGGGCTTTCCTTCTCTTCATCTCTAGTTTGATGCTATGTCATGTTGTCTGCTGGTTCTTTTGTGCAAGAAGAAATCCAAAGAAATTTCTTATTGTTGAATTTACAGCTTGCATTGAAAGACAAAACGTATCGATGTACTGTAGGTGCTGTGCTGGTTTTGATATAAAGCTGGAGTTCCTGTAAGAGAAGTAAACACTGGCAATCCTGGGTACCCTTCCACAGCTAATTTCACCTCTCCTTTACTACCAAACCCAAGGTGCTGCCGCGAACCTTAATTCTTAGTTAACTGAAGAGGAGGGGAAGATGAAGTAGGGGGTGAGACCTCAGCATCCCCTTGTATTACCAAAGTGCACCTTGGGTCACTAGAGAGTAATAGTAAAGTTTTTAAAGGGGCCTGGAAGGTAGATTTCATTCTGAAGTGTGAGACACACACAAAGCACAACCAAATGAATTTGGACATTATGTAAATCCAAACTTTAAAGAAAACGTGCCCTTTTGAACCAACCTGATCTTTACATTACAGTGATGACTGAAATGGAATTGAAACATAAGCCAGTTGAGAAGACTGCAGCAAGCATGCTTTTTGCACTACAGGAAAATACACTGATCTTTGTTAGTGAGTTACACATACAGGGGTGGAGTACAGGCAGCACAGAAGTGTAAACTGAGGTCTGTGGTGACCTGTGCAGTGGGTTTGGTTTTGTTTTTACTGAAGTCAGTCCCTTTTCTTCACATTTTCCTCTTGTGAATTTCTGAAGCCTGAGCACATTGTTTTTCCAAATTGGAAAATAAGAGCCACTTGATTTATGTAAAAACTGGAAAATTAAAGGTTTTCTGACAGTGAACTGGTAAATACAATACCGTAAAAATATTCTTCCCTTAATTAAAGACAGTATCCTCTTGACTTAAACTCCAAAGCATCATTGATTTGAGTGTTTGGGTTTGTATGGCTAAAATGAATAGAATGGGTGTTCTGTGTTATACTACAGAGATTAAACCATCCCTTTGCTTAGTTATGGTTACAACCTTATTATTTCCTCTCCTGAAGCTACATTTCATTTAAGTGTTACACAAAGCTGTGTTCGTTTTTAGAGGAAGGGGAGGGAAATAATAAGAGAGAAAAATCCAGAGATTTTTTGCACTTTTAGGACATTTTGGAAATTTAAATTACAGAAATTATCCTCCAAAAATATTCTGTCATAAGTTAACATGCAAAAGAACTTAATGTTTACACATTTTTATTATCTTTAAGGTTCTGGCATTATTCATAGATCTGCTCTTTCAGACTGCATAGGATTAGTATATGATTTGGAGACTCTTCATTTACTATTAACAAAGTTAAAACATAACATCAGATATAATTGCTGCCTGACTGCAGTTGTAATTTTTTATAAATTACTTGTATGTATTTCTTAGGAACATGGTTGAAAGACCTTTAAACTGCACCTGTTGGATATTTGCCATTATGTTATCTGGTAAAGGCTGCAGTAACGTTTGTAAGTACATGTCTAGTGAATGTGGAGTAGTGGAGTATTTCAACATAACAAAATGCTTTTCCTAATAATAATAAAAAAAAAATACTTCAAATAGCTTCTCAAACAGAGACAGTTAATAATGGCAAAATTTAGGTCAATACTTAAGGTGTTACCTTTCCGAAGGTCTCGTTCAACACTTGGACACACAAGATCACACTGGGGACAAAGTTCTAGTTCTCATGCTGCACGACCTCAAGAACAGCGGAACCGCAGTAGGATTTCCACAGTCATACAGCCACTGAGACAGAATGCAGCAGAAGTAGTGGACCTTACAGTGGATGAAGATGGTAAGTTGCGTTGCTCTGGGAAATCTCTTCCTTTTTCAGAAACGGGTTGATCAGTGTAAGGGGAGTGGAGTTAATGGCATCAGTTATAACATACTGTTCTACGAAAAAGTCTCAGTGCTCAACAAACTAATTTCCAAGCCTGTCAGAAAATCCTCCTGTGGCCTTCCTTTTAAAATTAAAACTTTAGCCATTCCCAGTGGATCTACTAGATCTGATTTCTCTTCCAAAACTGACTTGGGTGTGTGTCTGAGGGCTGACTCACCAGGCAGAAATTACAGAACAGGTTGGAACTACTTCTTCAAAAATATGCACTTACTTCAGTACAGCACTATAAAAGGCAAATCTGTCACTGCCTATGCTTTGGAATAGTTGCTGCTCTTTAAGGCCTTAGAGTAAAAATAATTTAAAAAAAAAAAAAAGAAAAGAAAAAAAAAAATCCAAACCCCAGCCCCACTAGTGAAGTATGTTAAGATTTCTGAAGCTGTAACCTTTCATTGTTTCCTAATATTAAAACCTACTGGCACTTAGTAAGTCCATTCCTGCTGAAAACTCTAAGAGCAACTTCCAGGTATTGTCAGAACCTGAGAGAAGGAAAAGACTAGAGCTCATGTACATTTTTTCAGGTTTATTTTTTGTGGTGGTGGTTTTGGGGATTTCTTGGGTGCATGTTACTTTTCACGTTTAGCAGAAGTTTTGTCCTGTTGAGGTTTCATCCCACAGTGCATTGCATGCTAGTATCTCGCAATATCTTATTCTTCAAGTTGTCTTGTTTTTTGGGGTGGGTTGGAGAGTTGGAAGGGTTTGGAATTGGTGTTTGTTGTTTGATGGTTTTTGTGGAAGAGGATGGGTTGATTTACAGATACCTTTCTTTATGGATTTACTGTGAAATACCCCAGCAGCCCTATCATTGAAGGTGAATAGGCATTTATTTTATTGGTTTTTACTGTATGAACTCAAGTTATAGAATTTAGTCTTAAATTCAGGAACCAAGTGGTTATTAAAAAGATTATTGCTAAATTAACTTTTATTTCTGTAATGTGTATATTTAAGACCACCTGTTTCTCCCTCTCCCACCCCATGGAAATACCTTTTTAAGATGAATCCTCCAGGATTTCAGGGATACAAATTTTACACATGAGCTACTAGTGTAAAATGATAAACATTCTGAATTAACACTGTTAGAAGGCAGCTATGCACTTTATCATAACTTTACTGATGTCTTCAAAGGTGTAGTGGTCTTAAAACTTTGCTACCTACTTACAAGAGCATAAGGATAATACCTCCATCTATCTTCCTGGATTAATGCCTGTGAAGTGTGTTGAAATTAAGTTTCTTTTGGCGAGTAGTTTGAGATAGACCAAGCCCACTGGCTTCTACTGTTTTTGCAGAGTTGAAACAGAACTGTCTATATTGCTGATGGTGAGTCACAACAGTAACAGGCTAGCAGGGTGATTGAGGCTGATAGAATTAAGAATTGCCTGGCTGCAGGGTTGCTGTCAGAGTGTATTAGCATCCAGTCTTAAGTCCTGCGTGATCACATATCAATGTTAGGCTATACATGTCCTATACTTCTTTTTTTTCTGAATTTGATCATTAATATGTTTCTCCAAAAATGTTCCTTTAAATAAAATCAGTATATTGGAATGCATCATGAAAATCCAAAGGAATTTAAATGTAAGTATCGGGTCATGTTTTTTTAATGTGATGAATTGGAAGACTTGCAAGAAGGGAGATATGTTTATTCCCTTGCTCGCTGAGTTACTGATATACCTACTAAATGTAGAGAGAAATCTTGAAAACTAGTCATATTTTATTTTGAGACTTTGTGTGAGAGAAGTATTTGAAGTGTCTTGATGCCTTTTTTTCCTTGATACCCATGCAGACATTTTTACTAAAAAAAACCTGAGCTGTTTCTGATTATATTCCCTTTTATGGTATCTCATATTCCTAGTTATGTCATTGCCTTGTCAGTAATTAGAGAGAAATTTCAAACTTACAGTCAAAGACTTTTTCAAAACTGAGTTTGAATTAGCCACCAAGTAGTTTTTAAAGTTTCACCTGTTTACAACTGTGTAGTAGAGAACAAGATTTATGAAGTGTTCGGTGTGTTTCCCTGGATCCAATTTGTATATATTGCTGACTATTACCTTTACAATACACAAAATGAACATGTATGTACTTTTAACAGAAGTCTCAATATTGATTTAATAATTCTGCTTTTAATGTGTATTGAGACTAGAAACCAAGTTTATTTGGCTATAGCCTTTAGTACAATGTGTCTAAAATGATTGAAGTTTGTAAAGTAGTGCTGCTAGTTTAGATGTTATGCTGTTCTTTGTTAGTTATCTAAAAGTTTTTCTGTGCTTTGTAGGCTTTAAAAAAAGGTAAGGGTAATACTTAATCAGAGTAGTTTGCCTGTGGATTTGTGAAAGATTTCAGCAAGTGTTTTCATCATAAAGTACCAGAGTAACTTAATTTCATTTCTAGTAGTAATATATTCAGTAAATAAAACTTGATATGTCAGATTTGGTTGGGAATTGATTTTATATTCTTAAAATTTGAGATTATTAAAAAAAAAAACGATAAATTCCCCCCCCCCCAGTGAAACTTTTCTACTAGTCAGTCTTTTGTGTTCAGACTTTCTTAGCATCTGGTAGGACCAGAATTGAGAATTTCTTTTGCAAAATCATTTAAAAAACCAGCGACAACAATAAAACCCCCAGCAGCTTTTAAAGCTTAAACATGAAAGCTTTTTTATTTTGCTAGAGCCAACAGTTGTGCCAACCACGTCAGCTAGAGTGGAGCCGCAGGTTGTGAGTTCTGCTTCCAGTAACAGTTCTAGTACGTCTACCTCAGAGCAGGCCTCTGATGCAGCTCCGAACGTCTCCAACAGCCAGCCCTCTGCAGCACCAGAGACGACTTCTAGTCTTCCCAGTGGCGGCACTGCTGGTACTTCAGCTGGAGGTACAGAATAAGAGAGCTTTCTAAACTGTTGTGTTGCCCCCTAGTACAAAGGGGGTACAGAATGTTCATTGGCATTCTCTAGATCGAGTGGCATGTGAACTTTTAGTAGTGAACATAACAGTAGTAAGTTGAGACGACAGGAACCTGAAAAAGATCATTGATTTCTCCCCAGAGATGAAGGAAGTTGTGCTGGAGCCTTCTGCTTTTGCTTATTGGAATGATTGGGTTATACCTCGCTTTTTGAGGAGGTAGAAGGTAATTCACAGGGAATTAAGAAGTAATTGCAGTGTGCTACAGGGGTGGGTTTTTTTAATGTGTGTTGTAAGGAAGTGAAGGATATATGTAGATTCCTTGAACCTCCCCCTGTAGGTTGCTTCACTACAAGCACATTCATACAGACCTGTGTAGACACTGACCTGTAATAGAGCTGCATAGGCAGGTAGCACTCATATCATCTCTGAAACGTGGGTGCTGTGCCCCTAATCTGCAAGTCAAGTGAGGTACAAAAAGCCCGAGCTGACCACAGTTGCACAAGAATTCGAGGTCTCTGCAGACTAATCACAGGGACAATCTTTCCTCCTTTCCCTACTGATAGCATGTCTTGAACTGGTGGAATGAGGCAAGTGTCTCTTCACGTCCTCTAGTGGTTTCCATGAGTACATCCACCCCAACCATTCAGCTTTGGTTCGTTTGGCTGGCGTATCTAAATCTTTTCGTATCCTGCTTGTTTTGGTTTAGTATAGCTCTGTTTTTCAGTTGGTTAATTATTTAATCGTGAAGTACAGTTCTTTTGGGTTTTTTTTTCTGTTTAAGACACTGCTTGACAGTGGTCAGCTTTATTAATTTCTTTACTTCAATATTAACTTTCTTTATCTTCAAGATGATGTAAGAAGAACTGCATCTAATACAACACTGGAAACTGGCCCTCCGGCCATGCCAAGGTTACCATCGTGCTGCCCTCAGCATTCTCCTTGCGGAGGACCTTCACAGACTCATCATCCATTGGGGCACCCACATACAAGCTGCTTTCAGCAGCATGGCCACCACTTTCAACATCACCACCACCACCACCACAACCCTCACCCAGCTGTTCCGCTGTCTCCTTCATTCAGTGACTCCAGCTGCCCTGTTGAAAGGCCTCCTCCAGTGCCTGCACCTTGTGGAGCAAGCAGCAGTTCTGGCACCAGTTACCATGACCAGGCATGTTTAATTTTTGTGACTCTCCCTTTGAGATACCCAGTTGTTAGAGGTATGAGATAAGAGGATAGGATGCTGCATGGTGGATTGTTGTCTTGTTCTGTTGCAGGCATTATAGAAGGAAACTAGAAGGAAAATTTGACCTAAAACATATGGACACAAAAATCTGAAATTTTACAGAAAGTCATAATCCAACAAGTAATCATCGACAGCTGACATCCTCTCTCTTGAGGACTGTAAGATGATAGTGGCTGTTTAAGCAAACCAAACATAAATATCTTGAAATGTACTGTCTGTCATAGCAGTTTTGCAGTGCAAGTAATTGAGCTGCCTTAAAGCAAGAAAAAATCAAGTCTAATGTTCTGTTTATGAAAGGTATAGAAGAGTTGGTTACTCTTCTAAAAGCATTGGTTTTTAAGATTTTAAGTGACTAAAATCACAGCTCTAAAATAACACAGTTATAAAAACAGTACTATGCAAACTTAATTTACAACATGCAGCACTGTTGATCTGGTTTCTCTTTTAAGTGTAATACATTAAGCACAACTAAAACACTAAAGATTGTTTTTTGCCTCCAAATATTTCAAGGCATGTAGCTCCCATATACCCACTGATTAATCCATCATAGGGGGTTTGGTGGTTTTTTGTTGTTTTGGTTTTTTGTTGGTTTTTTTTTTTTAAAGTCTGAAGTAATGAATTTAGTCTCTCTTACCAGATTTAAGATTTTAGGAATAAGAAATGTTAACCATATTTAAAGAATGTTCCAGAGTTGAGCCTTAAAACTTCAACATCTGGATCCCTGTTGCTTGTGATAGTATTTATTTTAATTTTTTTTCACACTGTGTTTGAGGGTGACTTTGTTTTCAATGTCTGAAAAATTGCTTGAAAAAGATGGTTTGTTTACGCAGCAGGCATTGCCAGTAGACTTAAGCAGCAGTGGTATAAGAAGTCATGGAAGTGGTGCTTTTCATGGAACATCTGCTTTTGACCCCTGCTGTCCTGGTTCTTCATCTCGAACTGCAATTTATGGGCATCAGGCTGGTGCTGGCCCAAGCCAGTCAATAACAATAGATGGGTATGGATCGAGTATGGTTGCGCAGCCACAGCCCCAACCTCCTCCTCAGGCATCGCTCTCTTCCTGTCGGCATTATATGCATTCTCCTTGTAAGTCCTGATAAGTACTGGGTACCTGCGGGGGGTGGGGAACCAAACAAATGACAGAAAGCAGCTTCCCTGGCAACATCTGAAAACTCTTACTTATCTGCTTGCTTTGATCTTGGAACTAGCCTAGCAAAATGCATATTAAGAAATCTATAACAGTTAACTGTGCAGCGGATTTGAACAGAATCAAGGTGAAGTTAAAATATTTGCTTTTGAGTGACCTTAATAATACTCAGACTTTAAAAACTGTATTTACTATGAAAATATTTTTGATCTACTTTGTATTTTAGCAATGCCTTTATATTTCTTTTTCCTTGGTGCGTCCCCTGTCCCATCCCCCTAGTGAGTTTTGCCTAAGCAAGCTCAGAGTCAGCTCATTTGTCTTAATTATGATTTCTTGGTTTTGGGTTTTATTGTCTCTACAGACTAGGAGGTGGGGCGCGCGAGGAGGGCAGAGGATTGAATTTTTTAAGGATTAGACAACAAACTTGAGTAAAATTTCTTACCGTATATACCTTTTTCAGCATGCATCACACAAATTTTTGTTTTTTTAACCAACATGGGCAAGTGGAATACTTTTGGCTGTAGAAAGTGTGGGTTTGTTTTACAGCGTATTGCCGGAATCACTTTATTTAAAAACTGCATAAACACATATTCCCATGTTGCCACTGGTGTAATAATACTGAAGCACCTGTGTGAAGATATTTTTTAAAATAAATTTTAGTCAAAACCTGCTGCTGACAAAATTAAAAGCACCTGGTGTTTTCATTGCAGATGCTTCTTTGACCAGACCTCTTCATCATCAAGCTTCTGCATGTCCTCACTCTCACGGAAATCCTCCTCCACAGCCGCAGCCTCCACCTCAAGTAGATTATGTTATCCCTCATCCAGTGCATCCCTTCCATCCTTCAATCTCCTCTCATGCATCTTCTCATCCTGTGCCACCTCCACCTCCACCACCAACTCATCCTTTAGCCAATGCAGCTGCTCCAATACCACAGCATCTTCCTGCAACGCACCAGCCTATATCCCATCACATCCCTGCAACAGCACCTCCAGCACAGAGGCTACATCCTCATGAAGTGATCCAGAGGATGGAGGTCCAGAGAAGAAGAATGATGCAACACCCAACGTATGTCACAAATGTACTCAGAACAATATCTAAACATATAGTTCATTTCCCTCAGGTTTGTAAAATGTTGCATGTGAATCTCAAACTGTTAAATGCATGGTTAGGAACTGTTAGTGTTAAACCATGGTAAGAAGTGTCTTTACATACAGTCACAGTCATGTGAGCATTAAGACTTGAAACTGTTCCATTACGTTTCTCAGTAGTGTCTCCAGGTAAGGCACAAATGGGGCATGGAAGAGAAGGGAAGCTTATGTTTCTCTTGCCAGTTGCTCATCTTCCAGATAACGGGCAGGAATTCCTTTTCAAGCTGGACATCCTAGAAAGTACATCATAAGCTCCTTTCAAATGTATTCCTTGACAGTTTGTTTTGCCTTGTTGACGCTGTTAAGATTCTTTTTACCTAACTAATGCTTTAAAATAAAGTGAATGATTTATTGTAAGAGACTGTTTACTAGGTTTAATTCAGATTTAACCTTAGGTACTTACCTAGCTTTACTATGCCTTTGTCTTTAGAAGAGAAGGAAAAGAGTAAGAGAATGTGTAAGAGAATGGGACCGATGTTGAGATGTGGTGATAATTGTTTAAGAGATGCTACTGTTGTTGCTAAACTAGATTCATGGCACTAGTGTTAACAGAAATCAGGTCAGCACTGGCTTGGTATTCAATCATGAAGTAACTGGTTTTCATTCTGGAGATAAAGCTTTTAAATATCCAAGAGAAATTTAAGAACGAGCTCTCTAGTTGTTCCAAACTTTGTTATGCAGATTCTTTAACTGCAACTTTTGAGGCAGTTTCCAAGTAATTCGTAAAAATACCTATAGACAGTAACTGCTCACAAAGTGGCGTGTGACAGACTTTTCCATCTTCCTCCCCTGCCACCCAGGAAAGTCAAATACAACCCTGCTTTCTCAGTCATTAAAACTTTGATCAGTCTGAACCTGTAGCTGTTCTTTTGTTACCTTTGCTATGCAAATGGCATAACCTCTAAAAACCGTAACCTAAATGCAGCAGCATACTGCTTGTGTGTGCCTGTGATTATGCAGTCATACCCAAAAATTAATTTTGGAACATTTAAGCCAGTAAATGTGAGGCAGCAAGATAGCATTTTAAGGAAAAGCAATAGTGGTAGCTGTCTCACCAGTTCTGGAAGCTTTCTGATAGTTTTGGGATTGGAAATGTGGATATTGGCATTTCTTAGCCTAGTGAATTTTCTTTGTATGTATAGAAACTGTAGTCAGATGTCGATGATAGGTTCTTCCTTGACATTCTCTGTGAAGTCACCAGTCTCCGGTCAGACTGTCAGTTTGTTCAGCAAGGTTTCTGCTCTATAGTTTTGTTTTGTAACCTTATGAAATTGTTCTACCCTTGGTTTTATTTTTCCCTCTAATCCTCATACAAATTACATGCAAAATCAGTATTGTAGGTGTCTTGACCCAACCTAATATAAATCAGATATATAAATCTGACCACCCAGAACTTGTGTATATTTGCTCTGTTATTTAATACACAGGCTGAGACTGCCAGCAGACTTGCAGCTCCTTCTGGTTCCATGTCCCAGCATCTCAAAGTGTTCTTAAGGTGTTGTTTCATCCTTAATTTCTAGAAATAGGACATGGGATAGTCTAACGCTTATACCTTCTGTCTAACAATATAGGACTTTTCCAGGATTGGAAGTAGAGAATGGTTAGAGTCCTCGCTGTCATGTCTCAAGTGTGGGTACGACAGCTGTAACTTCCTTAGGGTCTTGGAATCAGCCACAGAATGCACAAAATGCAGTGTGTGAGGGTGTGCTGCGTTTATGCAACATAAGGATTTTCTGTTTCTTGTAAATCTGATCACCCACTTCATACTAAGATTGTGGTATAAACAGCCTAGGAGTTTTACATTCATAGAAATAGTTTCAAATGTGTTTCTTTTAAATTAAGACTCATTTAAGGAAAAATGGGCCTACATAACATTCAGTTTTTATGGAATTATGGAAGTTGCTTTGCTATGGTGGTTTTTTTCATTAAAATATATCCTTCCAGGTTTTTCCCTGTAGCTATTTGATAAACTGAAGGGAGGTGAAACTAGGAGTAGGTTCTGCTGATACGTATGTTCCCATGTTGGTCTGTACCATTGTAGAAAACCAATACTTCTAGCATAATTTATACAAGCTTGACAGATTTCTTTGGAGTCTCCAAAGTGTCAGTTCACAGTGATGGAGAATAGCATGCTTTTAAGTAACTTTGTCTGGTCTACTTTATCCGGTAGTTTAAGGTGGTACTGAATCTGAAGAGAGTGTGCTGCTTTTGGCAAAATCCAAGTTTCTAGGTTGAATAGAAAAAAACTTTCTGCATTGAAAGCAATGAAAAGAAAAATACCAGTCCATTTCTTTCTGTAGCTGGGAAGTGGTAAAGCAACAGAAGTCAGCCAGCAGGTTTCTTTGAAGATTTTTTCCAAAACCGTAGTTATTGTGTACCAGCTGGCATGGAAAAAACTCTGTGCTTTTACTACTTGAGCTGTGAGGCAGGCATGTTTCAAGGAGATTGTCCTCTGATTAGTGTATTAAGGTTCCCCTAATTACTTTTGCTGGCAATAGTTTGACTAGAAATAAACTGTGGCATAGCTGTGAATGACTCTGAATCTCAATATGACTGCAGGTGGCCTTTCCTTGCCTACCTGCAGTTTGAGGTTTGGATTAAACACTTTGTCAGTCCTTCTGTAGTCATGTCTGCCAAGTGAAGGGCAGATCACAGTAGCTGAAGCTGGCTTTGTCTTTGAATTATAATTAGTTTCTAACTTATGTCTAAAGTTGAAATTAAAATACTATATGGGGAGTTTTGTTGGTTTTTTTTAAAAACATTCCAGTAATTCAATGTGTAATGTTTTGATGATGGATGTTGCTTTCTTGATACTAACAAGTATGTGAAATTAACTGTTTCTGTTTTATGTCATTTAGACGTGCTCATGAGCGGCCTCCTCCGCATCCTCACAGAATGCATCCCAATTATGGTCATGGGCATCACATTCATGTGCCTCAGACAATGTCTTCCCATCCTCGACAAGCCCCAGAGAGATCTGCCTGGTTAGTGATCAGATACTATTTTAGTTCTTTGGTACTCAGGACAAAAGACTATAATGTGCTGATCACAGTGCTGATAATATTGTCTGTGACTTTAAAAGGAGCTGCATGCACCTGGATTTAAAATTTGGAGACGTTGCTATGGCTTCGAAGTACTGCTTTGAGTACTCTTTATCTTAAATATATTTCTAAGCTTTTTTTATCCATTGCTTGTAAAATGGAATTGAGTTTTACTCTGACTGTAGGTAGTTATTTCAAGAACTGATTTTAAAATAGGTAAATAAAACGTTGCTGAAAACTGTTCTTATATTTATGCTGTTTGTACAACAGAGGTTTGGATTTGACTTACAAACCAACTTACTCTCTCCCTTTTGTCTGAACTTATTTAAAATTGTGTCAGGCCCATTCATGAAGCTTACATTTAAGTTTCATAATATATTTATTATTAAAAAAAATAAGAAGATACTTCTGACCATTAGGGAAGAGGTGCATGCATGACAACAGCTGTTCCCACACTGTGAGCTATAGTGAAGACTCCACACTGATCATATTCCTGGGCACAATAAATGTGGAGCTGTCTCTTATGATTAATCATACTAAATCCTCACAGTTGATTTAAAAACAACTTTTAGTTATGATAGGATTAAGATAATTCTTTAGCAAAGTTTAGATAAGTTTTAAAAAAATTCATAAGTAAAACTGTTACGGTAGCTGTGCTGTGTTGTGTGCTTTCCAAAGCGGTGGAATTGTATCTGGGAGTCAGGATGTACCTTTACTGTAATGCCACTTTCATTCATGTGACAGGGAACTGGGAATTGAAGCTGGTGTGACTGCAGCTACTTACCCTCCAGGGCCCTTGCATCCTCACTTGGCCCACTACCACGCACCTCCTCGACTTCATCACTTGCAAATAGGAGCTCTTCCTCTAATGGTAAGGAGATAGCTCACGAAAAATGATGATCATTGGTCATTGTAATTGTTTTGTTTGCCAGGAAAGTTATTTTGAGGTTTACTGCATTTAATTGGGTATGTGTACATTGCTGTAGACAGTGGTTCAACTAAAGAAGAAAATACTCCAGTGTTCCTGTGTGTTGCTCCCAGATAGGGAACTAGAACAGGCCTCTTGTCTAATAAGAGAAAACAGTATAGGACACTAACATTTCTAACTTCAGCTCTTGTAAAATGAAACATATTTGAATTAAATTGTCACTTGCATTGCAATGCATTGACCCTCTGCATCTGATTTTTGAAGTTCAGATTCTTCTTAAATGAGTTTTGGATTGTTAAAGGTACCAACTTTCCACCCAGTGCATGAGGATTAGCACTGGTGCTTTATTTTTAAGGTGTGTATACAGCACAGCTAGAATTACATCTAGAGATTCAGTAGTTTTCAAACAATATTTGGTATTCATCAACCTAATTCTGTGTGATAAAATATATAATTTTGTAGCATTAAATGTTATAAGCAACAGGAAGTGTGAGGGTAAACTAGCCCCTTGTTACACATAACTTTTTTTAGTCTACAGTAGAAAACCAAGGAAGATCAGCGTAACTCTCTTGACTTCTACGGAGTATTATTTTTGAAAGAATGTCTGTAGGTTTGTTTGGAATACTCCTAATTTTGTTTAATGAAAATTCACAGAGGCATAAAGTTAGCTTAACAAGACTATGTTTAGTGTTTCTATGTGGTATTCTGTGTGGCTAACCCATGTTATTTAACCCTCTTAAAGCTAGATAATCTAATCAAAATTGTGGGATCATCTATAAATGAATGCTAAAATTGTAATTAAAAACCAACCTGCAAGTCTTGTCCATCCAGAATTCCTCTGTTAGTAGCCAGAATTGACATCTAGGGATTGAACTGTAAATTTACAACCAATACTGTAATAGCTGTCTCTGCATAGTCTGGTTTTACATTGTTTGTTCCTTGCTATTTAACTAACAAACATGATAATAATCCTTAAGAACTTTCCTGATATATCAGGGTTGGTAATTTATTGATGCACAGCTTGTGTACTTATCACAGACTTCTTAGAGCAGTCTGTAGAATTTGGTATTTTAGTGTAGCCAACAAGATTCTTACTGCATAACCTTATCTGCTGTGCGTCATCTATTCAGATTAAGATTTTCTGCATTCTTCTTCAGTTAGGTGTCAGGGTTTTTTTCAAATGGATGAAAAATAGCTTGCGCCTCTCACATTTAGTTCATGTGTTGTACTGTGACAGATGACATCCGCTCCTTTGAATTCTCAAAGAGAAAGGGCCCTCCTAATAGTTTAGGGAACTGCAGTTGCATTGGGAGGCAGGGAGTTAAACATATGCCTATTTTTATCTCATTTTCTATCAGGGCTAATAAGTTGGTTATGGGTTTTATTTCCACTATTGCTGTGTGGTTTCTTAGAGTTCAGCTCATCCTTATGTGACAGCATGATTAGAAACTTTTAGCTTTCCTTTAAGCTTTCATAGGGGTATTTATGTGTTTTAGCTTTCATAGGGGTATTCCTACAACTAGAACATTACACAAACAAGTAGTTGGGACCCTGCTGTTTATCTTCTTTTTAGTAGTAGAATGGAAGAAAGCTGTACCAGAGAATCTTCAGAAGTATTTCCTGAATGTGTGGTAAAATACTTAAGGAAGTCTTGCCCTTCTTCTCAGTAACTGCTGTTACTAATTGATAAGTGTCAGATGAAACAGAGTTCTTTAACTTCACAGAAACATGTGCATGTGTAGGGGTATCTAATCCTTCATAACAGTAATTCATGGATCTCTGGGTGAAGTGGAATTGAACTTGCTTGTATGTTGAGGTTTTGTATACACTGTACGGACAGCATGATTTATAGTGTATAGACTGATGTAAGCAGTTCTTCCTCAAACGTTTGAGATGTGTTTAGTACCTTGTTATGATCAGATCGAGTGTTACCACTGTGAAGTTGTGTTCTGAGTATCTGCCTAATTTGAAGCGTTTTCAGGTTATACGCACGAGAAGAACATAAAGGCAGGTTAGAGCACTGCTAGAAGTTATCTATACAATAAGTTCAAAGTATTACAAATGCATTTTGATGATTCTACCCCTTCTGTGACAGTAATGAAAGCCAAAGTTTTCTTCATTTGCATGTATGTGAGGGTACAACAGATCTATCAGCAAAATTGACTATGAATATAGAGCAAGTACTCAGTCAAGTTTTTAATCTAACAAACTGAACTGGATATTAAAAAAAGTGTGCCATTTTAGTTTGTACTGAAGAGCAACAGATTAATTGCAGCTGTCACCTGGATTTTTCATTGTAACTTTAGGAACAGGGCCCATGGAGGAGAGGCTGAACTGTGGTTAGAGTCCCTCTACTAAGTGGTAAATGTTAGAGGAGCGCTTTCTTTCAGTAAGTACGGAGGGTACTAATTAGCAATGTACAAGCCTCATTACTTGTATTCTTGATGCAGGTGTCATCAGATGTTGATGATCTCCATTCTTTGGGGGGGCAGGGGGAGGTCTTTTAAAGTAAATCATGCAGTAGCTGAACTACAAAATTAATTTGTGTGCAGTCTGCTTTCTGAAATAGCATGCTGGCTAATAGGCAGATTGTGTTTTTTCTGTCTGTTCTGGAGTCTTAAAATGCCTTCGAACTACTGCCAGACCATAAAGGGCGTGATGGGTTATTTGGTTTTTAATGTCACTAGTACTCTGATGTATCAATTTCAGATTTTAATTGCATGCAGATAACCTAGTCTTCATCTTGTCAGTGCTGGAATGTAGACTGCCGTTCTAATCCTCAGGGAGACAGAATGATAAAGATATGTTGGGGAGATAATTAGTGTTCACCAGGTTCGACAGTCCACATAAAGGGTGGGGGGAAAAAAAATCTCCTTTTTTGTTAGCTCAGTTGAAGAAACTTTTAACCTGTTTAAATGATGCTCCAGGAGGAATCCTATATGAAAAGCAGTTTAAAAGAGCTTGTTTCATATCTAAGTATACAAGGATCAGGCTGCTTCCCTCTTCCGTTTAACACAATTACTTTTTGACCCTGTGTCCTAGTTATAGTGGCTGGGACCAGTTTATCACTGTGTGGGTGTAACTGGAACTGTGTATTCTATACCCTCT
>JAVJGI010000063.1:19349503-19362359 GCA_035590275.1 Ibycter americanus
TGCAAGGAGGACCTTCATGTACAGCAAGGACAGTGGAACACGATGGAACAAGGTATTCGGTGCTTGAGAGAATTAGTCGTACTGGAGATAATCTTCTCAGAGGACGAAAGATTCCCTAAAAGTCCAGATGGTGTACAGTGCACATCCCAGACGTGGTTAAAATTTGCACGGCTGGGGCCAGAAATGTATTCCCGCTACTTAGCAACATTGCAATGGAGGGAGGGAGAGGACAAGGTGGGTGCATTGGTTAGTAAACTCAGGATTTATGAAGACACTGTCACTGCCCTGTTACGAGCCCATGTCTCATCTGTGGAAACAAAACTCCTTTTTTGTTAGCTCAGTTGAAGAAACTTTTAATGTGTTTAAACGATGCTCCAGGAGGAATCCTAGATGAAAAGCAGTTTAAAAGAGCTTGTTTCATATCTATGTAGACAAGGATCAGGCTGCTTCCCTCTTTGGTTTAATGCAATTACTTTGTGACCCTGGCTTAGAGTAGTTTGTGTTCACATAGTTATTGCTTTAATGCCATGTATGTGCTGAGGAAATATCTTCTGTCAAAGTGATTTTTTTTTAGTGTAATTTGCTATAAAGTTTCAAAAGTCTGCAGGCATTCATTTAGGAATTGTAATTTAGTACCACTTTAAAACAGGAATTTGCTCTAAATATGAGTTTGTTACTAGAACACTAAAAAGAATCGGTGCTTTATATATTAAATCTGGTCTGTTAAAGAAAGCGTTATTTTTATGAATTGGATTTGTTCCTTTTTGTCATCAGTGGAGTGTAGGGTGGAAGTTTGAAACTAGGTGGTCTTGTTTCTCCCCCTTCCATGTTCTCCTTTTCATAGTCAAACAAGACAAATGATCTCTTCAGCAGTAAACAGATAATTTTAAATGGAATATAGACCTGAAGTGAGCAGTATACCCTTTGAGCCTTTTAACTCAGTATACTTTTGTTTTGTTTTGGTGAATAACTAACTACAGCTGGTCTGGGATTTTGACTATTTAAAACTTAAGCAACAAACCTGCCACTGATAGAGCACTCAGCTTGTTGTTTTGAAAAATGGGATTTGGTGGTGGGTGGGGGGTTTTTTCGTGGTTTGGTTTTTTGGGTTTTTTTTTTTCTGTGTTATAAAATATATCTGTGGTGGTTTGGCCCTGGCTGAATGCCGGGTGCCCACCAAAACTGCTCTATCGCTCCCCTCCTCAACCAGACGGGAGAGAAAATACAACGAAAGCCTTGCGGATTGAGGTTAAGGACAGGGAGATCACTCTGTAATTGCTGTCACAGGCAAAACAGACTCAACTTGGGGAAATCAGTTTTATTAACATACAAATGAGGAAAAACACCTTCTCCCCATCCCTCCCTTCTTCCTGGGCTGAACTTAATTCGTGATTTGTCTACCTCCTCCCCCCATGCAGCGCAGGGGAGCAGGGAATGAGGGTTATGGTCAGTTCGTCACACGTTGATTCTGCTGCTCCTTCCTCCTCACACTCCCCCTGCTCCAGCGTGGGGTCCCTCCCACGGGAGACAGCCCTCCATGAACTTCTCCAGCGTGAGCCCTTCCCGTGGGCTGCAGTTCTTCACACACTGCTCCAGCTGGGTCCCTCCCAGGGGGTGCCGTCCTTCAGGCACAGGCTGCTCCAGCGTGGGGTCCCCAGGGGGTCCCCAGCCCTGCCAGCAAACCTGCCCCAGCCTGGGCTCCTCTCCCCACGGGGCCACAGGCCCTGCCAGGAGCTGCTCCAGCATGTGCTGCCCACAGGATCCCAGCCCCCTTGGGGCACCCCCCTGTTCCAGTGTGGGGCCCTCCCCGGGCTGCGGGGGGATCTGCTGCCCCGTTACCCCCCCCGGGCTGAGGGCACAGCCTGCCTCACCATGGCCTTCACCGCAGGCTGCCGGGGCGTCTCTGCTGCGGCGCCTGGAGCACCTCCTCCCCCTCCTTCACTGACCTTGGTGTCTGCAGAGCTGTTGCTCTCACACAGTCTCACTCCTCCCTCTCGCTGCTGCAGATTTATTTTTTTCCCCCTTCTTAATGTGCTATCCCAGCGGCGCTGCCACCATCACTGATTAGCTCGGCCTTGGCCAGCGGCGGGTCCGTCTTGGAGCCGGCTGGTGTTGGCTCCACTGGGCATGGGGGAGGCTTCTGGCAGCTTCTCACAGGAGCCACCCCTGTAGCCCCCCACTACCAAAACCTTCCCATGCAAACCCAGTACCAGTATCTCAAAATAATGAAAGCTATTTACATGCCTCTCAAATTGTTTCAGCTATCTGTTAATCTAGGAAGTTCCTGGGATTCGCTGTTCCACTCTCTTGACTCCAGCTTCTTCTGCCTTTTTTTGAATAGTGTCTTGTTCATTGGGAATTGCCTGGGGGGGCAGAATTTTCTGGACTTCACAGCTTGCTAGCTATGGTGTAATAAATCTCAATAGGGTTGATGCAAGCCTTGAGAAGACCCCTTAATTTATTTGTGAACCTGAACTGCAGCTTGTCAGTCAGAGGGAGATCTCTGGATCATAATTTAAAAAAAAAAAAAAAAAGTTACTTATGGTAACTTTACCTCTCTCAGGTGTTACTCATGAAGCTTTCATATGCTGTTCACCCCTTTTTATTTCAGAGCCTTACTGTTTTGTTCCTTTAACTGTTGACTGACTCATTGAGTGGTTGAGGCCATCTCTACACTTGGTTGTAAAAACTGGAAGGGATTGGGAGGTATAGGCCATTAGGCCCCAGTACATTATGGTAGAAGTGTGCTGGTCAGGATAGTATGACTCAGAGTGTAGTCATACAGGTATCACAGCTCTAAGAGCTGCAACTGTTCCATACAAAAAAAGCTAACAAACTTGCTGTGAAGTATCTGAACATTTACCTTAAGGCTGTAACTTAAGGTCCGTGTTGTAGTTCAAGGTAAAGTTTAGGTTTGAAATAGCCTTGATTAGCTGGATCAAATTTAACTGCATTTTTCAAATAAGAAAATGCACTCTTGTAACGCAGCTGCTACTTTTTTTCTTCATATAAACATGAATTACTGTTGTTCATTTTTTTGTAGAATATAGGCTGTTGCAGAGCGCTAATTTTATGTTTCCCTCACACAGATACAGTTGGGTTTTAGCTGTGCAGCACGTTACTTGTTCCTTCACACAGTGTCTATGAAAACTGCAACTTTTCCTTGTTTGATTTTGGATTATTAAGATACTAATTGATCAGCTTTACTTCTTTTTGGGTGTTGATGTGGACCTAAGCAGTTAACTGGATAAGCTTACTGTTGGGATTTATTTACTATGTATGATTATATATGTATGAAGATACTTAATGTGATCACTGAATAAAAGTTTGGGATGGACAAGATTAGTAGTACCATGCAAAGGAAGAATTGCTTCACCGACTGTGGTAACTGAAAGGCAAAAAACCTGAAAGGCAAAAAGATCCTGGAAAGATGGAAGGTGTTTAAAGGAAGGTAGCAAGGAAGAAAATATTTCCTGCAGGTTAGCTGTTTCAAGCTGTTCCAGAATGTTTGTGTTCAAAGTGGTTCAGACATAGCCTTGAATTTTTTAGTTGCTGCAAATTTTTGTGGTAGTGGGAAGTGTCAATAGAAGAAAGTGTAAAACCAGAAACAGATGATACTTGTTCTACAAGTAGCAAACAGTTCTTGGCAAACTTGTACTGGAATGTGCAGGTCCAGAGTATGTTGCTTTGACTGTATCCAAAAGAATATATACAAGCACTTAGTGCGCACTTACCTTTGGCGCAGACTGGCATTACCTTTAGCTCTTCCCTTTCTTCATCAGCTTTATGCCTTTCCTTTTTTCTTATGTTCAATATGAAAACTTCCTGAAATCATGCTTACATTTGTGTGTGAAGCTGTTTCAGGAGAGCTGAAATCTCCTCTTTGCATTTGAAGCTTGATGGTAACTGCCAGAGGGATTTCAGTTAGACTGTTCTTAGTTGGGCATTATCGATAGTTCCTTCTTGCCTGTCTTTTCTGCAGCTTGTAGTCAAAGATGTAGTTAGTTTAAAATCTTGCTATGTTAGTAGACTGCTTGTTTTGCAGGCATAAAAGTGCTATTTTTTTTCTCACAAATGTTTTTTCAAAATGCGGTGTTTTACCTGGCCAGAAATGCAAGCTGCACTCTCACAATACTTCATAAAAAAGCCTGTACATAATGCATGTTCAGATAATGTTGCAGAGCTGTTATGCCACTCCCCATCAGGATAATATGAGGGCCCATTTATAAGCATGAAAATGTATTGTCCCACCCAGTGTTTCTGTTGTTTGAGTAGTTTGTTGTGGTACATACTCTTGAGAAATTCTTGGTTGGTTTTGTGGTGTTAAAATTAAATTTAGTAGGTTTCTTCAATAGTCTCTAGTAGCAGAATTTGTTCCAAATAGGAGACCTGTCTGGGTGCATGTCACTGCAGCTGGTAGACTCTGACCTCTGAGGCAATGGGAACTGTAATTCTTGCATTACAGCAATACACCTGTGACACTACGGCACCTGTAATGATGCAGTATCTCTGCTTTCAGAGGCATTGTTTTCCAACAGACTGTTTCCAAATCCTGGTGAATCAAAAAAACAAGCCATGAAAGTCACTCCTGAAACTTGAGCTAGGTTTTGTGAGGACTTTCCTTTCCTCTGAGCAGAGGCAATTGATTCACAATGTCATAACAGGCAATGGAAACTTCCAAATGATGCCAAACAGCTCTATGCCTAGTTAGAAACCTGTGACAAGAGGTATGTGCATAGTTGGATGAGTGACCTAGTTCTTTAAATGTGTTTTCTGTAATTGGAAGACAAAGTAGAATTACACACTTCAGTGGAGAATGGATCATAAATCACTGATTATCTGAGACAGAATTCTTACAACATATTTTTTACAAATTACCATATTTTTAGTGCTCTCTCCCAAATTCCGTTGTTACAGCTGCAGTTTACAGACCTGTGACACCAGTAGATTGTTATTTACAGGAAATGTTTAGGTTTGCAGAAGAATATATGTATCTTGTGATATAAAATTCTATATTTGCAGTCATATTGAGTCCACGTATTAGTATATAATCTTTGTAAATACACTCTGCATATTGCGTAACAAATCTTAAATTGATACAGTGCTGCAGTTCGCAGCAGTCATCCTGTCTTCTTTCCCACAGCCGGCTCTAATTAGTACCAGACAAACAGATACTTAGGCTGCTTGTGAGAGAGGCACTCCCTGTATTAGGATTCTGGAAGTAGTTTGAAAGTAAATTTTCAGTTTCTATTACTCTGGTTTGTAAGAATCTAATACTAATAGTGTCACTGTATTTGTAGCTTATATTGGCACTACAGTCATCATTTAGCAAGCACCTTGAGAACTGCTTTAAAATAGTCTGTTTTTCTTTTCTGAAAAATAAATAGTATTTAGGGCAGAGAAATCTTTTCTGTCCCTGTCAGCTTCTAGTTACTGGGCTGGATTTGAAAATTGTAGAAAGGTAGCTTATTGGCCTGTTAACATTATGTAAGGAACTTTGTCTAGGTCTGTGCTTTCTCACAATGCATTAATTCAGTTTTACACCTTTATATATGGTAAGTTTAGAAGTGTCTGCTGGAAATAAGAAAAGCCACACATGAATACCTGACTTCATGAGTAATATCTGGGATGTCTGACTTGTTGACAGCCTCATGAGATGAATTTTGAGCTGTCATACAGCAGCAGTGACGTTACCAGCTGATAGCACAGAAAGGAAGATCGTACTTAAGCACTTAACGTTATTTCCAAATGAACTGCTGCTTACAGTCCTCGTATCAGTTACACTCTACATGATTAAATACACTGAATCTGCTGATCATTTTGTTGGTTTTTTTCACCTGCTTATTAAAAATTGCTGCTGATAATGTTTCCAACAAAAAGCTAATACCATTATGCGTTCACCCTGCGGGGGTAAAAATGGAATGCAGAAGCCCTGCTGTGACAGTGGTCCTTGGTACATTGACTACCTTTCTGCTTTCCTGTATAAACAGCACTGGTGCTTGAAGTGGCTGTAGGGTGTATCACTGGACACTGGTATTTGTTCACTGCTTGTATCTCTTCATATGCAAGGAAGTCAGCGGATGCTTGAATTAGAGTGTATGTAGAGTTGCCTGTGACTTTAGATCCGAGTTTTGAGTGTTACTGATTTTTTTTTATCTGCCTCTAAATTTGAAGTGTGTCTGAAGATGTTGTTTTGAGTAAGATAAGGATATTGTTTTTTCCAGACTGAGTATTTTAGCCTTGTTTTTCTGCCGTACCAAAAACTTATATTTGAGAACCTGTAGCAAGTCCTTTTTGTAACTTCATGCATAGCTTTTAGGTGTTTTGTTTACAAATATAGGTAGATATTTATGGCAGTTTATACAAAGTTGGTTGAGATTTTGAGACCTGGGAAGTGAGACCAAGCAATGTGTAATGCAGATGTGGAGAGATTGTAATAGAGGATCTAGTCTCACTTCTGTTTTGCTTCTTGTTATGTTTAGAGAGCTCGGAGTGGTGATATGATGTCAGTTGGAACTGTATGCTCAAGCTGAGGAGTATAAATAATAAGTGATTCAATAAAAGCAAAAGGATCTTGAATTTTACAAAGTGAACAGTAAAATACTGAAACTGTTCTGAATAGGTTTAACTTAACGTCTGCTGTTTGAATAGGTACCAGACATGGCGGGCTACCCTCACATCCGTTACATTTCATCGGGATTGGATGGAACATCATTCAGAGGCCCTTTCAGGGGCAATTTTGAGGTTTGTAATAGAATAAAACTAGATATATGTCAAATGTGTCATGAGGGAATATGGGGAGGGTGTATAGTAGACCTAGTACTATATATATAGATGTAAAAGTATCATAAAGAAAATATCCTTTATTTATAGAATGACCTCACTATCGTGAACTGGGATAAAAGCTTATTGAGAAGTCAGTCAATAAAAGGTGCCCTGGACAATGTAGGCGTAGGTGGTTATCCTGCTCTGTCCGCTCTCCTGTTAGTAGGCTGTAGTAGTCACATATGTCGGTAAAGGTAGCTGTGTCTCTGAATAACCATGCCGGGATCCTCCTAGTGAGGCTGAAGCTTGGCAACTTCAGCAGTGCTGGCCTGTTTGTTATGTAGTGCAGGAATTGAAACTGAGGGAAGAAAAGAAAAAAATAAAGGAGAAAATAAAAGGTATCAGATGCAGAGAGTTAATGACCTAGTCCACTGAAAACATCTTCAGTGACATCTCATGGTTCTAATAAACTCATTGCTGGAGAGAAATAAATCAGTCATTGTATTTCAACCTAAGGAACTTTTCTTTTTTTCTTCTAAGCCTTAATGACTGTTAAGAAGCAAATATTTACGTAGCACATTTTAATTGTATTTTCCTCATTAGACACACAAGTACGTGTGAACATATTGATAACCATTTCTAGCTGACAAACAATTTCTGGGTATTTTTGGTTTTTTAATACTAAAATAGTGTTTCCCTGTAACTTAAGATAGTGGGCAGCATTGTGTGGATTTTCCTACAGAAACCTATCACTTTTCCCACACAACATACTCCTTTTTGCTTTGCCTGTGTTTGAATAATTTGGGAATTGAGAGTTTGTCATTCTGTAAATGGGTTAGAATAAAATTCATATTTGCTGAAGGTAGTTGAAATAACAGTTCTTACGCTATTCCTTGATAATTTTTTAGGAGCTGATTCACTTGGAGGAACGATTAGGCAACGTTAATCGTGGAGCAACACAGGGAACTATAGAAAGATGCACATATCCACATAAATACAAAAAGGTGAGGATTTCTCAAATTGTGGCCTGTCCGTAATATTTCTTTGAAAATGTAGTAACATTTATGTTTAGCTTAAATCTCCAGAAATGTCAGCTTCAAAGAGTGCATGTTTTCTTATTTTGCAATTTCAAGGATTGTAGGCAAAATTTACAATGACACTTCTTTCACAAAGAAAATGAAAAATTTGTCCCCAGATAAAGAGCTATGGTAATGTGATAAACAAAAGTGGCTTGATATGATTTAGTAACTTGTCCAGCAGTTACTCATAACTTTGTGAGCAATGAAATAACTATTAGTGATAGCTAGATTGTCAACAGACTTCAGTGATAACCCATCAAATAAAGTGAGATTTCATTTTTGCAACAAATTGTTCATGATGCTTACCTGCTTGGTATGTACCATTTTAACCTTTACTCTGATCACATTAGGAAGCCTGGGACACTAGGAATTTTTGAATCTGTTACAGAATGTTGACGACTTAAGTTGTCTGTCAGTTGGAGTTTATTATACGATAAGATACAATCCCATCCATATTTACGTAGTGTTCTTTCACACTTGATAAATAGTGACATAAGATACCAGGTTTGAAAGGATTTTATTATTTCTTTTTGCCTCTTCATGAATGAAGTGTTGTCCATGTATAAATACCTTCCAAGTAAAAGGTTGCAACAATATGAAATCAGTATATTCATATAACAGTAGTTAAATCTGAAATGTCCTGTGATTTTGCTCCAAGTGCCAGTTCTTGATTCATTTTGGCTCAAATACATTTGAATAAATATTATGAAATGTTTTCAAAGAAGTATGTGTTGAATATGTATTAAAAACAGATTTTACTCAGTTTGTCAATAATGTCATCTCTACTAATAAGGTAACAACTGATTGGTTCTCACAGAGGAAACTGCACTGCAAACAAGATGGGGAGGAAGGAACAGAAGAAGACACAGAGGAAAAGTGTACCATCTGTTTGTCTATATTGGAGGAAGGTGAAGATGTCAGGTAAATAGTACCACTGAATAGCTCAGAGTATACTGTTAGTGCCCTGCCTTTGAGGCCGTACTTGAATACGGTACACAACTCCGCAATACCTAGGTTAACAGTTACAATTAAAGACTTATCTGTCATTGAGCCAATAAATAAAACAAATTGCAACTGAAAACACACATTATTCAGTCTGTATTGTCTTTGGGTAGAATGCAGGTTGTTTTCTTGTGGTCTTCCATAAGTTAACTGCCTGTCTTACAACATGAGCCCAAGCTGATACCCTGAATTAATCAGGACTGTCAAATGTAGTTTTTATGGAGTAATGCTACTTAAGCTGTAACAGGTTTAAATCAGTGTAATACAGCAGAAGCTAGCTGATGCTTGACTTCTTTGCCCATATCCGTTTCTTCTTGAAACTAGACAAAATACAGGTCCAGTTGGAAAGGCTAGTGAAACTTGTGGAAGAAACATGCACGTACAAAAACAATAGGCACCTCAATAGCAAATCCCACATCACTGTTTTCCCAAAAGGTATGCTGATACGGAAATGCTTGACTAACACTGATGTTTTTCTGTTCTGATGACAGGCGCCTTCCATGTATGCACCTTTTCCACCAGGTATGTGTAGATCAGTGGTTGATTACTAACAAGAAGTGCCCCATTTGCAGAGTGGACATTGAGGCTCAACTGCCTAGTGAAAGTTGACACCGCTTTCCAGAACTCTTGTCCTTCCTCTCGCTCCCTCTCGTCCTTCCTGGTACTGCAGTCAACCAAAGATGGCATGACTTACCTGCGCAGATTTGGAAGCATTGAACCTAGAGTGCTGGCTCTGCTATATGGTACAACTAATGCTAGACCTACAGTTTATGTAGAAGACAGTTGAGTTTCAGTGTATTTATAAAACTTTTTTTTTTTTTTAGGTTTTACATTTTTTCTTTTAATTCATTACTGTATTTTTGCATGGTTCCTTGTATTGCATTTGTTTGCACATATTATGGGCTTTGTGACCCCAAACTTGCAGGCAAGATTAGCTGCTTTAGTAAGTAGAATTGTGTGGTCTCTCTTTTTTTTTTTTTTATTTTTTTTTTTTTGGTTTGTTTTACATAGTATCAAGCTTTGAAAGTATGATTTCACTCATTACTAACCTCGGATTCCTTAATTTAATCGATCATATATTTTTAGTTTAAATGTATAAAGATCATCTAGAAAAGGATAATATTATGTATTGAGACATTCCTTAATTAGGAAAAAATGGCTGCTGTATATTTACAATATCAGTTCTGAGTCAAATAACATCCTTAATACTGGGAACAGAATATGAACTATATTCAGTTTGACCGATACATATAGCATACTCATCACCAGAGTTTTTGTCTGCTAAGATTTTTGTGTTCATTTTTAAAATTTCAGCACAATGCAGATATATTTGAATGTCAATATTAAAACATTTAGACTGCTGTTCAGATTGTATTTATCATTTTCTTCCTATGTCTAGAAATTTGAATCCCTAACTTAAATATTTTGCTGCTGTGAAACAGCTCTAGTGAACACTAAATGTTGATTTCAGTTAGCTGGATTTTAGATACTTGCAGATTGAAAGAATTATTAGGGAAGTGGAGAAAGAGCTTAGAATCTGTTTGGTCTTCTGCTAACTTAAGTTGAAATATCTGCGCACATTGAGGGTTTTTTTTGTTTTGTTTTGTTTGGCTTTTTTTTTTTTTAATATAAAACCATTCAATAAGGACTTAGAGCTGCAGGGTTTTTGGTTTTTTTTCTGGTTTTTTGGTGGGGTAGGGGTTTTTTTGCAGATATACATGCATTCATAGAACTTCTAAGGATTCCAGGCTTGTCTTGGGATTTTTATTAGTTTTAAAGTTAATAAAGTTAGCTAAATCCACTTGTCTCTTGTTTTATTTTTCATTAGTAGATTGAAAGCCTGTAAATTTCTGTAGAAACTGAGACACAAATTATGTGGTTACCTAGTTTTTGCCTTGATCATAGATTCCCTCTTTATAAATTACCAACAGTCCATCACTGATTGAAATATTTTCTATAGTTAAGATTTGCTGCATAATATAGTATATAGAATTAAGTTATAATGTACTAACATTTCGCCTTTGGAGGAGGTTTTAATCCGCATCAGGATTCAAGTTGCTCATCAACATTCTTTCACATATATAATAGATTATAGTTTATTTAAATGTGCTCAACATTGCAAAATGCAAATGTGCAAAAACATTGAGACAGTATTACTGTCGCTTTGGAAAAGATGTTCCTCGGGGATCATATATGAACATGTCAATAAGCTTGCATTAAGCCACCTGCTTTGTAAGTGGATTGAATAATAAATACCTTCAGTTTCTCTTGTCTTTGTCTTTCATATTCAGATTAAGTGTAAAATGGTTTACAGTAAACCTAGAAGACTAACTGTTATGTTTACACAAAAAAAGTGACCCATTTATAAATATTACCTTATCTAATTTGATGCCTGTTTTTGTCTGGTTAAAGCTGCTTCCTTTTTTTTTTTTTCTTCTCTTTTTTTTCCCTAATCTGTTAGGAGTAGCATTTGCCAGTGCAGTGTCTATTGCTGGCAGCAAACTTAACACCTCTGGCACTGAGGCTTTAAGTGGAGAGACATTTTATTCCAGCATGTGTGGTAAATGAACGTTGTCAAGCTTAATTGCATTGGTAAAACTGAACTGAAAACCACTTTGTGCTTGTACGATGGGGGATATGGGAGAAAGGCAACACATGATTTGACTGCTTCAAAACCTGACATGGTTTTATGGTAAAGCTTCTTGAACATTATGGCTGTAGGAAACTGAAAGTGAGTATGAAGTTGAAGCTGAATTGGTGAAAATGAATGAGCATAACTGGAAGGACTGAACAGACACCTTGTGTTATTTGGTGACTGTTGAAAAGGAGGGATGTTAGTTGACCACTGATGCTTGACGCCTGATGATACTCACTTTCAAAAGTTTCCAAGAAGGTACTTGAGAGATGTGAGACAAAAAAAAAAAAAATGGGGCCTCTGAAATAATTGAGACCCTGGGTATGTGATAGAATCTATTTTGACTTCCTTACAGGACAAAGAAGCACAGGTTTGGGAGATTTTTTATTTTATTTTATTTTACTTTTTAGGAAATCTTGTATGCACCTGATTTGGGTGCCTGGTACTAGAGGTATTTTAGTGGTCCATGGATTGACTTGTTTTATAATTGCTACTGATATCATCTGGCTTTTAAATGTATGCATATCATTGTAATGTGATGTTGAACACTTCACGTATTTGCCAGGAATCACAGTGTTCTGATCTTACGTGCTATTGCAGGGGCTAATAAAGCTGCAGCCTACTTCTGTTCCAGAAAGTTGTGGCTTAACCATAATTTAAGGGAAGAAAAAAGAATAGGCTTTTGATTTTGAGAATTTCCACCACTTACTGTGCTTTATATGCTTAGATGCATTGCCTTAAGTTTTCTGCGGCATCTTTTGACTTTGAAGATTCTCAACAGTATGCATCAAATTACTTTTCATATAAAATTCCATTGTCAAGAAATCCTTTTGTATGCAATAAATAAAATGTTAGACTGGTATCATTCAAAATCTGTTTCTTACACAAGTGTTTTTTTTTTTTTTTCCTTTTGCCTTGTTTTCCCTTTGTAAGTCTTAGTCTAGTAAAAATTCTTTTGCATACATGCGTTCTTCCAGGTGCTGCCCAGGAAAAAAAGCTGCTGAGTGAAGGATCAGCACTTAGCCACAGTTAAATGCGGTGGTAAACGGAACCGTCCGGATTCTCGGGAATTCAGGAAAGCTGCCCTTAGGAAGGTTATAAAAACCTGTGCAGATGTGAGTAAGCGTGTAATGCCCGTTTGGGGAGCTGGCAGAACAGCTGTCATTAGGCTTTTCTGCCAGTTGAGGCGATTGCAGAATAGTTGTAATTAGACTTTTCCGGCCGTTTCGGCCGCTGCGGAGCGGCAGTAATTGGCTGTTTCTGTCCGTTGAGGCGGCTCCGCGGCGCTGGCGTTCCCGAGCCCCGGCCCAGCCGCTGTGCCTAGCTCCGCCCGAGCTGGCCGCCTCCCCCACGGCCTGCGGCTGGCTCCCCGCCC
>JAVJGI010000063.1:19363299-19452733 GCA_035590275.1 Ibycter americanus
GGGGGGGCGCGCTCTGCCCTCGTGTCCCCCATCCCCCCCGGGTTTGTCCCGCTTCACCTGGCGCTGCCCCCAGCTCGCACCTGGCCGCGGCCTCCCCCTCCTGCCCCCCCCGCTGCGGGGGGTGCGGCAGCCGCGGGGGGAGACTCCAGCTCCTGAGCGGGAAGGGGACACCCGAACCCCTTTTCTACTAACAGTTTAAACTCAACTCCACAAGAAAGTCTTTAAACCTGGTGGCTTCTTGGCGGTGCGTAACGAAGGATGTTTATTTTTGTACGCGTGGTACCAACTTTTTCATTTACGGGGTGGGGGTGTGTGTGTGTGTGTGACAAAGGAGTGGCTTTGTTCGTCCCCTGAGCGTGTGCGGATGGGTAGGGAATAAAAACTGGTTGAGTAACGGCCAACGCGCGCGGAGGTACAGCGGTAGGGTGATGGCGAGTCTGTAACGGAGCTAAGCGTCTGAAAATTAAATTGGTTTCTGACTCTTAAGCTGTAATTTTAATTTTATTGCTTTAGGTCACTAGAGGGATGGAGAATGCTGTGGTTGATCTTAAAAGTAAAGCCAAAACTCGCCTGGCTGGTAAAAGGGCTGCTTTGGAAGAAATAGGAAATAAAGTTGCGACACGAGGAACCCATGCGGCTAAGGTAAAGGAACATTTAAAATCTAGCTACAAGGAAAAGATGCATTACTAGTGCTGTACTAATAGTAAATGTTTTCACTACAGAAAACAGAATGCTGCAAAGCATCCATAAAACCTACAAAAGGCCCCAGTAAGACGGTAAATGTAACTGCACTGCCTAAACCTCCAGCTGCTGCGAATCAAGCACTCAAAGAAAATGGTGTTCCAAAGGTAGGAAGTAATGATACTGCTCTGATTCTTAATTTGATTTGCAACTTGGAGCTCTGACTTCAGAATACATTAGATGTATCTCATTTCCCTGCTGAAAAAGCAAAGCCTCTGCACTGAGGTTTTGGTTTAATGCATGTGGTGCCTAAAGACTAACGTTAAACTGGTACAAATAGCTGTTGAAGTACTGAATGGTTTCTGCTTTAGATGGCAATTATTACAAAGTCTTCCAATTCTGTTTGTATGGTATCTTGGTGAAAGCTTGTCGCACTAGAATGCGAGCTCAGTTCCAACTTCTTCTATCTTAAGAAATTGTACTAGTAACTGGAAAAACATGGAAACAAATGAGCGTTACAGCTTAATAAATGTGCAAGCACTATGATCTGTTCCTTAGGTTCTGTCTCCTGTCCCTATGGATGTATCTATGGAAGAGAAGGATTTGTGCCAAGCCTTTTCTGATGTGTTGCTCAACAACGTAGAAGACATTGATGCTGATGACTGGGGGAATCCTCAACTGTGTAGTGACTACGTAAAAGATATCTATCTGTATCTGAGAGAGCTTGAGGTACGATATACGGAGTCTGTGCTTCTCTGCACTGTAGCGTTTATCTTGTTGCTCACACAGCTCTTTGTCCAACAGCTGCAGCAATCAGTCCACCCACGTTACCTTGATGGGAAGACGATCAATGGACGTATGCGCGCAATTTTAGTTGACTGGCTTGTCCAGGTCCACTCAAGATTCCAGCTCTTGCAGGAAACACTGTATATGTGTGTGGCAATTATGGATCGCTTCTTACAAGTAAGATATTTTTCAACTCTTGTTTGGATTAGGAGGCTTGTTCAGTGACTGTGCTTTTAAAGGAGTTTAGGATTTATGCTTTCTTCATACATGCAAGAATCTATAGAACCTGCTCTCTGTGTAAGAGCTCTGTATAATGTAGCATCTTAACTCTGTGGCTGCCGTTCTCTTTGTGCCTGTCATTATAGGGACACTTGTGATTCAAAGCGGAAAATGTCATTTATGTTAACAGAATGAGCACTGTTGTGCTGATATTTTACACTGACAAAATAGAATCTGTTCAGAGTTTGACACTGAGGTCTGCTTTTTAAACTCCTGTATTGCAGAGTCATGCAGTATCTCGCAAGAGGCTTCAGCTGGTGGGTGTAACAGCACTGCTTCTAGCTTCAAAATACGAGGAGATGTTCTCTCCTGATATAGCAGACTTTGTTTACATTACTGATAATGCCTACACCAGTGATGAAGTCAGAGAAATGGAGATTACAATTCTTAAAGAGTTAAACTTTGACTTGGGACGACCTCTTCCAATTCACTTCTTAAGAAGAGCATCAAAAGCTGGGAAGGTGGGTACTTGTCCTCATTGTCTAGAACATACATGTATGTGTAAAGTCTGTTAGGATTGCTTCCGGCATTTTACCATGTGATCTTCCTTGCTTTCTGCTTACTTGCTGGATGAGGGAAATACTCAGCTGTGAAACTCCACCATGTGGATTAACATGATAACGTCACTGTGCCAGCCTGTAGCAGTTCATGTTTCTGTTCACTGGGGTCTGTGTTCAATCTTAGTGGCAGTAATTTTACTGTTAGGGTAAACTAAACATACCTAGAGCAGAACCCTTGCTTTTAGAGTAATCTTTTGTCTGGTGATCAAGGGGTTTTTTTAGTAAAAAGTGAGCAGTGTTGCAGTTCATAATTTTTGGATGCAAATAGTGTATTATTTAGGAATCAAAAGGTAAGCTTTCTTTTTGACCTGACCCTTTTTTCCCCTCCTCAGTAGTTACACTCAAGTGAACTGCCCACACTTGAAGTGGGCTTCAGCTACCTCAACAGACCAGTTAGTTAGTGGACTGCTTTAGTAAGCATCTCCTTAACTCATTTTACACTACTACTTCTCCCCCACCACCATTGCCTGCCCCCACCCCCCCCTCCTCAAAGTATATTACAGAGGGAGCAGGCACTTGTATCCCTAGTTGGGCACAGCAGTGCCTGGTACTGCAGTTTTCTGTTAAAATCCTCACTTTGTGTCTGAATTGCAAATGGCTGCTAGACTAGACTGGTTTGGCCTCTGGTCTTGACTTGGAGACGAGAGCCTGTTAGAGAGTATGGTCCCTACACCTTAATAAAGATTTTGTTGACTGTTGTTTTGTCAGTTAATGAATGCAATAAACAATCCTGAATTATTATGATATGGCGAAGTAAGACTCTGTGAATTAACAAGCTTTCAATCTGGTAGGCTGATGCTAAGCAACATACACTAGCAAAATACCTGATGGAGCTGACACTGATAGACTATGACATGGTTCACCATCGTCCTTCAGAGATTGCAGCTGCTGCGTTATGCTTGTCCCGAAAGATTCTGGGACATGAAAAATGGGTAAGTATTTTAATCAGATTCATTTTTTGAGAGTTTTTTCCTTTAGTCGATTGATTGAACCATTAAAACAACTCTTCAGAAAACTGCGTTTAGGTCAGTAATAATGTTGGTGGTCAATGGCAGTTGGACAGCCTGATGCATAGTTGCAGACAGAAAAAGGAATATACCACTAAAAATGTTCTTTTTCTGTGTGAACACTGTGGTAAGAAAGGATTTTTCTCCTGAATGCATTGAGTTACGGAAGGTCGCATCGTAAGTAAAGGTAGATTTTTATAATTCTCGCAGTATGTGTAGAACAATGAAATCGTGGATCATGAATAGTGAATTGTAATTCAGCTAGTGGTTACTCGTGCAAGGGTTGCTTCTTTTATCTTCTGTGCAGCACAGAAACGTGCTTCTTGGCATTGATGTGCCCAGACATCTACTGCGTGCCAGAAGTTCCTCTGGATCTGTCGCCTAAACTGACAGTATGCAGTTCCTAGCAGTCACGGCTAAGCCATGAAGCTTAGGGCATTTGCTGTCTGAAGTGATCACGCCTTGGGCGGCGATCCCCCACCTCATAAATCTCAAATCTCGTACTGTTGTGCCGCAGGGTACGAAGCAGCAGTACTACACTGGCTATACAGAAGACAGCCTTGTGATGACGATGAAGCATATGGCTAAGAATGTGGTCAAAGTAAATGAGACGTTAACCAACTACGTTGTAAGTAGAACTACTTAAATCTTCTTTTTAATGTTTCAGAAATACCTTTGCTGCGTTTTGTGGCTCCTTAGGTAAATGTGTTCTGTATGTTATTTTAAAGTTTATGCTATTCTTAAAGCCTGACAGAGCAAGTTGCATTAGTAGTAACTCAAAAGTGTTTTAGACAAACTGCTCTTGCTACATTGTGACCCAATTCACTTCTAACATTGTTTGTTTGATTGTTTTCCAAGCAGTTGGGCTAATTTCACCCAAAATTATCTTCCTGAACATTAATACTCTGTGTAAATCTTTTGTAACACTGTTCCTCTGTCTGCAGGCTATAAAGAACAAGTATGCAAGTAGAGAACTACTGATGATCAGCACAATCCCCCAGCTGAGTGGCGCGATTATCAAGGACCTGGCTTTATCACTCTCGGGATAACCCTAGGCAGCCACATCCTGGTGGTATATGCACTTTGTCCTTATTCGCCTATTGAGGCAAAACCACTGTTCTTTTTAGCATTCCAGCGTTACCACAGACATTTCAGACTCGGAAGGTGAAATTTTAAACTTGCTTTGTAATACAACTCGATCTAGAAATAAAGCTCCTCTCTTTTAAAAAAAATCCCAAACAACAAAATACTACTTTGCCGGTTAATGTTTAAGGCACTATCTAGACGTGTGTGCAGTCTCATGTCTTGAGCAGGACATTTGACTAAATAGGTGATTGATACAACTTGCTGTTAGATATGGATGATTCTTCTCAGTAGTTGTTTCCAATGAGAATTTCCAGGTTTTATAGTGAGTTATATTTAAGAACTTGTTGGTTTTGCTCTTAAGGTAAGAAAGAGCAGGCAGGCAGTTCCATGTTTTCTTGATGTACCTTAAAAGATACTAAATATGTACTTTATTTCAGTGCCTTGTCCTGAAGAAGTATACAGGAATGGTTTTTTTCTGTAGTTTGTTGCCTTCGAGTTTGGGGAAAGTAGTAGGCTGGCTCTAAGAGATATTAGCTACGTAAATACGTGTTTAGGTGAATGTAAGACAATGTGTTCTTTGTGTTTGTGTACCTAAACAAAGGGAGCTAAGGCAGGAAGATCTTAAGTCTCCTGTGACGCTAACCAGGGTGCAGGGGCTGTACTTATGGAACTATAGGAATGAGACCTTTTGAACCAGCTCAGCTCTTAGAACCTGCT
The DNA here is from genome assembly GCA_035590275.1 of Ibycter americanus. Lineage (NCBI taxonomy): Eukaryota > Metazoa > Chordata > Aves > Falconiformes > Falconidae > Ibycter > Ibycter americanus. The sequence continues at coordinate 19,368,416 of JAVJGI010000063.1, forward strand.
CCACCTCCTGGACACACGCACACACACACCCTGCCCCTAGCTTTTAATTGCCTGTGCACTTACTACCCCCCCAATAAACCTCTATACTTGAAACAATATAGTCAAACCCACCATAAGTAGATTCTTCCTTACCACCTGACATTTTGCTTTCCTTTGTTTCTAATAAACATCGGTATGGATATGCTCAAGGAATACAAGCATATAAGTAATGCAATTTTCTACCTCAATACCTCATTTAAGCCTATTTTTTAACCGGGTCTTATATAAGTATTGTTACATTTACAGACCCTTAGGTATTCTCTAAGTTCTACTGAACTCCTCTTTACCGTCCTTCTCCCAGTGTCTGCGTGAGTGCGCTGGCCCTGATGTCGAGGCGAGCATCCACTGCTACAGAAATGGCCTGGACCTCGGTGCTCCCCCTTGTGGGAAGGATGTTGAAGCTACTGGTTATCTTCTCCCATAGGAGACTTTTCTCTCCCATAGGATAAGTAAGCCCAGCACTTGCTGCAAATGGCCTTTTGAAAAATGGGCTTGATCCCTTGTGTGTATGTCATTTCCCCCTGGACTGAGGCCCTAGTTTCCAGCTTCCACAAACAGCTTCTAGAGTTCAGCCATCTCTTAACAGAGATGGAATTTAAGTGTGCCTAAATTAGACTTAGGCACAGTGGGGTTTAGGAGGGAGGGGACCCAAGACTTCTAGCTGTATCTTAAAGCTTATGCCACTCCTTAATACCGATATATGCAGGTTTTCTTAACTGCTCCTAACAAGAAAACGTGTAATGCACAGCACTTCAGCTGGGCATAGCAAAGCTGGTTTGGTTTGGAGCAAAGGAAGGGGATTCTTTAATTCAGCAGGTGGTGCAGTGAAATCCAGCAGGCGTTGTGGATGGATCTGTGTGTATACATAACTGAAAACAAACTGCACGGAGAACAGACCTGTTCAGCTGACTGCTTCTTGTGGTTTATTTTATGGAGGTTCAGAAGGCAAAGCATGAATGCTGATAACTGTATGCAAGGAGCAGCCACTCTGGTGTGGAAGGCAATCGGAATTAAGCAATAACACTTGCTTTTGCCATTTAAAAGGAGTAGTGCATAATCTGTAAGTACCTGGCATAAAAATTCTAGTAGAACTACGTAGTAAGAACAGTGGAATACTACATTATACATTCATACATGTTTCTATCATACTCATGTTTTATATACAGTATATGATCTGTTTCTATAAATGTACAGCTCTGCATAAAGACACTTCTTATAACAGGTAGAGCATTAAACATAAATCCAACATGGGCCAGCCATATTATAATATAAATCTTGAAGAAGGTAACATTGTTTAGCATACAGCACTACATGGGTTTCTGTTTTCGTTTCCTGTAGTGCCCGTTGGGAGTCCCTAAACGCATCAGCAAACACAAACCAGTTCCGTTACAACTCTGTACAGAATTACTTAAATATACCATCACAGTAGGTTTATAGATGGTAACATCTCAAATGAGCCTAAATCTTCTTGACATGTAGCAGCATACTTAACATGTTCCCCAGATTGATGTGCATTAGAGGAAATGTGCATTAACATTATCTTCAGTAGATAATTAAAAGGGTTACCAATATTTAGCTGAAGGCACTTATTAAATACACCCCTTTCAAAGTCCCTGGTTCCAGACTGCAAAGCACCTTCCTGTTTCAGGAAGATGGTAGGTTTGAGCATTCTTCACTTACTAGGTGTTAAAACCAGGTTTTAAATATAATAAATAATCGGTCGGTATGTCCATTGCTGTATGCTCCCGAGACAAAAGATCAACATCTGCGCTGTGGGTAACTTTCTTCTTGCTCATATACGACTTTACTGGTGAAAGTACTGCTGAGAATGGCAGCTCTCACAGGAACAGGGTCCTGAAGGCAAGCGAAGACACCTTCAACTACTGGTAACTTCATGCCAATTTTTGTCAGACAGTCTTTTATATCTTGGTGACGTAATTGTTGGGAAACAGACCCTGCTTCCCTCGTAGTCTTCCTGTCCACCAGCCAGAAGGATCTGTGACAAAGCAAAGTAAGTCGTGAGGTTCTGTAAACCTTTTTGCATAATTCCTGAGGCAGCCTTGCCAAGCTGTTCCACACAGTGAGAGCCTTTTTACGAAGGACTGAGGAGAAATGATTTGGAGAACCAGAGCTTGCTAATCTGGTTGCATCACTGTGCCTCATGAGGCTGCTTTGGAGGCCCGAAGAGTTGACCTTTATTGCTTTTTGGTTCTTGTGCTATAGCTGTGTTTAGGCTAATTTTTGGCTACAGCCTGTGACAGAATTACACTCTCAACTAAATTTACAGCTCTGCAGCACCAAGGAATAAGTCATTGATCTGTCCCTAACGTGCTTTTAAGTGAACAGGTTTGGTGTGGAGGCTTCTCTGCTCCCTGAGCTATTGTAGAAATTTGCAAGCCTCATAAGGGAAAATAATGTGGGGTGGCTTAAAAAGTCATGTCTTAACTACTTAGGACAGTATATCTTCAAGATTCATACTTGAGTAACAGATCCTTTTATCTCTACGTACCTTCTTTAATGATATCGATCACGTCGTTGGCATTAAAGCTGAGTTCATCCGTGTCCTGAGCATCGTATGCGTACAGCGCCCTGCACTGTGGTACCTGAGGCTTGGGTTTTGGCTGTGGTTTAGGCCTTCCTCCAGCTGGTGGGGGTCGGTTTGTTGTCTGCCTGCGAACGCTAATGGGAGAAAAAATTGTTGTGCTTCAAAGCTTATGACCATCAAAGCTTTACTAACCCCTCTGTCCTAATAAATTGATTTTTAAAGAATATCACAGACCAAGGGGAAAAGGATTCTCGTAAATGTTAAAACTATTTAAACTAGCAATGTAAAACTTCTCTGCGAAAGGGACAGAGTTGCCATTTCGAGGTACCTAACAGCAGTTCAAACGCACAGAAAACATTTTAGTGCTCGGGCTGGAATACATAAACAAATGTGCACATGCAGTTCATGCATATCTCTGCATCCAAACAGCTTAGTCTGTCTCTCCCCGTGCCCCAACTTCACCAACTTCACCAGGGATTTAGTTTCTAGTATTAAAAACAAAGTTCTAGCTCACAGGCTTGCTACTTTACCATTCTCGCGACTAAGCTGTAAGAGAGACTGCATCTCTTTTAAGTTGCCTCAGACTCCAGGGCCATCTATGGACTTGCTCTGTTATAGTCAACTCTGAAGCAGCAGGGGAGATGCTGCACAAACTCTTTGTCACAGCTGTGACCACTCCAAAGATTAGGAAGGGGAAAGAGGGAAGAAATGCATTTTGCCAGTGCATCAGCTCATAAAGGCTGGAAGAGAGAACAGGTATTAGATATGTCAGTTTAAATTAAATAAAAAATAACTGCTGAATGACTGCAACTCTTGCAGTGATGTGAAGGAGACAACAGTGATCGTGTCAGGTAATGCCATAGTAATAGTACACAGCTCTTGCAGAAAAGCTTTACAGTTACTTCACACAAAGTCCCAGACTTAATTATTGTCAGTATGTCTCTGTCTAGGTCTGAGTTCGTGTAGTGAACTGCACCAGACGATGAGCCCTGAAGTATGGGGTTGTAATGATTTTTCATTTTGAAATGTGTCAACTGGGAGAGAGGATTTTCTCCTGGTGTTCAGCATGTATCGAAATAAAAGAATCCTTAGAAAAGGAGCTCAGCTTTTCTGCAACCGCATTAGAACAAGAGCACGTTAAAAGAGATGTTTTGCTGGCGAGAGCATGGTGTTTTGCTGTTTGTGTTTTTTTAACCTCAGGCTTGTATGGGATTGTTAACAATAGCTAGAAATTGAAGCTGTGATAGTAACTGCAGCCTTTTCAGCACCTTTGCTAAACAGGAATACCGTTTTTAAGGGTTAGATTTATAATGGCTGTGGTTTTGAAATACTAAATTCACAGTTCTTCCAGCTCATTCCTCGTGTACAGGGAACACTAGAGCTTTCCCTTTTGAAGAAAAGTCGCAGAGAAAAAGCTATCTAGCCCACTGCTGAATGCAGTAATACGGTTTCTTTTCAGTAGGTTACTGAAGGAGCTGATAATGCTCAGGAAGACGGCCTTGCAAATTTTGCTTTTGGTTTGTTACTGCTGTAAAACCCTGGGATGTTTGTTTTCCACAGTGGTGAATGTACTGGAGGAACTTGAGGATAGCAATGCTGGGAATGGTACTAAAGGGCAGGCTGTTGGGCATACCTGCTGCTGCCACTCCTCTGTAAGCCTGACTCTGTTCTAGGCTGGCTTTGGGAGCTGAGCTACTTGGTAAATGGTTTGCCAGCTTGGCCGCGTTACTAGTCGGTCCAGTCGGGTCCCTACTGCTTGTGCTGGCCAAGGGTGACAACAGCGTGCAGGCACGGAGAAGTAAGGTGATGGAAAACAAACACAACTTGCCTTGCTGGCGGAACTGGATGGTGAGCTGTTGGTGTGAGGCAGGTTAAATCCTGGCCTACAGGGGTGCCTTGTGCTGCTCCGCTGACTCACTTGTGCGCGGGGTTCTGTGCGAAAAGCTGCGTGCACAGATCCCTGTGGCTCCCAGGACTCCGTGCAGGGTTAGGAAAACGAGCGCCTAAGAGCTGCCAGGCAAAGGCTCCTGACTGCGCTGTGCAGGTGTAACACTGGCCTTGGCCCTGCTGCCTGGTGAGGTTTGTCTGGGCTCCGTGCCCCATCCCGCCTGGCACGCAAGGAAAAGCAAAGCCGGGCTGTGCCTTGTGGCAGGGGCCGTGCGCTGCCCACCGGTGCGGGTGCGGGGCAAGCCCCCAACCGCAGCTGTGGGTTTGTGCCTTTTGGGGTGTCCCACCGCCGCTGTTTACCCCGAGGAAGCTGTCCTCCACCTGTCCCTGCAGGAGCTGCTCCCGGAGGTGCTGCTGGGCTGCAGGAGTTACTGGCTGTGCGCTCAGAGCTGGCATTGCCAGCGCCCACGCAGCACCCAACACCCTGCGCCAAAATGCTCCTGCCCCTCGGCGAGCCCCCCGCCTTCAGAAGTCACACCTATTGTAGAATCCAATTATTACCTACTTATTTCAGTGCCCACCTGAAATTATCCTCATTGGGTCGCACTCCTCTCAGAGTGGGCCCTTTCCACCATTTCTGACAAAAATACTATTTTACACTTTAGGAAAATGCAATTCAATGAACTCGCAGTGTGGACTAGACAGGCACCAACTCATATATTGGAATGTTAAGGTCTAAGACAATTACTTTGCCAGGCTTTTTTAGTATTCCCTTACCTTACACAGTAGCAGCTGTGTTGCTGCTGCATGCTGCCTACAGCTGTGGCTTGCTTAGAAAGAAAAAAAACGCAAACCACAACAAAACCGAAAGAACAAAGCAAACCAAACAGCCCTCGCTCCCCAGTGCCCTCTTCCCTCCCTACGTCTTTCCTCCAAATCGTAATCTATGTCACTAAGCGCTCTTTTGTCTTACTTGTGGCTTCCTGTAGAGAAGTGTGACTGCCACAAAATCCATCCAGAGGGGAGCGTGGATGCCTGTCCCAGACCTGGTTTGGTTGCAATTACTGCTGTGGCTGTTGGTGAGGTTTTTTTCTAGCACTCTTGAGCACACATCAGTGAAAACTGGGGCAGGCAGTGAAGATGCTGTTCTAATACAGTGTGTTCTGTTGTTTGTAGTTTGGGGTTGGTTTTTTTCCCCTTCCCTTGGACTACATAGATCATAGTTGCCTTTTTAAATGGTAACCAAGTAACAGAAGTCTTAATGTGCGCTAATCATCCTTGTAAACTCCTAAGACTGAAACAGATGGGGTTGGTGGTGTGTACCTGTAGCATTAGGAACTGTGGTATGATGCAACTGATCTTTTTAATCCAACATGATAGTTCCTATCTCCTTATGTACTTGGCTGCTACATTACAATAATGCATGTGTCAGTCACAGCTGTCTGATAGAAATCTCAATGGCTTTAGCCTACGGCTTAGGGGTTTTGTTGTTGTTACATGAACTGTAGTCTCAAGACAAGGTAGATGGCTAATATTAGCAAAACAGCTTTAACAGAGTAAGTTGACGTGCGATGAGAAATTTCACCGCTTAAAGGTGTGGAAGCTCCTAGTTTAAGAGGATGGAAATGCGTCTGAAAGTGTTAGCACATGCTGAAAGTTTTGAAATTGTTAAGTAGTAGTTCTTAATTTCTTTCTTATTTGGAGACCAATCTTAAAACAGAAAAATGCTCTAAATATGCTTACGGTATCCTATGGCTAACACTTGGTGCGCAGTGGGGAAAAACGACTGCCATCGGTACAACTGAAAACACACTCCGGACATGCCTAATTTTGCTGGAGGGCTGCCTACCCCTGCTCTGTGTGTTTAGGAACTGGAAAGCCCCTACTAGGCACCCTGCACGCTTCTTCTGATACTGAAAAATCTATCCATTCTGCGTACACTCGCTGCTTGCTGTGAGGTTTCTAATGCTCACTAGAAGCAACACTGTAATATGCTGGATCAGCCCTGCAGCCAGTTGGATCACACACACAAAAGCATGCTTAGGCCAACAGGAGAGTTCAGTGCAGAACATCTGCTAAGGAGCCTGTCTGCTGACTGACAGCTGAGAAGGGTCTGCTGGTACAAAAAGTTGCTCTTGACATGGTTAAAAAGAAGTGATTTTCTGCTGCCTCTAAGAACCCCCATTCATGTGGACGACTGGAGAAGGTGACTGAGCTGTTCTATCTAATCCCTCAGAATATTCCAGGGCTGAGGGCAAATAAGTTAAGGGGCTGCAGAAGGTCAGGTGGAAACTTGGTGAAAGTTTGCCTTACTCTTGGTTTCTCCCAGAATACCCCATGTGCAAGCTCTTCCACACTTGGCAAAATGATGTGCTGTCAGGCCTGGGAGCCCAGGTCACAGCTGACAGCTCAGAGTGTCATGACTACTTAAGTGTTGGTCAACAACAACAAAAATGTGGCATGTCGCTGCTGCATTCCTGCAGCGGACAGTCTAGGATAGGGGTGAAAGAATGCCATGTTAGAATGGGATCGTGGGAGATTCTGAAATACCTGGGCACTTCCTTAGGCAAAATTCTTACTACAGCAGCGTCTTTGGTTTTACTTCTGCCTCACCTTCAGGGGCTATACGGTGCTTCAGCTGCTGTGGTAAGCAGAGGCTGGGGCTGCCTGAGGCAGTCGGGCACTGGTGCAACATAAAGCGAACTGCTGCCAGCGGCTGGGCTGTGGAGGCTGGCTGGCTGCGGAGGGAGGTGACAGTGGTGGAAGGGAGGGAACGAGAGAGGCCAGCTGGAGGAAAAGCAGCTGAGGAAGGCACTGAACTGCAATTTACCAAGGGCCTGCAAACGAAGAGTTGTCAGCAGGAAAAGTCCAAATTTCCTCTGGTTTTTCCCCTCAGTATTACTTGGTGAGTAATGTCAGATGGTGAGCTGTAAGAACGATGGCTTGCTCTACATACATACATATGGCTTTTCTGCTTAACAAGGAGGTATTTATCACGTACGTTTACTCGAAGAGCTGTGGACTGCAGAACTGTGTCTGCACTAACCATTACTGTGCAAAGTTATTACACCTTACCACAGTGCATTTTCATTCTATCTGCTGATGTAGCTTCCCTTGCTGATTTAATATGCTCTGGGCCAACCAGCTGTTACTAACAGCAACTTCTCTGAGACTCGGTTACCTCAGAATTAAATCACACAACTAGGAAGTCATCAGCAAGGAGAAACACAAACTGCTTATTCAAAACCAAAGTATTTTCTTCTTCTTTTTTTCCTAGAATTGCTGAATAGGCCCCAGTCTTCGACAATTAAGTGGAACTTAAATTCCCACTATAGTAAAGCTCCACTAATATTCTCTGAGAGAATAAGGTCTGAGTTAAAGCAGAAACTTCATTCATTGAAAAACAACATTTTGCACAGCCTTGAACATTCTAGAACACTAAGGTCCCATAAATATTTGACAGAAGACTCCTGTCTTCATGATTTCCACAAATCTGAGGTTTTGCCTGCTTTTGGACTTCCAGTCAAGATCTGGAGCGGCTGGTTTCAGAGTTGTTCTGCTTCCCTCTACTAAGCCCCTGATTTCTTGGTTCCATCTTTCTGCTGCTCATGGTTATTATTTTGATGCTTTTGACTCTTGGCTATTGGGAAATGCCCGGTTACAACAGTAAGACCTGCCCACTCACAAATCTTCTAGAATTGTCATAGTAACGTGTTCTGCAAGGCTGCAGCTTAAAAGTCCAAAAGATGCTGAAGTAATCTTGACTGTCGTGCTGCCAAGCCTTCCTCCTAAAAAGAAGTACAGGTCTGGTAGGTGGGTCGGGAGTCAAAGCTGAAACAGGACTGCTGGCCAGCTTTTCTGGGCATCTGCTGTCTATGGTCTCTAAAGCAGAGGGAAAGACACCCTGCCAAGTGTCTTAATATCTTTAAATAGAAGATGCCATGCAAATTTAAGATATTAAACTAGAACTGGTTCTACTCTCATTCCTAAAGGCCTACAACGGAACGTGTGTTTTGATATCCCGTGGAAGGTGATGATACCTTTGAGTACAACTCAAGAGAACGATCTGGTCATCTGTGTACACAATATAAGTTTATCAGTCACGGACAGTTTGAGTGTGTGAAGCTATTACAAAAATTGACACTTTTTTTTCTCAGATTTGATGTAAAAATCTTACCCGGCTGCTCCTTGGTCAGGTACTTTCAGGAAATCCAAGCTTTCTGGTTGCTGTGAAATCTTGCCTGATCCTCCTGACAGCTGCCGTGGTAACGTTGGTCGTGTCATGTTTGTATACAGGTTTTTCTGGTTGGTCCGTTGGTTTCCTGCGACATGGGGAAGTGCTACAAACTGGGGGGGATTTATTACTCCATTTTGCTGCTGACCTAGAAGTAAATAAAAGTGTGAACGCGTGCAGTCCAAACTACTGCTCAAGAAAGGTAACCTTTTCTTTGTGTCAGTCAGCTATCAAGGAACTTGAAAACAAAATAATGTTGAAATCTTAAAAGTTTGATTTATATGCAGTTTTGGGTCTGCTGGCCATCTATTTTGGCTTCATGTTTTCATGGACTTGTGCTCAAGTTTCAGACACGTGCCTTGAATGCTACAAACAAGCAAGAGGATTAGCTCTCAGCTGAATTCAACCTTACTAATGGTAGCATGTAAACCATCACACCTCTATGTAAAACACTGCATATAAAATTTTATCCAGATATGCGTTAATCTAAAGCTAGCTAGAACGGCTGGGGGCCTGTTTTTCTTTTTAAGTTCAAATTCTGTCCAACCCCCCAAATACTGGGTAGACTAGTTTTTAAGTTGCTATAAATATTTGTACATTGTCACAAGCAAGGTTGGTTTTTTCGGTTTGGTTTTTGGTTGTTGTTTTGTTGGGGTTTTTTGTACCGATGTGGTGTTGGTTTTTTAAAAAAAAAGCCTTGCTGCTACTTTGATAGCTCAAAAGGAGTTTGAATTTTCTAAGTGATGACAAGGTAAATACATTTAAATAATTATGCCTGTAACTTGAATTTGAAACAGCTCCCCCCCCTCCCCGATGTCTGAGCCTAAGGAGCTCAATTCAGCATGTTTTACATTCTTAAAACCCCTACTGAATAAAATGGGAGCTATGGTTACATCAGAAATCAGATTGCTTAATGCTGCGGGTGATGCTCCCCTTTTTCCATTATGATTATGCCTGTTGAAAATTAGCAGAATGAATAGCTGTGCAGAGAGGAGAATTCATAATCATGGCACTGGGAAAAGCCTTACTGCATCCAACAGCTAGTCATTGCTTCTGATACTCTCTTGATAGTGTGGCAGAGCTTAAGTAGTCATAAACTTGCACATAAAACTCACTTTGGGACCCAAGCTAGTATGGCACATATGTTATGGTAATATAAATAAAGGTTTGTTTTATTCTGAACATATATATAACAGTTTGTTCAGCTACTGGTGCATTAATTTCAAAACACATGTGAAAACAGCGAATACATTTCAAATGATGAAGGACAACAGCCCACAGTGTAACTTCCCTGTGTTGGGAGAGCAGGATAGACAGAATTGTTTGTGACTTTCAAGGAGGAATGTGCCCAAATCACACTCCTTGAAAGTCTGGACAGTCTAATTGGAATTCTTTTGTAATACCTATCCTCAATCCTATTTTTCCAGCTATAACAGGCTACTTCACAGAAGAGTTTGAATTGGGGGTGGGGGGAACAACAACCAAAAAAAAAGCTACAAACATGTTACATGTCAATTTGGACTCTCTGTTGATGTGTCTGTTCCGAAGTGTCACAGGCACTGGGGGACATATGGTTAGAGAAGGCCCTATGGCAAGTAGTGTGCAAATCCACATCCAAACTACCTCGCCTACGTGAGGCAAGTTTGGGTTTGGTCTGTGGGCACAAGGCTTCTTCAGCCAATGTTTCTGTCTTTTTCAGGTAGCTGTGGAACTGCTGAAAGAGTTTCTGAAAGTATTAGAACAGACTTTCCTTCCTTTAACTTGCTCTGTATGAATATTTACTCTCTGTGTTTGCAGGCAGGTTGACTCTTTTAACTACAGTAATTTCCTACTTTCCTACAAACAGTTCTTGCACATCATGCAGTCCTGAGTTTGACTCATACGGCTATGAGGATTGGGAATTTTCCAGTTAATCTGGTGACTAAGACTGGTTGCACACCCAACTTACACCATTAGCATTGTGCTTCTCAACAAACAGCAGCTGACTGAAAGAGAACCCTTTGTTAAAAAAAGTACTCTGGGAGTGTAAGTGAAAAAAAAAACCACTTGGGAAATGTTGGGTCAATGGAATATTGTTCTCTCTCTGAGTTCACAGGCTAAATTAATCATATCTCTCAAGGGCAGAAGTGAAACACCCTAATGACATCAATCCCGTGCAGAAAAAGCCACGCTGCTTACCGGCGCCGCCGATACATCTCAGCACTCAGCACACACACGAGTTGTTAGGTAACAGGGTAGGACAATGAGACACAAATACTGGCACTGACAGCAGCTCCACTGCAAAGCAGCATCTATGGCTTGGTAAGTGCATAGCTTTTACCCGTCAAAGGGAAGTGCAGAAAGCTATGGGGTTAGTTTTAGATTCAGTGTTTCATACAAAGTGGCTGAACGTGCCAGCATCCACAACAACCAGGACAGCTCTGCTGGAATACCAGTTTGATGGTCTGCAAACTCATACACTTCATAAACTGTCTACCATGTATGTTTTCCAGACAGGATCTTTCAAAGAGGATTCTAAACCTTTACTATGATTTTTTTTAATGGGTAAAAATTACCAGATGGCAAGAGTAAAGTGAAGGCCTGAATGTGGCCCTTTGTTTTTGCCTGAGGCTAAGGGACTTACCGGGAGGAGGTGGTGCGGCTCTCATAGGGTAAGTCTGACTCTGAGACCTGCTGGAATACCCTCTACTTTGGGTAAGGTTCCGTCTAGTAGGACCTGAAAGAAACCAGCAACATTTCGTTACTCTTTCACAATTACAGTAATTAATTAGGTAAGTCTGTCTGTATGCCAGACCCATACTCTGTGATCAGAAAGAGCTGATTTTCAGAACGATGAATCTGACTCCTGCAGTGCTGGCCAGCTTGTTCTCTAAAGCTTTAGGCACAACAAGGATGACCCAGAAATATTCTTCCTTTTGTGATCCAGTCCAGCCACAGAACATAAAATAAAGCTGTCTCAAGACACCATGAAGCCCAAAAGACCATTAGCTTATGACCTTGGTTACGGTTCCACAGATAGCTGGCACAGCAGTACTTCCCGTTATACTGTTTCTGAGCAGCAATTAGTATGAGAAGAAGGTAGGACACGAAACCTGAGAGGCTGGTATATTCGCGGCTCAGTCTTTGGTGATGCACAGATTACCTGCTGTCATATCACAACCTGTCCTGTCCTGACACAGCCCTTTGTTCAGCAGCGAGACTGGGGGAACTGCAGGAGCTCAGAGTGGAGCGAAAGGCTTCCCTAAAATGCCTGGCTAATTGTGCCACCTGTACTATGTCACATGATTAAATGCCCTCATTTCTTCTGCTGCAGGGCAAACATTTCAGACATTTCAGGAACAGTTGGTATATAGTGAAAGTAACCAAATTCCAGCACGACTGTAGAGCAGCAAGGAATTCTGCTGTATCATTAGAAGACCACCCAAGTTATAAATCCTAAGTGTTACAGAGAAATAATAAAGAACATGCTGAGTCCGGAGGCAAGCAAGGAGAGAGAGATAGAGAGTCAACCATTCTTACGGGAATTCTTTGGTAGCCCCGGTCCGATGCTGATCTGCAGCACTTTATTACTTGGCTTGAGAATGGCTATATCTCCTTGGCCTTGCATAAATTGCACTTGTCGAGAACCACCACTGCTCCAGGGCCCCCAGCTCTCCTTTTTCAGCTTCACTTCAAGTCTAATGTAAGCACATGAACACATGAATAAAAAAAACCAGAAAGCATTTCTATGTGAAATCAGGACAACATCACTTGGCAGCAGGTAAATTAGAAATATATAAGTAAAAGCTTAGATTGAGAATATGTATTCCCTGAGTGACTTAGCTGACATAAACCACCTAATAAAATCTTTTTTTCATGTTTTTTAAGTGTTGTTCTTAATTGATGTTTTAAACTTCCCGGTAGAGCTGCTCAAAGGTGGTTTAAGATGCCCTGAAGAGGATGGAGAGTCAGCTTTGAAGAAAAATGCACAAAGGTCTGAGTAAGAGATATATGTCTGCCATCAGACGTGACTGCCTCTGCAGCAGACTCTACTGAAGCAAGGTAAAGTGCTCCATTCCTAAACATTCTTCTGTGTATACCATTAGATGTATATATACACATTTAGATCTATATATATGTATATACATTGGCATGTATATGCCAATATATGCTTCAGGAGTGGGCCTTGGGCATGTTCTGGGAGTAAACAGTTTTGTATATACATCCTTCAGTCTTTCCAATTTAAATTTTTTTCCCATGTGTGGTCGTGCACACAACACACATATCTACTCTCCCCCAGCATTTCCACACTATTCATCTGCTCTGAACTGTACTCAGATATAAGCTGAGGAAATTATGGTTTGGTTTTGGGCAAGACCCCAAAGTATAATACATTACATCTTACATGAACAAAAAATTTACTCCTGGTACTGGCTCTGGACTCCCAGTGTACAGGAGTATTGTGCTACAGGAATGTTCCACACTTCAGCTGCCCTCCTACTCCCTTTCCAAACTAAAATAATCTCCTGTTACCTTTTATAATTCTTCCACTTTTTTTTAAGGAAATAACATGAACATACAAATCCAAGGCCTGTTGATGCTAATCTTAACAGGTAGGAGTATTAACAGAAGTCCATGTTTGTTGGGATAGTTTCCAGCATGTCCTTACAGCTAAAATGCACATCAAACACTCTGTAGCTTTTCAGGCTTGTTTCTTAAAAATGTTCCCCATATCATTTACTTGATGAGGCTCCTTTAGAATTATCCCTTCACCCTGCAGTCCTCTGTCCCCACAATAAAATTCAGAATTTCAGGTTGTTACGTTATGGCTCCAGCATTGTCTTTCAAGCTCTTCATCATGCTGTGTCCACACCTCGGTCAAGGTTAAGGAGTTGGAAGAGGACGCTCCCTTCTCACGACAGGGAACAGCAGCCAGCACAGAGACGGGGAGCTTGCTTGCACATTGATTGTGCAGTGACTGGCCTGGCCCTTGCTGGGGGCCATGGTTCTGCTGGCACCCCGCTGCTCTCTAGCACGAAGCAGTAGAATGAAAGCAACTCTTCTATGCACAGGCAATGGAAAGTGGCCCAGGTACAATCCTAACCTATTACTCCGATAAGCTAATCAGAGAGTCTGGTCTCCTTGCACGTACAGAGAGATTTTTACACTGTGCTGTCTCTTACTATTTTCAAACAAAGCACAGTGTCAGGAGCTCAACACCTAGCATGCACCCATTTGCCTTAGCAGCACGAACAAAGATTATTTATTCTTAAAAGCCCATTGGAAAAAACCACAACTCACGTATTGCTAAATTTCAGAGGTAGTTTCCTTTGTGTTTTCTCTTCATATCGTTTTGATAAGAGGCTTAAAAACTCCGTTTTGAAGACTGATTCAAGCAAACTATCATATTCCTGTTCATGTAGAATGAAAATGTCATCCTGCATTGTGCTGAAAAGAAATCAGAGCATATACCATTCATATTAAGATTTCATCAGCAAATACAGCCAGTATTATAATAATGACATTTGCAGAGTACTCATGGTTAATTTTTAAAAACATATGAAATTCCAAGCAGCATTAATTATAAAATCTTGCCTTCTGAGAACAGGTTTAGGTTTTTTTCAGGAGTTCTGGAATATTTGAAACAATCCTTTTTGAAAGATAGGAATACTAGGTAGTCATTTTACATTAATTACTGTTAGCAGAAGAACATGTGCTATTAAAGCTCCCTCTTCAGTAATGGCAAAACTTGTGATTAGAGGCGAATTGGAAACCTGAAGGTTACTGAAGTAAGACTGAAACTCAAAGCAAGCAAATCTGGAGTGAAAGCTTTCAGCTTCCCGTTGGCTTTAGCTTGGTTTAACACAGTATAAAACCCACGGGCTGAGTTCCATTGCAACCTTGGGACCAACTCCTGTCTGCACCTGCTGAAGATGCTGCCAGCCACAGAAAACGACATCCACATCGGTCATTTGCAAGGCTGACTTCTGCCCTTCCAGATTCCCCACAGTAAAACCAGTTCTGCCACATCCCAGCCAAAATTACCATTGTTCCAGCATGCTTGTCATTTGTTTGTATGTGTAGTGTTCTTCCTTCTAACAGCACGCTGGCATACTTCTGAGCTATAGCTACACTGGTGCCTGTCTGCTTCTGCATCCTCTCTACAAAGTGGTATAAACAAAGCTTTCCAAATAAAACTCTGAGACCTGAAAATATGGAGGCCATGGGTCCCCCTCTTACTTCCTGACTTGAATAGCATGTGAGCAGCCACAGGATGCTCTGGTTCAATTTGCTGATCCCACAGTACATTAACTGCATCTTGAAGCTGGTTGGCATCCCACTGGATGACCTTACAGAACCAGGTCACTGCATGGGAACACAGTGCTAGATCAGACCCAAGACAATAGCAGCAGCGTCACGAGAGAGGGAGGGGACTAGAAGTGATAAGAAACCTCTAATTTCATGTGTGATTTCATAACCAGTTTAAATCAAATTAACATTGTTGTGCTGTCAGAAGGGGCAGCCTTCCCTCTGCCCCTCCCCCTTTTTATTCACACACGTTTCTGTTCCTTCCCTCGTGCTAGACTCCATCCCCTGCCCTTTCCTGGCACATTAATTTTCTGCTTCCCTTACTTTTCAATGTCTTATCCGTATCCCCACGCAGCCACCTGAGCGCTAGCTAGTGTAGAAAATGCATGGCTGGGAGAAGAGACAGCACAGGACTTCTGACAACTGCGCAGAGCTGAGAACTGCTTAACCTTATCACGAAACAAATACCACACCACCAGCGTGACATTTCACTAAACGGAGCATAACCACGGAAGAAAGAAGCATTAGTTTGATATTGTTCAGTACTCCGGGCAGCAAATGCGTGGCTCCTTTTCATGGCTGTTTAGTCCGCTGCAGGGAGTCTAAAGGCAAAGCTGCTCTGCTTTTTTGTCAATGCGGGGATCAATCTGCTGCTGCTATTACTAATATCAGAAAATACTATTTTATAATAGCTATTTATTTCAATATGTCAGATATCACCTACTCATAAAGAAGGCACTCTCAGTTTGCATTTCTCTCTAGAGAAACACACCTTACAAATCTTGTTGGATTTGGAACTAACATTCATTACAAGTTTTCACTGTTTTTCCTAAAAAACGGTGTGTGTGACTCAGAATTGTGAAGGGCTGCATTGCGGTAGCGAAGGCTGTGGAAAGCCAGGCAGGTGGCTTTGGCAGCCAGGTGAAGCACAAGCCAAAGTTACATACCTGTCAGTAAGAAACAGCTTCTTTCAATGGTTTGCATAGCAATACATCACAGAAAGAAGGCACCGATATCTTACCTAAACCTTATGTATGTATTGCTTCAACGTTTCAGAGTAAATCCAAAAGTAAATTAATTACAACACATAAGGAACTCAAAGAACATTCAGCTCAGGGGGAAAAAAAGCCTCCACCCTCTATCAGAGATAAAATTAGGTCTATTTGCCCTCATCACTGTTTTCTGATCCTAATTACCTAGCAATCAACAGCTTTCTGCTCTGAGCACGCTCCTCCCTTCTCCTCTGCCAGCTGCTTTGCCTGGCTGTTGATTATAAATCTGAAAAGGGGAAGCAGCCCTAACCTTCTGACCCCCGCTTTTCATCTGGTGACTGAAGACTAAGACTCCCTCTACAGACTGTAAGTACCTTTTTATGCAGAATTAAAAATAGCTTCATAGTGCTGCTAGAGGTGCTCTTGACTGTGAGGTATGAAAATACAGTTCTGACCCACCTGAGACAAGAGGTGAAGGATGAGTTGTATCACTACCTGTTCTTCTACAAGTTTGCCTACCACCTGTGCATTCTGTAATCTCCTTTCAAATTCTGGAATCTTTCCCATCGTTTGGAAAAGAGTGTATGAACCTACAAACATACCTCTTTAGTATTCGAAATGGCAATACAAAATCCGTAAAAATAGAGTAAGAGCATTAACCCCTTTCCTATCATCAGGCAAATCTAGGGCCTCAGCAAGGTTCTGAATGAGATGTGTAGGAAAAGCCCAAGACCTACAGTAAGTGTTATCCAGTCAGTGGTCCTATTTTTGCTGATTTGGCAAAGAGTCTGACTTCACAATACCGTTAGGATGTCGTTCCTTATCACATGAATTATAAAGCTCAGTTATTTATTGTTACTAAAAGCACAAGAACATTTCCATGAGAGTACAGGTTGTCAGTCTCTGTACCCTGACCAAATTCCAAGTTGGGCATTTCGCTCTATAAATTGCACCTCCTTCAGTAATTTAACTTGTTATGTAGTGTTAATTGCTGTTCATACATGTCAATAGTGCTAATTATTCTGCTTTTATCATGCATAAGTGTATTGACACGAGCTTACATCAATATATTGC
Source organism: Ibycter americanus (assembly GCA_035590275.1). Taxonomy (NCBI): domain Eukaryota; kingdom Metazoa; phylum Chordata; class Aves; order Falconiformes; family Falconidae; genus Ibycter; species Ibycter americanus. Next base: position 19,385,475 of record JAVJGI010000063.1, read on the forward strand.
ACAGGGGTTTCTTGAGAGATATTATTTAGAATGTGATGCAAGAATCCAGTTATACTCTCTCCCCTTTCTGTTTAAAATAATTTCATTTTGTATTGATTTAGTTAAAATTGTATATTGCATGAAAAATAGTACAAATAAGAATTGAAACTTCTAGAACTTTGAGGCTCTGTTCTGCAATACAGAACAGGGCTAAATCCATTCTGGATAAGCTCATGAAGAATGTTACTGCAATTATTTTCTTCTGGCGCAGAGGTTTGAGATTCACTTCAAAACTAGTCAGAAATCAACTATCTTAGAGTTATAGAATATATATATATAAAAAAATATATAGGGACAATAAACTGTTCTTTTGAAAACACATTGAGAGAGTGCAAGTTAGAGCTCATACAATTTTTGCTTTGAGCCTGACATCTGAAGAACTGTTCAGATGATTTTTGTTGTGTTTTTTCCCCCAAAACTACATAGTAGGTAATACATGCACCAAATAAAGGTTTCACTCTGGTTTTACTAATTGAAGACTGTTCAATATTACAAGCACTAACTCTCATCGCTGAGAGATTACCTCGGATTCAAGAGAAGCAGTAACTTTTACAGCCTCTGCAGAGTGTTATTACTACTAACCACTTCAATAGAGAGTTAAGAGATTCCTTGATTAAGACCCACTTTGAACTCACCCACCTGGTAACAGGGTAACATGGTAACAGGGAAAAGCCCTCTCGCCCCACGAGGTTTTTTAGGGTTTGGTTTTGGAGAAATACCTGGACAGTTTGATAGCTTGTAATTCTGAATCTACTTTTAGCATATACAAACCCCAATGCTTTGGACAACAAAATAAAATCAATAAGCGAAGTTCAAAACATTATTAGACATAATGTAACATATTTCCTCTGAACTAAACACATTCAGTTTTGCTTCAGAAGGTTCCGTGTAACTGTCAGTTACTGTGAGAGGAGGGCAGCAGCTTTCACCAGCTTGGCAGCGGCCGTCCTTCCAGCTGACTCGGTGTGACTGGCTGTGCCTTGGGAACGCGTCTGGCTGCAACCTGCTCAGGGTTTGCAAAGGGCACAGTCCAAACCTGGAGCACTAAAAAGACGACAGTCTCCACTCTCATCTTTAACCTAGATCCACTACGGTTGTTTTGCTGCGACCTTCATTATAAAGACATATGATAAATAAAACCACAGGTTTTGAAAACAGCACTGTGAGCAGACACAGCCTGCAGACCTTTCCCTAGTCTTGAAATGACTGTGAAAAATTCTGCAAAAATGTGAAATCTGCTGTTTTTAAGTACCGGATCATGTCTGTGAGAAGATTGCTGGCTATGCTAATGGGAAGGTTTTATAAGCATATACTAAAAAACCTTTGCAGTTACTATCAATACACAGTGCTCAAGTGTAGACTTGTGTTTTGTTAAAACAGTAATTTATTTCAATATTTAAAGTAGATTTGTTGCCCTGGATCGATATTCTTTTGTATTAAATTACACTCCTCTACCAGCTCTGATAAACTGCAATAACAAACGCAGAGGTATCCAGAGACATTGTTCACTCGTCTGCAAAGGGATGAAATGATACATGCAAGAATCCACTGGGCTTGTGGGCAGTTTCTTCCTGTTGTTGCTGACCCAGCTGGGTTTCTCAGCTCTGTGTGGACATCTCAGACACTTCCTGCAATCTGGGATTAGCTTGACATTCAATCAGCAGAAGTAATGTGAAATCCAACTAGAAATAAAGGTTTTAGTAGCTCACCAGAGAGAGAACACCCCTTCAGGGAGCAGTGGACGTGTACAAGGTGTACTTCTGTAAGTAAGAATTATTTCTGGGATACAAGCTTGAGCCAAAACTTACTAGACCCTGCTTGCACATGGTGAATATATGCTTCACAGAATACATTTTAAGGGACACACCAGGTAAGCCAGACCCGGTGTAAGTGAAACATTTTAACAACTAGTTGGAAAATGTTTGTGTTCTGTCTATAAACATCCATTGCTATAACATACTTCTTAGGGCTAAGAGTGAAAATAAGGCTTCATCTTTCTTTATTTACAAGATTCAATTAATACAGCTTATGAAATTCACCCTCCACCAATCAACTTATTTTCCCTGTCCTACACAAATTTATCTGTCAATGGAAAGATATTTCCAAGGTACTGACCTTAGAGAAACAGAAAGAATTCTCTCCACTTCCATCCTTCGCTTTAAGACTTCCTTCACTTGGCCTTTCTCTGGACCCTGCTTTATCTTTTCACGCCCGATCAGGTATATGCACTTTGGAGTGAGGACAAGATCTCGCTTCACGCTCTGAAACACAAAATTGTTTGAAAATACATAACTGTGCGGAGATCAATGCACTAACGTCGTGATGCTGTTCCAAAGATAGAATGTACTGTGATTTGGGGCAATACTGTTAGTCTTTGGCTCAAGGGAAAAAAATACTGATGTGATTAATCACAAGACCTTGGAGTCAGACTGCACAGGACAGCTTTGTTTTCCAATTCCTAACTAACGTAGCTTTGTGCCTAGCAAGTCCCATAAAGCCCTCATCCTGGGACAACAGGTTTAACAATGGCAATGTTCTGACCGCAAGGGGTTTTAAGTCAAAGACACTTTTCTCCAAGCTGGTATCCTAGATGGTATGACACTAACGTGGTGGAGTTTCTTTTGAAGGATAGTAGACATTTGTAACTCCCTAGCAGAACTAATCATGAGCGGATGTTGCTCTCAAACCTACCTTAAACCGTCTATCGTATTTAGTTACAGTGTCTGCAAAATCAATCTTCTCCCGTTTGCCCACAAACTGGCGTAGCTCTGGATGGTCCTCCATGCCTATGTAATCTCCCACAAAATTCCTGTTAATGCTGTTCCGTCTTCTTTCTTTCTTGTTCAGCAATAGATCTGATGCTTAAATACCAAAAATAAACATTGATTAATAGCACTTACTAAATTTTCTCAACTCATGACCTGAAAGGGCTAACTTTCAAGCAGAAATTTTTGGGAAGAAGTGATAACTAAGTTGTTTATAATATGCAAAAAATAGTGAAGCACCGCTACTAATCCTTTGCATAAGGATCCATGTGATTATTAAATCCATTCCCAATGAAATACACTGATGGCAAGCTCAACGGTTCTGATGAATTGGGAGCACTTCTGGAACTAAGGAATTTCTCACTCATTTCTGGAAATTAGATTAACTCTTCTAAACTCAGAATGTTGTTCATTCACACAACCCAGGGTCACACGTGCAACTAAGCATTACGGTCCCTGGATTGATTTGTATCATCTACAGACCTATATCTAGGTCCTAGATCACTGTGGGAAGCTTCTCCTTTTTCACTACCCTGGAACATCTCTGATCTCTGTCCTACTCAGTCTGGCTTTGAGAGCAAAACACTGGGTAGTCCAAGAAATCCAGGCACACAGAGCAGCCAGCCTCACCAGGGGTACCTTAGGGGTCCAACAATTTGGAGTCATTCATAGACAATCATCTGCAATGCAACAGTTTGATCTGTAGAGAGGGAGATTTCTCCTTCCTCTCTTGTGGCACTTTCTGTTTGTGGAACCACGTGTAAAACACCTGTCATCAGAAGTTACGACTTACCTTCTTCTCTCATCTGTACATATTTTTTCCTGGCCACATACTTCCTCCATGCCTTCTGGATGGCCCTGGCGTACCCGTCATACTTCCTCTCTCTCATCTCTTCTAACAAAAATAGCTGCAGTACAGACACAGCAGGGTGGGTCAAACATGTTATGTGAAAAGTTCCAAGAAAAAACTGTATTTTACTTTCAACAACTGCCCAGTGTATTTCACTCTAGATCAAGGCTGGTGTCTCTACCAAAACTACGGTACCTGAGACCAGAATGTTAAGGTAACCTTTTCTGGAAGAAATCTCTAATGCTTGAGTGGTTCTGGCTTTTACCAGTCTATCCATTAATCTTGATATCCAATGATGAAGGAAGAGGAATATGGATCCTCCCTGAAATATTCTCCTAGTGCAACTCAAGATTCTCCACTGGGCATCCATCTAGCCTCCATCTTCACATTCTCCAGAATCCCTGTTTCTCTTGTCAGAATGCTACCATATCTACAGGGATCTGTGCAATGTGTAACATAACACGCTGTATTCGCATGCGAATTTCTTCCCTGTCTGAATTTCATACTCTCATGCCCACTGGCTCCATTCTTTCCCAGCAGCGAAGTTTGTCAGCTGGCTGCAGGATTTACAACTATGGCCTTGTATTTCAGTATGCCGTAGTAAGATTTTCAGATCTAAAATGTCAGAATTCAAGAGAAAATGCTGATTTATCAAAACAGAAGTGGAAGGTGCATCTCCTTTTTTGACAATTTCCCAGGTCCCACCAAAATATATGTAAATTTAATGCATTAGAACAACTTCATCATTATGTAGGATACAGCATATTTCACTTACAGCATTTTAGATACTTTAAGTTTAGTTAAAAGTGTTCTTGTCTCATCAGAAGCACAAGCATTTGGCTAACAATTCAAGTACTAAATCAGTCCACTGACATGACTGTTGCTTATTATTTCCCTCTACTGTGTATTCAATATTCATAAGGACTTTTCTAGCTTTTTTCAAAAGAGATAAAATTAGTAAAAACAGGTATATCAAGAAGCAAACCTGGACCTTAGGATCCTTTTTTCAATTTGCTGCCCTCCCTAAACCATGCAAATCTTGAAAAATACTATTGTTCACATTGATCTTCAAAGGGAAACTTGATCTAGTGCAAACCATTTCCGCAGAACCTCACTTGCTCTTGTACAGTTATTTATTCAGGTGTTTGATGGAAATGTAAATAATGAAGCCTCCTTTCTGCCACCCATAAAACCTTATTTCTCAGTTGGCAATTCTCCACCTACAGCAAACTTATTTAAAAAAAAAAAAAAAATCTCTTCACAAACACACAAGAACTAGATAGGTTTTCAGCACACAGGCATGAGCACCCCTGATGCAAAAACTCCCTCAGCTTCAGCAGAGGCATGATCAAGCCCTTCAGCAATTCACGTTATGGTAACAATATTGATGTAGTGTCTCGTGAACACTTACCATTTATTTCTCTAACAATAATGCTAATCGCAAAATCACAAGGCAAAATATCTATCACCTGCAGTAGAAGGTCACAATTAAGGAAGCTCAACAAAGACACTGAGTTAAAACATGGCTCGTAAGTTACAAAATTAAAATACTGCATAAATTCTTTCCTAAAATATATATCATAAAGCCTCCCCTCACACTCCCAAGCAAATTGAGTATTTTTCATCCAATTAACCACAACAGGTGTGCTCTCCTTGGTGGTAGAAAGAAAAATTCTCATTTACCATCTAAAAGATTATTTTTCTCGAAGGTAATATAACCCTGGCCAACACTTTAGTAATATAAATGTGAGATGATTGTCTCTGATACTAACAGATATAAATCAAGCTTTAGAATATTCAGCTCATAGAAAAATTTTCAGCTTAAAATGACAAAGGCCCAGGCTATTTTTAGTACTTGTTTAAAAATGGATTTCATGGCTTTTCAAAAAATGTATTTTTAAAGAAAACGTACACAGTAATTGAAAGGTTTGATTTAAATCAAAATCAAGATGCAACCCAAAAAAGCTTTACTATTTCCAGTCAACCTCATGTTGTTTTAACCTGCAGAACTACCCTTCAGTAAAACTCACAAACATGCAATTAAATGCATATACATGCAACTAGGACTTAGTATTACAAAACTGCATTAGAAAGGAAAGATGCATCCACTTGAAAACAATTCCTTCCTCTTGGAAACAACTAATAGCATACGATGTTGGGGTACGGAATATTAACATTGTGGCCACTTCAGAGGGAAGGGGAACTAGATTAATCAATCCTATGTTCAGCACTTGCTGCTTGGCTATTAAACAGAAGACAGACACCAGCAAATGATTTCATTTCTTTCTTTGACAAAAACAGGAATAAGACCCGCCCCACTTGTTAAGATATGGTTGCTGAAAAATCTGTGCTCTTATAAGGTGCAAACGTACCAAGCCTGGGATATTTCAGCAGCTGGGAAAGATAGTTCCTTATATGATTTATTATGTAAAAGTGAAAACAACAAATACTTTAAAATTTTGGATTTACTTATCTATAAAGTAGCATAACATCAAGAAAACAACCATCACACGAATTATTTTCGTTTCTTCACTTGTTTATCTCCCCAACTGAGATTGTATTTGCTTTGTAACTAACTGCAATGAATGGCATGGATGCAAAACCATTTCACAGTGAGAACAAGAAAATCGGGTTTGCTACACTGTAAGATAAGGAACACAAAACTAGAAGATGTTGCTTGAATTACTAATTCTGGTTCCTTGTAATTACAAACAACTAAGTTGTCTGTATTAATTCAAATAGATGCTTGACCAGAATGTGTACCCACCACCACGCTATAATATACTTGAGATCGTCAGTAAAGGACTAGAAGTCACAACTGTAATGCCACAAGAAGAGGTATCAGACATCTGCTAATGTCCGAGGCTACTGCACTGACTTTGCAAGACAAACTCCCCAATAATCTTACGAAATAAATGATGGCCTGTGTTACAGAGGAAGGCAAATAAAGCTCACACTTCATTAGACCGGCTAGCTAAGGTGCTGCTTGCAGTAACTAAGTAGGATTAATCCTATACTAGAATTTCCTGTTCTGCCAACGTGCACCTCAGTATTCCAATAACCTACATCTTGAACACTGTATGATTTACTATAGAAACATGTCTCAGATGGCAGGAACGTAAAGTCTCATTATTCCTAAACAGAGATGTTGCTATCTTACCCTATTTATGGTAGAAACCACACAATTTCTATTACGACTTGGAGAAGAATTTTATTTTTCTCTTTAACAGATAACTTCCCATGTGACTGGGCAGAGCAGCGTCATTGCCTGAATTACTGTTGCTCTACAGAGAAAAAAAAGTTTCTGCAAAGGAAAATGATAGCAATAGAAGTGTTCTATTTTGATATGTAACTTCAAGTAAAGCACCAAGAAACCACCTAATGCTCAAATGCTACACAAACTAAGCCCGATTACCTCTGATAAATAGGAAATACATGACGATGAGTAGAGCACGGTTTTCTCATTGACAACTTTCCTGAACAGTGATGTAAGAAAACTCTTTTCCAACAGATTTTGTGCAGTTTAGCAGCCACAGGGTAAAACCAGCCTTCTGATGCCTCCCTAGTGTTCTCTTTGAATGGGCTTTCAGTCATTTGGGAGCACTGATTTACTCAATGATGCATAAGATACCCTTACTATAACTGGGGGCTATTCTTTTTTCATCAATAGTTCTTGTACTGAGAAGGGGACTCGTTTTCTTGGGCTAACGGTCATAGATATGTCTTCACGCCATGATGTGCCTTCATATGACAGATTCTCTGATGGAATATCACCATGTGCAACCTGACACCAAAGCATTTTCATATCCCATCTCCTCTTCTTGATGTATTTGATGGTCCTTGTATTAGTGTCAAAATCACACAGGGTCCTTCTGTACTGTGCCTGTTATAAAAGCGCCCAGAATTCCTGTACAGCCTCAAGGCACTCCAAGACAGACCTGCCCAGCCTGACTTACATTCCTACACCTCTCCCACCTTAGCAGGCACGCTCAGCTTCTGAGTGGGCAGGCCTTTTATTGCAGCAAAACAGTTTCATATTTAAAGACTCATGTTCTGCCACACTTACAGATTCTGGAGCTTTGATGAAGACTTTGGATTTCCCAAGCTGGTACTGGTCAGGATCCATGTTGACTGACTGAAGCAGGTGGAGCACTCCTTGTTTCTCTTCTCCTTTCCAGGAAGGCCAGGTTGCTTTTGTCAGAATGGCGTACCTTAACCAGCAAGGAGAAGAGATTAAAACCTGACATCAAACAGCAGCAGCGGTATTACCCTAGGGGGAGGGTTGGAAAAAAAAGCCTGGAGTGTGGAAGATGCACAGTATTAAGATGTTACTTGTTTAGCAACACCAAACAACTGCAATGAGGACAACAGTGTCCAGGAGTCTCCCATTTCCAGGTGCTCCGTTACTATTTGGTAACTGCAGTAGTTAATTACAGACAGTTGTGCTGTGATCTCCTTAAGTCCAGGACAAGGTTAGTTACTAGCAATGACTTATGGTCCAGATTTAAGTACCTACATCCTTGGTACTCTAGGTTCATTCCCAAGCATGTGGCCAATTTCCCACTCAAGCCTGCTCTGTCTGTCTTACCCTTAACAAAGGCCTTTTCTGTTTCTAAGCAAGTGGCCAGCTCATGCTCCTAACCCACCTGTCCAACAGCTGGTCTGCATTTAGCAAGGAGCTATTCTTGGCTTTATCCCAGAAAGCCTTTGGCTTGGCCTCTGGTGCAAGAGGGACGATACAGTGATGCCGGTGGAACCTAGAAGGAACACTGGGAACTGACTAGGGAAGTGCTATAATAACACATCTTTGATAGGAAGAGGTGAGCAGTCTTCTGTCTCATGGTATTCTCTTCAAGCCTTGAAAATTAGGTTGATGCCAGGTTGCAGCCCTTCTTAAACTGTCCACTTTTTTCAGGCTTAATTTGGGCTTTTGGAACTGCCAGGCTGGGATTACAAAGCCACCTTGTCTCACTGTTCACTGCCCACCGAGGAGCACCGATGGGCTTTGGCTGCCTCAGCATGTCTGTGGATAAGTAACTTTTCTAGCAGCAGCTATTTAGACTCCTTTGATAATGAGACTGGAGAACAGCTAAATGTGTTGTGACAAATTTCTCCCCCAAATCTATTATCGTGACAATTTTTTTAATGCCTTAAGCGTAATTGAGTTATATAAACTAAATCATGCTTATTAGTAAAACATTCAAGTAATGAAAAAGGTGATAAACTATGGAGTTCAGTTTGCTGTAATTCCCACGTTCTTGTTTCTTGAGATCTAGGCAGCTCCTAATAAGATGTTCTCAAAAACACACAAGGAATTGTTAGAAAATTCATTAAGGGAATGTTTATTCTTGTCCTATCTAAAATGTTATCCAGGCAGGAAGCAGAAACAGTGTCATGCAACTTAAATTACAGTACCACGCAAACAAAAATAGCAAACAGTTAAAAAGGAATGTATCACAAAAACCAAACACCTCTGAATAGCAAGTATGTGAAAAGAGAAAGCTAACTTATGAATAATTCAGTAGGATTCAAAAGGGTCTACTGATGTTTATCACGTTCAAATTATTCCTAGTTAACAAATGCTCAGGTACATGATGGTGTAACAAAGTAGGTCTTATTTCATCGTAAATACAGAAGTATATTGTAGATAATCTATGTTTACAGATAATGTGTACACTTAAATATTTATGTAATTTATCAGTATTATGGGATAAATAGATGCAACCTAGTAACAAGTTCTAAGTTGAAGCAACTCCCTGCTTATTTAATTAACAGCCTCTTTTGTGGGTTCATCACGTACAACCAACAGTATAGTTGTATAGGGGGTCTAAGCAAGTCTGAATTCAAAGAAGCTGATGTTAATAAAGGCATTTGAAACCGCTACCTTCCACACCACAGAATCTGACGCTGCATTTCAGCATGTTACAAATTCTTTCCTACGTCTTCTGAGTTATAAAGGACAGCATGGAGAAAAAACGTGACTTAAGACCTTTTAATATAAGCAAAGCTCTCAGGCAAAAAATAAGAATAGGTTTGAAATTCTCCTTTTTCATAAACTCTAACTTCATACGCTTCATTAGCGTGACAAGTCTACAAGGCAGAAGACACAGGTTATTCTATAACATGCACCAATTAAGCATTTCACAATTTTATAACGTGACAATTCTATCGTTGTTCAGTGCTGTTTAGAATTAGCTCTCTCCTCTAATGTACTTGTGCATGCCTCCCATTAAACTGGTCATATCGCTATCCAAGTATCTAGGTTTTTCAAGCTTGTGTGATTTGATCTTACAGAGGATTTCAGCACAAATAATAAATGTGTTCTTATGAAAATTTCAAATTATGACTGCCCCAAAAAAATGATAAATTCACAGTAAGCAGTTATGTCCTATGTCTAAATATGGGAGCATGGAGTTCAGCTTTCACATTGGTTATGCTTTGAAACACATAAGCCTTTTCAGTGACTGTGGCTTTTTGCATGCAAATGTAAATTTTGTACATAAAAGTCTATTCAGCCCAGAAATCTCCACTTGTATGGAGCTGCCAAGGAACGCCCAATGAAAACAAGTGTACAAGCATGCATTTCCTGTCCATCCCATGCCTCAGCCCACTTTTACTCACACTGACTCAGGGTGTCAGAACAGAGCTTGTTCTGGATGCTAGGGAACTGTGAATGGAAAGGTTGCAGGAAGAGTTTTACTTATAACGAAATGTTAAATTTAACAAGACTGATTTGAAACAAACCGATGAATTCCAAGAAGAATGGTTTCAGTTGCCTGTGGATCTCCACATATAAAGTGAAGTACAGAAATCTATTCACCTGCCACAAGTACCACGTAGCTTTCCTTTGCGCAGACCTCTCGGGCAGATTTCTAGACCTGCGCAGCCCTTACAATCAGTGTGCAACAACCGTGGAGGCTGGATTTGATACACTTCTTCTGTCTCAGCAACAGTTTTGTTCAGTAATGCAACCTGAAGCATATTCATGTTTACATGTCTGGGCTTGAAGATCATGAAGAAAAAGGGATTTAAAATTATTCCATAATGAAAATTGATTCCATACTTTTACGATATTTTAGGTCTGTCTACTACTAGATGATTAGAACATTCTCTGTGTTATCATGAAGTATTACCAGTGGCTTTGTTCTGTGCCATCTGATTAATTATACTCCTGTCTTTGCAACAGCTGATTGGGTTTTGTGCTTTATATTCCCAAATGTAACAGACTTCCAACAAAGGCTGATTTGTAACGTAATGCCCCAGTTTGGGAATTCTTTAGCTGTATGTCTCAATTTTCTGAGGAACAGAAGCTGAATGTTGTACAAATCTTCAAATTGCTCTTATTTAAGAGGATTTCATTAGCTAGTGGAGGTAGTTAATCATCTTAACAGCTGGTCCTAAGACCCTGAAAAAAGGATTGGTCTTACAGAGCTCTGACTTGCTTTCACTCAGTAAGCAGCTGCAGTGGTTTGAGTTGTAACCATTCCCAGCTGTCTGAACACCAGTGGAAGGATATAACAAGCTATTTAAGCTAAGGTTACTGGTCACACTGAAATGGTTGAATGGCAGGCATGTATTTCTTCACTTATCTTCTGTCATTGGGAAAGAAGAGTTGGGAGAACTGGAGCAGTAACATTTTAATCAAAGGCTAGCAGCTAGACACTCAAGATTCCAGACTCTGCAGCTCATAACTCTTCTCATAACTTTTTTTAACTTCGAGGAACCCTCTCACAGCACTATAAAAAGAACTCAGATCTTAGGCAAGTTTACAGAAAAATGAAAAGACTTTTAAAGACATAAAAGGCAGTCTTTAAGACACCTTCAAATCTCTGCATAATCTAGATTGTGAGCAAAGTAAATGAGGAAAAAGGAGAGGGTAAGTGGGAAATTAAAAGCTTTCAAAACTTGCAACTTCTTGTTTTCCTCCTCATCATATCAACAATTGTACTGTAATACTTGAGTATTACCTTACCTCTGCAAAAACTTCTTGAAAACCCGCCTGTAGGCATAGCCAGCTCTTCTTACTCGAATGTTTTCTTTCAGACCTAAGTATTCCACTTGATGTTTTACCCTGTGGACAAAAACAATGCAAGATTTACAATCCATTTTATTTGCATATTTGTGGAATGAGGTATTCTTAAAGGTCCATATCATGTTTAAGGAGTGTTGACTTCTCAAATTCATGCCCAGGTATATGAATTTGTTCTTGTACATTGCCATGCACACTGCATGGTAGGAAAAATATTCATGGCAGGTAGACGACATTACTGAAACATGCATAGCAAGTTCACCTTAGCATTTTTTCCTAGTTTCATGTCTCCTAACTGATTTCTGTATAAATTTCTTAACTAATATTATTGCCCATAAAAGACCAAGTAACTATCACCTATACAATTACATAGCTGGTATCCAAGGGAGTAGGAAATCGTTTTGTGTTCTTTCATTGTAGGTTTCACGTGTTTTACCTCACTCAAACATCAACAGTAGCACACAGTAGTGCTGCTTTGGTTGTTCTGGAGAAAGGACCCAATCTGATGGCTGGAAAAAGCCCCACATGCCCAACTTTCATTACACAAAGGATCAGAAAGAAGAAAGCCAGGCCAGTACATTTATGAAAAGCTAGCATTCCTCCCAGTTCTAGCATGCTGCAAAGGAAGGGCTTGAGGAGAGGCACAAGACTGGCTGGAGCATGCCTGGTAAGCTTGTTCATGGCGTGCTTTAATTACAAACTAAAACTGAGCTGGTACCAGTCCCACAAAGTGTTAATGGCTGTGGAGGGACCCTGCTGCCCATGTGAGCTGAAACAACATCATCCCAACACCACTACAGTTACCTCATGCAAAACATGTTCATTTCAGGTTCTAAACAGGGAACAAGTATGTCCGCCCATAAATCTCAAAGAAGAAAAATAGCAAAAGAAAATAAAGCTTTCTTTTGGTGCCTTTTCCTCTTTCTGGAGCTGCAGTACCTTATTTTATGTTCCTTCTTATGTATCCTGTTAGTCTACTATTTAATGCTTGGAGATTTGATTTGAAGAATTTCAGTTAGCTTCCTTAACAATGTATGACTCCTGCTATTTTCCTTTGCATTTCCTCATCTCAGTCATGTGGCTGGAAGAGGCAATTTCAGTTTTTAACTCTGAAATGTGGTGTCCAGGGGCTTCTGTTGCTGTTCTTTTATAGGGCAAATTATAGAAGCTTTAGCTTTCAGTCAGAAATATAAAAGTTGTTGAGATTTCAGTCCTGCAAATTTAACAAACAGTCTATCAAAGAGTGTTTCTTTAAATATAACCAAAAAAGTGCACCTGTAAGGAGCCATTTCATTTTGTTTTGCTTACTATTTCTCTGATTTCACAAAAGAATTTTGGAAAACTCTGTTAATTCAATGTTATTTCTCTAGCTATTTTGAAATGTTAAATTTCAATACGAAGTGTATTGCCCATTGATTTTGGGTTTTTGCTTGAGACATTCTTTTCACATGACTCATAGTATAAAGGGAAAAAACTTTTGAAATCCCATGCTACAAATGACAAAAGCCCTTCAGTTATTTCTTCTTTTTAAAGAACACTTATGAGAAGTATTTTGCTAAATGATGAGGGATACTGCACTTTTAGCTTATAATAAAGAATACTGCACATCTTAATCTTGCTGTGTTCAAGGGAAAAAGTATAGTTTGTACCCACTCCAAAAATCCTGGTACAGTAGAAAGCTGGTGGACAAAAATACATTTTCCTGTTTATAGCTTTCCCTCCTGTTCACATCTGGAATAATGCACTGAAGCAACAGTATTACTCCCATTTTCTTACTGTCCTGCCAGTATTAGTGTCCAGCAACAGAAAATTTGAGACATTTTTCTGTTTTTTCCTTTTCTTTCTGAGAAAAGGCACACTGAAAATCTCCCTCCAGGCATCAACCTCAAGCAGGTCAGGGTCTGGGAATTCAGCTAATGCAGCAATTTTGAATACAAGTCCAAGTGGCTGTGCCAGGACCTGAACAAAAACACATTTCAAGAACACCCTAATTTTTGGAATAACTAAGGTATTATACAAGGTTTAGATATTACACAAAGTCTATGTTTTAATGCTAAATATTCTGGAATTATTCAACAGCAGTACAAAGCTGGAGTGACATGGCTTCTGTGAGCATGAAGTAAGAGAGGCTTTGTAAAGATTTTTTTTCCTTTTTCAGTAACATTTTCACCATCTAGTAACACACTACTAATAAGCAAATTAGATATACCATGGCAGCATGCACATGACCCAGCGTTATGTGATCACAGAAGAAAAAAAAAACAAACCCTAAACCAATATCCAGCAAAATATCGCATAAACTCACTTATGTTTTGTGTTTTCCTCAACACAGAACTTTCTCACAGTAAAATTATGAAACAATGTAATTAAGCTTCAGTTTCAGTTGTCATATGCATATAAATTTCTTTTCCCCAGACATGTCACTAACTGCTACAGCATATGCATCCTATGTGAGATCCTGGTATAACATATGGGAAACCACAGTATGAAATGGGAGAGAATGTTAGGAATTTTAAACCCAGATGAAGGATTACCATTGTAAGAACTCCCTCCGCTTGTGCCTGAGTTTGACAGTATACAATGCTTTGTATTTCATTTGGCAAATGCAGCAGCTACCGATAACAAGTATCACCTTCATTATGGGAACACAAGAAGAAATCGTGCCCATTTTTGCTCCAAAAGGGGTTTCCTGGAAGCTGGCCTTTTCTCAGGACTAGGTTTTTGTTTGTTTGTTTCACTGGTTTCCTAGCAACACCTTCCACAATAATAGGTCTGTTTCCCAATATGTAAATGATCGATTTTAAAAGCCCCGCAACTTACAGTCAAAAGTTTTAGACATACTTTTTCTAGGATTGCTTACTTTCCTCCTTTGGTCCCCAGTGTCGGTGGAAAATTAAGCGCGGTGCAGTAGGATTTTCAGAGGTGAAAAAGCTAGAGAAAGGGGGTCTGCGTTTACTGCCAAGACCTGAATGACACTTTCAAGTGCAGTCCCAGCCGCGGCTTCAGTAAGTGCTCTGCATCTGCATGGGAGTGCGCCCGTCTGCATGCCAAACGGCACGAAGGCAGTTCTGCCAGGGTGCTGATACGGTCAAGAATGTTTTTTATCACACTTTGCAAGTTGTTTCACTGTGATAAAAAATTTAAAAACCCACCTTGCTTTATCAGCACTTTTATCAATACCAAAAGTATTTGGTATATAGTAATAAACATTACCTATATTAGGACCTCACATAGTATACATACCACACTGATCACCTACCTCTGTGCAAAAAATAAGAGTATCTTTTTTCAGGTAATAGGAAGATGCTATAAAGCATCGTATAGTTAAAGATGCTTTAAAACAGATGCGATAAACCAAACTGATGATTCAGACATCTATTTAATGTCCATATAACCACCTGATACGATATTCTAATGACTTCTCTTTAAAGAGCTGGCTAATGAAAGTTAAAAGTCAAGAAGTAAAAAAGGAACCTTCTATATTCTTGGCTAGAGAGACTTTTTGGTAAGTTTGATGCATAAAAGCAGATACAGACATCCTGTTGGCTTTTTAGCTACCTAACAGAAGCTGTTTTCAAAGCATAAAGCACCAGTCAGAACTGATGTATAATGTATTTGGTGTGCAAATTCTACGTGGAAAACTGAGTAATATACCAATTGTGTTGTTATGTAGATGTTGATTATTCGTAACTGATGGGAGAAAAGCTAAGAACTGCATATACAAATGGCTGATTTAGACCAAGTGACCACAGCTTATCTTCAAAGTTTAAGAGAGGCCATACCACATTTCATTCCTGAAGGTTTTAGAGTATCTAGTTCTGTTTGTCTGTTGGTTGTATGATTACAAATGACGAATTTGTGTGGCTTTTTTTGCCTATTAGCACTGTTTCTCATCACATACTCTGCTTATCCATACCTGCTCTCCTCCCAGTCTCGTGACTTCTTTGTTTCGTTTGGTTTGATGCAGCGGATGTAATGGGGTGTACACTTCATCAGGGTGCCAACAAGGTCATTTGCTTGTTTCTGTAAAATTGAGGGAAAACAATAGGATCTGAACTGAACAGGGAACCCAGTGAGAAAACTCTAAAAATTATCAACCATCTGCTGCTGATTCAGTTGACTGGATCCAGTTGACTTTGGTCCTTCTCCAGAACAACCAAAGTGTCTTGGGATAATATGCACCTCACGAAAAATTTGTAAGTAAATAGAAGGCACGGTTACCTCCAGCTACTTCATATATTTAAACTATTTTATAAAAATATGGAGTGACAAAGGAATGCATCAGGTGAACTTGACTGTCAGGGTGAAGTGTGAGGAAAGAGCTTGATAACTATCAATTTGCAAAGTCTGCCAGTGTGTCATTTAAGCGTATATTTGACAACCAGTCTTGGAAAAGATGCTCGCCTTCTAACACTTGCTGCCTTGTTCAACACACATTATGGTCAGTAGAAAGACTTCTGCTGACTTCAGTGGGTGCTGGATCAGTCCCCGCTGCATTTCTGCACTCTAAAGAGACCAGTTATCTGTAGTTAATTGTAGGACATCAAGTGGCTGAGTGAAGGGACTCATTCATTATGCACACGCAAGTACTATTACCGCTACCATCAATTGCTCATTCGGAAAATTCACTGCAGCAGAATGCAGCTGAACAAAACATTTAATGAGCAGCGATGCTGGGCAAAACGTGATTCTAACAGCTGACTGCATCACTTTGCAATCAAGATACTCCTGATATCTATCTTTAAAAATGTCTGGACAGTAAAAACCAGCAAAGACTACTTTTTTTTTTTTTAGGTATCCGAACACGCACACATATATGCACATAGTAACACAGCAAAACTAGACATACTTTGATTTTACTGCCGGCAGTGGTAGGACGGCCCTTCTTGTCCACTTGAAGATTCTCAGGAAACAAAGCCTTTATAAAAGGCCTAGGAAAGAGTTAATAAAATAGCATTGGCATAGAGAGACAATTCAATGCAGGAGTGTCAAGGAACATGCTGTAAAAGTTGATAGTTGAGCAGAATATAAATAGCTATTTCTATTAATCTGGAGTTATATCAAATCTATTTTAGGATTAGTATTTTCCATGAGCTTCATTTCTCACAGAGATCCCTTGCTATTTTAGTGAGCCTTGGAAGACGTGATACTGGACTTCTAGACTCGAAGAAATGCACTTCTTAAAAAGTAAGGATCAATTAATTAAAATACATAACAAACAGAAAAAAGTTACTTTGTACGTTAAACAGTGCCTGTTTTGAGAGAATGCCGAATCACTGATGGCCTTGTCAGAGGCCAAACAAATGGCTGTCATTATACCATTTGATTCTGACACTGCAGTAGCTTACTTATTCAGATTTGCAGAAAATGAAGGTCAACATAATGGAAGTGACACTGTTCCACTGCAGTGATGTTTCATTTCCACTTTTACACAAATAAGTTCACAAGTTGCAAAGCAGAGAAGCCAGGCCCTCTGCATCCATCTGAACTAACACGTTATTCCTAGCTTTAAGCAAGTTTTGCTTACGTACAAATCACTGCTCTGCATGAGTTCAATCAAGTCCATGAAAAGAACATCCCGATTTCTCTCGCAGAATCCATCCATATCATAAGATACCTGGGCCAAGGTGGAAATTGATTGTTTGTGGTAAGTTGAGAACCCAATAATTAAAGAAAATTTAAATTCTGTCCTCATCAGTAGTTGTTCTTAACTTTTTGCTTAGTCTGGTGTAACTTCAAGATACTACGACAATCACTAAATCCTTGCATGTGTTAGTTAACTCTCACAACAAACATAAAGGAATTTCATCCATATACTTAAATTCAGTGAAAAAGACTGTTATGGAGCTAGCAAACGGAATATGACACAAGTGAATTTAATACTGAAGTCTATTGAAGAAAAATTTTTGCATAGTACGAGTATATATTGTTGTTAACTATAACTGCAGGAAATCATGAATAGTCTGAGAAAAATACCCAAAGAAGATAGAACTGTATGTTATATTCCCAGTTTTATTGGTATATCATCACCTAAGCATTATTTTTATATCTGAATTCTTTAAATTTACTGCTACTATAACCAACAATTAAGATTATAATTAATACAACACTAGGGGGATTTATTTATTACATTTAATATAAAGTTCTGGTTAGTATTATTGATAGCAGCAAGGCCTATAGACTCCTCTCTGCTAAGTAAGGGTGCATACGTTGGGGCACATTTGTTCCCAGCTCCCTGCACTGTGGGCAGAGGACACTGTCTCCTGAGATAATCTGGCTATTTAAAAATTAGAATAGCCACCTACAGGGCTCCCCCCACCTATTGTTCTTTTTCTTTATAAATACATTACGCAGAATTCAGTGACGACTTCCATTACCTTTCCAGCATAATGATGAATGATAAATCCCTGGTTCCAGCTGTTGAAATGTTCATGAGTCCCAATCTGCATCTGGAGTTTCTGAAGCAGTGTTTGGTCAGCTCCTTCTCCCACTGCATGCATTGTGGCACACACATCATCTAAAATGCTCATAATCCCGGGGGGATTCTAATGCATCGGAGAAGAATAACAAAAAGAGCAAAAGTGAGGGGGGAAAAATGATGATGCCAGCTTTTCCCCCTCAACAGAAAATTATCTTTGCTACAAAAACACTAGAGCAAAGTCACTGCAGGAAGAATTCCCCCCGATCAGTAGAGTTCACAGTAGAGATTAATTTGTACACAAGCATGCAAATAATTTAAGGAGAGATGCCATTCTGTAACAGTAGTGACAGTGGAAAATGATGGGGAAAACACTGACTGCTGTTTTAAAAAAAACAAAACTAAACCCCCAAAGTGCCCAACGTTTGTTTTAGTTCTTGATTCCTCCACAAGGCAATCTTCTTTGTCATTCCACCAAAAGATAAACCTTGTCTGAGGTAAGCATTTAAACCTCACATGCTCTATTTTGTCAAACTTAGAGCTAAATATTTAAGATTGTGACAGAAATCCTGTCCTCTTTCTAGTTATCCTGATACAGATAGGAGATGGGCAAAATCTGATGCGCATTTAAGCACAAGTCACTATAGTACTTGAACTACTGTCAAAATTATCTGGCTTACTTGAGGACAAAGACCTCGCTGAAAAACAACCTATTTGTGTCCTAAAGGACAACTCAACATTTCTTGTCACGCCACATCAGGACATACTTTAAACTGCAGAACATTCTGTGGAGCAAAGACACAAAATTTCTTTTCTCTACAACACTTTCTAATACTTCCTCTTCACTTGTTTCTGCTTAATTTGTGACAGTACCTCAAAGAAAGCTGGTATTGTAGCTTCCCCAAACTGAAGAACATCTCCCAGGGACACAGAGAGCCTTATCTGATGTACAGTAGAATATGTCATGAAGTTCATGATAAATTTAGGTGGATAAAATTTTAATTTCCATCATTCTATTTTTTGGTCACGCATCAATCACGCTATCTTATGGTTCTCTTTTTGGTTGATATCGTGGATAACATGTATCTTAGATGACATATATCTTAGAGCTCTTATAAGACATCTTATGTAAGATTTATATATAGGTTTAGTATGACTCAGTAACTGAACAACAGTATTTGCATTTTGCTGTGAATGTTCTTGACAGCAAAGCAGTTGCCTAAATATTTTAGATAAAAATCTTCTTGTTTTTTCCATCTGTTTGTTCTAAATACTTACCACTTTGTTCTCTATAAGGTCACACACTATTTTGTTGTTAAAGTAATCTATTGGTGTCCATCTAATTCCTTCTTGCACATATTCCTCCTGTTAAGTAAAAAGAAAGATGCAAATGTTCCTTTGCACTGTGAACGTAGCACTAGATTGACGAATGGGTACATACGCACAGACTCTGCGCTGCTCGTGTTCAGAAAGACTTGTCAAGTGTATGACTGGGGGGAGGTGGGAGAAATGACCCCCATGATCAGTAAATCCAGCTCTCTACCGCCTAAGAGATTAATCTGGATCCCTCTCTGTTCTCCCCACACATTCTTTTGTCATTCAGAGCCCTTGAGTAGTTACTGAGAAGAGCAGGAATATTTCATCAGCACATTTATTGTCAAAGCACTTTGCAATAGTAACAAAGTGACTTTTACAGTGCCTCAACAGTGCACCTCAGCTTCCGTGTCCCTGTATATTTTAAAAACTGTGGCGGGCATACCAAGGATCAGAACCCCAAAACCACACATTTAGAAATGCACATGAAATGGAAACGCAGCTCCACTTTTCATTTCTGCATGCAATTACTGTAACCATAACGGCATCTAGAGACTAACTGGGGGCGGGGGGGGAAATCGTACTAAAATTTGATTAAATTGACCACTCAGTTGCATACGTATGAGTTCAACTAGACACTTAGCAGGTCATTTGTGTGCAATGATCAGTTACTTTTATACAAAGGCAATTGTGTGTGTGCATTCTTGAAAACGCTGTCGTACAGTTGGTGCCAGGCCTGAGCTCACACCGTACACAATGCTGCTGGCTCAGCTGCATTCTGTCTGCCCTCCCATGCAGAAGCTCGCATTCATGTAAAGTGAGATTCTGCAGTAAGCCTGTGAGCACAGCGCTGCAAATACCTTCAGAAGTATTCCTGCATTAGTCTCAGTAATCTATTTCATTCATATATATTTTTTTTTTAAAAAAAAGGGTGTGTGGTGCGTGGAGGAAATGAAGGAAAGTATTCCCATTTCACTGTGTGTCATGTCCAAAGAAAGCACAGGGATGGAACCAAGCTGCAGTTTTCCATTTCTGTCAATGAGTCAGAATATGCAGGATGTCTGGGCAGAATCATATGACTGCATTAGTACACCATATCACGGACTCACTTCTGTACCGCTCTATTAGAGAATAAATGCAGCTGATGTGGTTTACATTTTTAGGGTTAGTCAACAACAAAGGTGGGTTTTTTTCTTTGTGTTGCCTAACAAGGAAAATTTTATTGTTAGCAGATGATGAAACCTCAAATTTTTCCAGCAATTGAAAAAGCAATAGCTCAGTTATGAATTCAGAATAAATGTCTGGTTACCTGTTCTGCCTTCAGAGTCAGTTCAATAAAAATCTGCTGTAGTTTTTCATTAACAAAGTTGATGCAGAACTGTTCAAAACCATTTTTCTATAGAAAAGGAAACAATTTAAAAATTAGTCTTGTGCTTTATATACAGTAATTGTTTGTTCTTATGCTGGCAATAGCCTTCAAAGAAACACTGTCAATGATGGACGAGTTGCTGACTTTACAGACATTCTGCGTAATCTCAGATCTTTCTTTTAAGATCAATGACCTAGTTTCTTTGAAGTTTCTTCAATACTTCATGTTTATTAAGTGAGACATTACCAGTGAGAACTCAGTGTCCAGGAAGCTGGGTTGGGGGTTTTTTGCTTTTATTCTGGCCACAGGATTTCTTTTTTGTTCCCATTTTGGATTTTTTCCCCTCTAAATGACAAGAAACTCTCCCCGGTTAGATCAGCTCAATCCCAAGTATTGCACTGGCTTACCTGGAATATTTCAAAGCCATAAATATCAAGGACACCAATGTTATATTCTTCATGGTCCTTCTCCATAGCCTTATTAATAGACTAATAAAACAGAAACAAAATGTAAAACAAAGTGTAGTCTATAATATTTAAAAGATATATTTATATCCTTAAATCTTTACATAGAAATAATGGGTTTCTTCAAAGAGAACATATTTGAATGGAACACAAATACGTGTAATAGGGTATTTTACTTTCACTTCAATAAAGTGTTATTAACAGCTAGGAAATGAACAGTATACTATCCTGTTTTCCAGGTCAGTGAGCCTTTGGATCTACAGTTTGTAAAAGTCTTTCCCCTTTGGTGTAACTGCCTCAGCTAAAGAAAAGGAGCCAACAAAAAAATAACAGCCTTCAGCCTGATATTTGATGCATTTTGCAGACGGTACCATGAATCTTTCCACTTATTTCTGTACTCCCCTGCTTTGCAGTGTCAGTGCTGTAGAGACACACAGTGAGAGTTACAGAGCTGTCCTGATGAGGAGACTTCTGAGACAGTAGTGGTGCCACCACAGAGGAGACTTCTGCTTCATCTACCCAGCACCCGTGGCCAGAGGTAAGGTTTCTACCCCACCAGTCCAGCCCAGGGTCTCATTCTGAACAAGAGAGTACTTTAGCATGGAGAATGGAATTTGACCATTTGCTCAAATGCCACAACATCAGCATGCTGAAGTGGTTCTTTGCAGGAGGGGGGCAGGTAAGAGAGCAGGGGACCATAACCCACTAATTCTGCTCATCTGAAAATGCCCACTGCGTAAGAGAAAGTAAGATTCAGAGATGCTGATGCTGCCAGGAAGGAGATGTCAAAGTATCATATGGGATAGTTGTTGCAGGAGACTGAGCAAATGCAGCGCTGAAAGCACAGCTCATTTGCTTCAAATGAAGTGTAGCATTTGTTGTATAATCAGTGCCTCGTATTTAATATCTGTGGCCATGCTGCCACTGCACTGCTCAATGCTGCTGCTAAGGTTTAGGCAAAGAAACATACTGGGTGAAAGAAATGATGGACAAGAAAAGCACTGCAAAGAACATTCCTAGTGTACTTGTACTTGTTTTATACTTCAGTAGAATCCAGAAAATCAAACTTACATCCACCAAGTAATCAAACACACGGGAGTGAAGGGCCTTGGCTAGTGCATCCCTGGTGTAGCAGGCTTGTTCCACATTTAGCGTTACATTAATGGACTCAGATTTGCCTCCCCACTTGCTGTCCATCTGTCTGCTGGTCAGTTTTTCCTTTAGGCGGTCCTGATTAATTCCCAGGAGAAAAGCAGGGAAAGCCAAAACTGCAAGAAAGATCAGGGTTGCTGGATTATGACTTACAGAATAAACCAATACAGAATGAAGGGGAAGGAAGGAAGAAAAAAAAAAAAAAAAAAAAGAGCTGTATCTCTAATAACAATCAGCACTAATAAATCTCATGGGGCATGCAGCTTAAAAAGAAAAAGAGGGATTTATGTCTTTAGAATTTCTCTAAGCTCCCCAAGGACATTTTCAAGTCTTTGCTTACATAAATTTCAATTAAGATAAACCACCTTGAAGTAAAATAGCCAACTATTTCTGTACCTTCAGTCCTTCAAATTTGTCAGCTAGCTTAGGTCACAGTTTTGAACTATGTAGTTCAAACAAATCACTCTTGGAGGAGATGGAAATAAAACAGAGAGCTCACACATTAAATAGAACTGACAGCGCTGAAAATTCTTTGTAAAAGCACAAAATGTTTAAAATATAATAAAGAACATGCTATCTGCTTCCTAATATCTTTCCGTTTCTTCTTTTAAGTACAGATATTGCAAAAAGTTTTCAATTACCTTGCCATTTAATTTGTTTTGGTTTTTTAATCCCTTATTCTGGAAGTACTTTGCAAATTCAGGTTTCCCTTGTTTAAAAGTAAAGCAGAAAAATACATCTGTGCAATAAGCAGCTACAAGTCTAGTATTCTTTGCATTCTTAGCACATGGTGCAGATGTTAGCTGCAGGTGTCACACGCCTTAAGGAATGGAAAAGAAAAACTCCTTGAAAGCATATGGAAACAGCTCCCCAGGGCAGCTCTTGGGGTTGGTATTGCACCTCTGCTAAATCACGTAATCCTGACAGTGTTTCTTCCATGTTCCGTTCCTTTCAGATCTGCTTTACTGGCGTGAGGAGGACGTAAAACAATCACTAAGGCAGCAGCCACTTGTGCTTTACACATCTGTAACATCACAGCACGATTTCGCTAAACCCTTCAGTACATTAATCCAAATTTTTTTTAAAACTGCAAACCACCACCAGCTTTCTGAAATCTGATTTAGTACCATCAGCAAGCTGATTAAATTTACCCTAGCGTCCTAGGAGCCACACAGCTAACCGAAGCTGAGTCAATGGCAACATTTCTGGTAACTCACTGAGAAGAACAGCACATGAAAAGGTCAAACATCATATGCTTTAAAATGGAAAAGAATGTAGGTAATTATAGACCAAATATGCTCACATGTACTGTAAAGATGCCAGAATAAGTGTTTAGTCAATAGTACTGTAAGAATTTATGAAGACAGTATAATGGTAAGAACCATCATGTATAGCTCAGAAACTCTTCACAGTGCGAATGATTTACTGTAAAGAACAGCTGGATATGACTTGATACAACTTCACATTCTTAAGATGCATGATCATTTTCCCTAGTTAGGGACCACGGAGTTACCGTCTATAAACCAGAACATGCACGTAATTGAAAAATTGAAAAAAACTGATCCTCAAAGAGTAATCAGTAATGTTCAGTGGAATAGTTTTAAATACAATCTGTGAAGAAAAGCTGAAAAAAACTAGGTTCACTTCATCAGTTTTGAGCAAGTGTACAACAAATCTTCCAATACAATTCAAGAATAAAGAGGAATGGTTTAAATTGTTTTCTGCATCCAGGAAAGAACAAGTAGTATTTGGCACAATTTGCAACATGGAAGATTTAGAATAAATAATAAGAACTTTTTTCCAACTATTGATATAATCAAGCACTGTAACAGATAGTAACCACTGACAGTTTTAAAGAAGTATTTCTCTAAATGTCTGTCAAGAATGGTCTGTATAGATTTGATTGTGACTCAGAGGAAGAGACTAGAGTTTTTGGTGTCCTGAAGAATGGCTGTTGCGTATTTTTCTGCAATTTGCTATATAATAACAAGAACACTGTTGACCAAATTCTTAAACTTTTCATTATTTCAGACTTACGCAAAGTATGACTTATCAGTGGTCTTTCATGGCTATCCAGGCTATAAATGCTGTACTATTTAGTTGGCTAGGACAAAGAATAAACCACAGGGAGGATTAATGGAAAAGAGAAACGAACCCAACTTTCAACTTCATAATGCAGAAATTGTACTGGATGTTGCTATTTCTTCTCTGGCTTCTTTAAAATGCAGTATGTTTATAAGTTCTATATTCATTCTATCTGCTAATTTTTTCGATGTATTATTCATACACAACGTCTATTTTCATATCCCAGTGACCACAGAAATATGGCGTACATGGCTCATCACAGAGATACATTCACATTTACCAACTTATTTTCAACTCACGTCTTTTCAGTTTGCTACTCTTTGATGCAAAGCACTCTGTAGCTACCATGTCTGGCTATTAAATGTCTTTATTTCATTGGAAGATTTAATACTATGATTTAAATGGAAGCACAGTAGATCTTTTGGAATTGTAAGGCATATAAACAAAATCACATTCTCTTCTTCGTATGTATGAAATGCCACAAAATATTTTTCTTTGGGTTCACTTACTATTCTCTCAAATTAAGGTCAAAAATGAGTAATTTTTATTTCCCAATTTCTTAAAACAAATAGTAGAGTACTAATACAGCCAAGTGGGAAGTTGACTGCATGAGAGACTTCATATTTAACTTACCTAAAACTAAACAAACACAGTTTTCCTAAACATAAGGACTATTCTGAAATAAGGGTTAAGAGAACAGATAGGTATGTATAAGCTACTACATAGGTTGTGCTTATCTACTCTGTCCTTAAACTATCAAGGTAGAATAAAATCAACAGCAAGGTATAAACTGTGACAAAAATGTTTAAAACTCAAGATCCATTAAACTTTTAAACAACTTGTTGATGTGGGCCTAGCTGATAAAGAACAGCAGCAAGAGGTGAAAGATGCAAGGACTGTGGATAAGGAAATAATAAGGAAATAGTTACACAGTAAATGTACCTAATAATGAGGTATGGCTTGTGGAATTTGAGACAGGGAACATAACTGTAGTATGTAAATTCTGCATTTCAATTCCCACTGTGAGTTTATGTTTTCAAGGCACCTCTTTTGGATGCATGTACATATACGTGTGTGTGTGTGTGTATATATATATGATATATATATAAATGCTGATTGTGTACCTAAGACTGGGGATACTCCCCAAGTTGGTAGCTGCTTTCACACAACAATGAGGTCAGACAAACCATGCAAGAAACAAGCGTTTTTTATGAATGTGTGCTGATGCATTGAAAGGAGCAGAGTTCAAGTTTCCTTGAAAGCATTTCTCACAATTTCTATTATTTCATACTCCAAGGCCAGAAAAGGATTTCTTAAATTCAAAATGCAAAACTGCACTCCTGTTAAGTGAGTGGCATTGTACAAGGCAAAACAGGGGCGTCGGTACCATTGCTTTTGGAAGAGAATCTAGATTAGCAGTCTCGCATTATAAGAAATGATGGACCGTGTTTGGATAAGCAGCTCAAGATTGCAGTTCACCTTATGCCATCTGGGTTTCAGCCCATTGGTACTTCTGTAAGTTTCTAGAGGTACTTACACTCCTCACTCTCCACTCCCGCATAATTGCCAACTTCTTTGAAGCTGATGTTTCCCAAATGCAGTATTCCTGCCACTATCTGCAGCACCAGTGCCTGTTCCTCTGCAAAGATCCCAATCACACTCATTGCATGCTGGGAAGAAAGAAAAAAAATTACTTAAAGAATCTGTTCAGTGACTCTTGTCATAAAGTCCTTTTAAAATTTTGATGTTAAAAAATTAAATTTTTCAAAACAGTTCCAATGCCTAAGGTAGATAAATGTCATTGCAGCCTGCGCTAAAGTTTCAAAAGGTACCAGATGTCCTGCTTCAGCATGTTTTTACACACAGAAGTATCTGCACCATTTAGAAGATCTGTTAGCAAAATAAATTCTGGAAAAATTAAAGTTACTAAAAAACCAAGCACCTGCTCTTAAGTGCCACACTAAAAATAAGTAGTTTCATTGCAAAATAGGAAACAATGAACTTAAGAGACAATGATTTTATTCCTTCTGCACGGTTTATCCACTCAGACTAAGAACTGAAGCTGTACTGAATGATTCTAAAAAGCAGCACAGTCTGTCTGGCTTAAACTATGATTTCAGCCACTTACTAGAAAATAATCCACAACAACATTGGGGTTTGGAGTCTAGAGTACATGGTAACTTATAAAATGTCTTCTCAACTGACTGTTTTTCTAAAATATGAAATTAGCTAGAATACAACAGTAATGATTTTTTTTATATATATATATTTTTTAGACCTTTAAATGTGCTACATATATAAATAAGAAGATGTGTTAATATGCTTATTTTAAATACTGAATTTCTAATAACAGGAGACCAGAAAGTTGACATGACTTGCATAAATAAAGGTCACACAATGAATTGGCAACAGCACTGGATAAAGCACTCTACAATCCATGTTAAGTCCCTTTCTCCAGCCTTTCAGTTGCACTGTTTTAAATATGCACGGAAGATCAGTCACCACCAAGAATTCAGCTAAAACAGGGCACACTTTTATATTTTCTTCTAATGAAGTTCCTCACTGTGCTTGCATTTTCACATTTTTCATATTGCAGATCATCTGCACTCAATTAAATTTCATTAAATTTGCACCCTTCTGAAAAAGAACAAACAGAAAACAAAACTCCTTTCTAGAAAAGTATCTTCTCAGGATTCTTAAGCTGCAACATAGGACCTCTCCAGAGTAACATACCTGCTCCTCAGGGTAAAATATAATTAAAATAAGTTATATCTACATTAGTTTCTCATTCCCACATTAATACATCAATGTCTTTGCTGCAAATGGACAATGACATAAAGATACATCCACCACTGTGCAAATCATAGAGTAAAAAACTCACCAGTGTTTCTTGGAAATCCGATTTGTCATTGATGTCATCAACTTTGTAGGACCCAGAGAGACTCAGATAGTAATAGTAGTCCATACTGGTAATGCCAAGACTGCTTTTTTGTTCCGAGGAGGCCCCTTCAATTAGCTGCAGAATAAAAATCCCTGAATTAGGTATCATACAAAGATCTTCAGCAGAGATGAGGTAGTTCAGAAACTGACAGCCTGAAGTTACTGGGAGAGGTATGGCTGTATATAGCACCGTGCCAGGTATGTGTCCTTCCTATGTTCTGGTGATTGTTTAACCCAAAAGACCAGATTCCCATTCCCATGCATGTTTCAGTTCTAACTTCCACATCTAATAAAAAGCAAAGACAGTGTCTTGAACGCCTTCCATTATCTTTACGTCATAACGATAAGGCAAAGCAGGTTCTCCAATCTGCAATGTATTTTCTAAATCCTCAGGAGCAACATGTTTTCTGTGCCTACTGAAAGGCAGGCAGAGTTGAAAGAACATACTAAGAAAGCAGTACTTGTGGCTCTAATTGTGAGGCCAAGTATCCTTCATGCCCACTATGGCATATATTAAGCAAGTTTTGCACTGCCCCAATACTATGTTGATTTGATGCATGGCTCAAGTCACACCTCTTCACATCATCTAGGCCACCAGGGCCAAGAATAAGTAAGAGAGTAGTTAAAAAAAAGTTCCCGTGCTCTGTGTGATGCCAGAGGAGAGGCTCCTCAGACCTATGTAAAGTCTACACAGTTGTGCCCAGACACGGCTGCGACTGAAAGGAATGAACAAACTAACCTCAGAAGAGAATACTCAAAACCCCATCATCTTTCAACTCCTGGGTGAAAAAGCCTCTCCAAGCCACAAAGGAAAATCAGCAGGACAGTGCAAATTGTTCATATACCTCGGAAGAGGAGAACACACAGCTTCTGGAGCAACTCCAGCTCCAGCTCCACTTTCCACCCTGGCAATGGCACTTCAACTCCATGTGGAGCTGCTTACAGTCACTTAGTGCACTGTCCTTACTCTAGTTTTGTACAGCATGACCAACGGCACTTCAGCAGATAAGCAACTCGCACGTCAAGGACTGGTAAAGGCCACAAAAGCCATTTGAAACACAAAAACAAGCGAGGATGCTTGCAGGATTCAACAAATAGGTATCTTGAATGTCCTAGAAAACTTAACCGAGAATCAAATCTCTCTTTCACAGCTGTGCTATGGAATTCCAAAGCAGAAGATACAATTATACGGCCAGTTTAAAAAGAGATCTGTTGGAAAGTTCTCATTTTTCTGTTATTTTCTGGACTTTTCCATATGGGAGTTCACAGTGAATTTCCAAGCAAGGCTTTTATTGAAGTACTTCTGTTCTGGAGCTGAAAGGCGGCTAGGTAGGTTTACATTAGATGGTGTCATAACACCCTATCAAGCTGCCCAGTGATATCCAGATTACCTTCTTGAGTATGCATTCAGTAACCTCACTGCATCGAGAATGACTTTTCAAACAAAAGGAAACACTGGTCCTAGATATTTTAAGTAACTCAGAAAGGACCTGTACACTTCTGACCTGGTAAAAAATGTGGAAACTCCTCTCTCCAGGATTCCTCATCACAACTCGAGATTTTTCCAGTAGGAAGTTGGAGATTTTCCCTCCATCTGGTTCTCCACCTGGGCTAAACTGGATTTCAAAGTATTTCCCCTGCAATAAATAATTTAAGGTGTTGAATGATTAGTAAATACAAATCTGAAATCATGCACTTGTACCGTATCTCAAGGAAGGTTGCTAGGATATTTAATCTTTATGGATACAGTGACACAGCTGACTCAAGGTATAACCTAAGCTTAGATTCCTGAACTATCACGTTTCCTTCTTTCTTTCTTTCTGTACTTACACAGCACTAGACTCGGGATAATATGTCATGTGTTTACGCAAATGTAGAGGGGAAGTCAGTGGCTTCTTTTCACTGCTGAGACTCAGTATAAAGGAAACACATAAGGCTCACCTATACATGAAGCACATTTAACAGATTTATGACCAATAGCAAACACAGCGTTCTGCTTGGAAGCAAGGTAAAGCAATCATCTTTTTCGTTCAGGGAGACATTAATTGCATTAACACTCGCATTGGCTGAGGAACAAATCTCAAATTTGTAAAGCCTATGTGTAACTTTTAAAAACAGAACCTACAGTATCTTTCCTAGTGAACAGTCATTTCACAATATTATCTTGACTATTTTATAATGACAGATTGAAAATAATTCCTGCCTACTTCCTGTACATATTAGTAAAGGCATTTCCCATCAAACAACTCTTAAGGATGGTTTAATCTATTTTTAAGAAAGCTATCAATTTATTCTTTTTATTATATATATATTTTTTAAACATGTATTACTGCGTATAATTTACGGATCTGAAAAACTGGCCACTTTTTTGCTGAAAAGCTATTTGCTTGCAGACTGAACATTTTATAAATAAATGGTGACCAGTACATACTGTAAGAGAAACAAATGTGCAACCTATACAGAATGAGAGAGATCTCTCAACACATACTTTATGTTTTAAAACACTCTTTACATTTTGTTTAGATTTACCTCATCTGTAGACAATTTATATTACACTCCTGAATACTGTCTCTGTAACAGCACAGAAGTTGGAAGAATAAATTAATCTCTAAGGCAGAGGGACTTACAAATCTGCTGGAGTTGTTGTTCCGTACAGTTTTTGCATTCCCAAAGGCCTCCAGTAAAGGGTTGGACTGCAGAATAATATCTTTAACATGCTAAAATTTTAGGAAAGAAGAGAAATAGAGATTCAGAAATAGACATTTTTAAAGTTCTTACAGATTTTCTAGAATACCATGACAGCTAAATTATATATTAAAAAAGCAAGAAAGCCTGCATCTTAAGAAATCCTCTTGATCAGATAAGGTATAGAATCTAATTCTATATTAGAATTCAGAGCTTCTAGTTCCCATTTCTTGAAGAAAATCCTACAAAACTGAACAAAATGTCTGAGGTTAAAAGCTAGTCCTTCTGTTCACTGTTCTGCCAAGGAACACAACCAATAAATTTATCTGTTTTTTCATCAACTTGATTTTAAACAATTTCCTTCTTACACATGAGCATTTAAGTATTTTGAGCAGTCTGGAACCACAACCAATGAAGTCAGAGCACTATGAAATTTAGGAATCTGGAACCGCTTAAGCAACCTGTTTCAGGATCAGTGATGCTGCTATCTAGCTGTCCTAGAAAGCAATAAAATTTGTTATTATTGTCTCTTTAGCTGATCCTAGGAGTTGGAAGTATGGACAAGACATTAGCTTTGGAACAAACCCAATGCATGCTGGGTTGTGAAAAGACAGAATTTTATTTCAAAAGAAATACTCAGGGTAACTTAACAACCTCCTCAACTGTTACTTTGTAATCACTAAGAATATTTTTTTAATTCTGTACAAAAAGCTGGACTCTTAAGTAAAACAAAATGTTTACTTATAAAGTATTATATTTATTCCAAAAATAACACAATGCATACTTTCTCTGCATCGTTCTCTTGGTTACTGGATTATTTTCTGCAATGTTCCCAGTATCACTGTTGTGCAAAACTAAACAGAAAGAATATACTCAACATCAGAGACTGCAATAAAACAAAAAACAACAATAAGCACTCAAAAAGAGTGCAGTGGTAAAAGCTGCTACTACCTACTTACTACCACCTGTCAGTCAATGACACTGTAACATCGTTAAGGGACTTTTTATGGCTAATTCACTCAATTAGCTTTAGTTAATAGGTTTTGATAGATAGAGCAGACCTCCATAGTACAGTTCTTAACAAAAGCAACTATTTGCTGTTTCAGCTAGCTTTCAGATACTCTCATTTTGACTAGATAACCTCATAAAACAAGATGACATTCCTGCTGTTGGCTCTCTGACGTATGCATACAAATCAGAGACTCAATGGAAGTAATAAAAACCCAAAAAGCCAGTTCAGTTTTCAACAGAATGCCAACACAGGAGAAAAAAAACCCCACACATCCACCAAAAGGAAACTGGCTGTTTCTGTTTAAGAACAGTAATTAAAGTACCTTTTACATCTGCACTTAAGAAAAGAAAATATTGTAAGCATAATCCAGCATGAGAGCTACAAAACTTTTAGCAGAGATGATTCTGGGCCTGTGAATTTCCCCTCGTAGGGCTCCCATCACACAGGCAGCCCAGCAATCTGCAAGCGAGCAGTTTGCTGTCTGCTTCAGTTGTTTCTCTGCTGTTGAGGGCTTGTATGTATCTCTAGCTGCTCACCCACAAGCTTCTCCAGTGGAATGCCTCTGGGCTGCCAGTGTCTGCCAAGACGTATCTTTGTCATTCTACCTCTGAGGGAAATCTTTAGACTATGTTTATGCTTCAGTGTTACTCTATATCAACTCACCTGTACTTTAGGGCCACCTCCTGAAATTTTGGAGATATAACTCATGATGTATTTAGCAGCTACAGTCTTCCCAGCACCACTCTCCCCACTATGAAAAAAGGAACACAAAAATCTACCTGTTAGTTTCCGAGTAATTCTAGAATGGAGTAATTTGAGGTTTATCTTGTTCAACCAAGACTAGGTACCTTAACAATGAATAATAATAATTATACACCATTTTTACATTCAAGTAAGCTATAATATATAGACTGTGATATAGTATTGTAGCATGGTACTTGGATATGTTTGTGAATAAATAATTTTGAATACACCATCTTGCATGCACACCATAATCTCTATGGGACTTCAAAGTCAGAAAACTATGTAAATTGAGAAATAAATATACTTAAACCAAGAAGCTCAAAAGAGAACAAGTGTGTTAAGAACTCAATTCCCACATAAATTTAGTGGGATTTCAGATCTTAACACAAGAACTCATTCAAAAATCCAAGCTTTGAATGCCATGCCAGATACCTACTTCAATTCAGGAGTCTTTTGTTTTAGGTGTTCCTGAATGAAATAATGAGCCCTTATTAATCACATCCTGAATGACGGAAGAACTACTTTCCTGTTCCTATGCCTCTTGACACAGGGTACAAGAAGTCTTAATATTCCATACTAGCTTTCACAATTCCTTCCTTCCATTATAATA
The DNA here is from genome assembly GCA_035590275.1 of Ibycter americanus. Lineage (NCBI taxonomy): Eukaryota > Metazoa > Chordata > Aves > Falconiformes > Falconidae > Ibycter > Ibycter americanus. Next base: position 19,417,951 of record JAVJGI010000063.1, read on the forward strand.
TTTCATTTCAATGGTGAATGTTTACAACATCACTAGATTTGCTTTTTGGCAATTAGTAAGCTTCTCAAGAGGGAAAGCAGACAGGCATGGCAGACAATCCAACCTCACGCTTTACTTCATACCTTAAAGCTAACTTCATTTCAACAGAATTCCTCCAGACTTACATACATCTTGGTGAAAGCCAGTTTTGATCTTAGTGAATTCACCCTGACCTGGACAGCTATGCTAATACAACAAAAACAACACATGGATGTTGGTTCAATGTCATAAAGATAGCTAAATTTTTTTTTTCCTTGTGTGAAAATCTCTGCTATCTTTCAGCTCCTGAATAATTTCAGTGAATGTTGTTGACTCTTCTATCCTGCGCCTACTTGTTCCTGGATACGGATCAAATGCACATCTTTTCCTGCACAAATTTTAGCTACATTTGCCAGAGAAACATCAGCATGTCCTGCACAGGAAAAGGACTTGCCGAGAATGTCAGCTCAGAGCTCCTTATCAGCATGAGTAATGGAGACGCTTCCAAAGGCTTAATTCTAAAAAAGCTCCCCAAACTGCCAAGCTGCAAATATCTTTAAAGCTTCCAAACAGTACAAAAATACCCAACGGCTTCCCCCACCCCACCCCCGCTGAACTGCTTTCATGCTTTTGTCTTCTCCTGACTGCAGTTTTACAGGGAATTTGAAAAGGTGGAAAAGTACTTTTTGATCATCTCATCTCTGAAGTGCGGACCATGATTTTCATGATTCAGAGTCATCTTCTCCTAAGCACCAAGAAGAAAGCCCGCATTATTGGTATCCACTGCATTCACCGGGACAGACAGAGTTTGCTGGATGGCAAACTGTATTTAGAAGCTCAAATCAGCAATAGTTCAATAATTAAAATAACATTTCTTCAACATTTGCTCATCCTGTTGTAAAACAACACAGACAAATCAATCTAAACCAAATCATACTCTTGAGTTGATAGATATATAGTCTTCAGCTGAATGCAGAGGAGGATCTGGAGCCAGCACTGAATGAATTTGATCAGGTATTATTTATCACATGGTAAAAATGTAACACATTTCTGTAAGATTTTCTCTGATGCACAAATTATCCTTCTCCTCTTTGTTCGGATTAAGCATGGCTTATATTTCTCATTCTGTAGTGCCTGCCATGGAAATCGACCTGCAGGAATATGGTTCCATTTTATTGTTAGTCTCTGCTCCGATATAAGTGGTCCTTCATACTAAATTAATTTGGCCAAAAGACAAAATTTCAGTTTGCTGTAGATCTATGCATGCATGCACTTTTTTCATTTTTATTCTTTTATTGATCAGAGGCCAGTAAATTGCTCCAATTAAACTAGAATAAAACAGGATGATGCATTATTTATGAACCGAAGTAACGTCATCTGATGGGACGGCATCTTGCCCCCAGTAAAGCTCAGGTAGTCAACTGTAACAGGGAGATAGCGGCATTCCTGCCAAATGGTTCCCATACAGAAGCTTTTTCGCGTACATCCTACTGCTCTGCTGCTATTAAAACTATTTTAAGAAGATGTAAGAATCATTTCCTAGCTTGGTACTTTTAAGTACGTTGAAATATAGAGGGGTTTAAAGGTTGAAAAAATGATTGTAATGGCTTAAAGTAGGTGGATTGTGGTACTGACAGTTTTCTCAGAGACTTTTCTTACTAAAAATAAAAGCATTACATAGTCTCAATCACTAACAAAAAAAACAATGCTTTGAAAGATGTATTGTTTCTTCTAGCACTATTTGCTACTTTAGAAAAGTGACATTTTGTTCAGCAAAGCCAATTAGCACTTAGCTGAAATCAGAATAAGACTACAAATGCAGAGGGGAAATTTTTTTCTCCTTCCTTCCCTCCCAGGTGCAATACAATCAGTGATTAGAGCAGAGAAGCAAGATCCAAAACACAGCCGCATCCCTTCTCTCTAATATTAATTTTCTGAATGATATTTTATATATTATCTCTGGCTGTAGAACAAGTAATACTTATCTACAAGTAATACTTATCTACATCACCAGGACAACGTGGAAATTTTAATAACAAATGTTTATAAAGAACTCCTGGATCTGCCAGTAAAGAACACTGCATATGTAAAACATTCTGATGCTTTTGGATAAGCTTTCTGGTTTGTTTACGTAGAAAATTTACTTTCTCTAATTATGTTCAGAGAAAGCTCAGTAGCATAACTTCGGTGAAATATTTTTCCCTTCTGAATCAGAGCTTTTACCTAACTTTTCTTCCTGCATTAGGCTTACGCTTCTACCACTTCCTCATTAAAATTCAACCATATTTCCAATTAGATTCTGTACAGACGTTTTAGAACCATCAGTCATTTGAGTCTTCTGGAAAGCTGAGATACAGAAGCTGACTGAAATCTCATATTAAATTTTGAACTTAATAGACTTCAGATAAACATGAGCTGTTCACTAAAAACAGTTGGGGGTGGTAAATGATCTTCCATTAACATATATTTGTAGTATTTAAGATATAAAAGGTAAGTCTTTTCAGGTATGCAGTCATCGTACATGGCTTTACTGTATGCAAATGCTGCCACATGGATGTAAAATGTAAACTAAAATTACTAACAAGGAGGACTGAAAAACTGCTCTAAAGCAACTGCAACATCCTCTGGCAGAGATCACTGGAAGAACGTGGAAATAAAGTCCTCAACTCTACAGAAGGGTAAAAACCTGAAGAACACTCCGAAGAAACACTTTTATTGCTACGTAATAGAAAAATACTAATCATAACCTCCACTCTCTTAATTAAAGGACAGTGATAGTCCAGAAGGAATTAAAAGCCACAACAGACAATCCTTCGTAATTAAAATCTTGATCGGGCAAGTCCCTGTTGATAGTTTGGCAGGGCCGCCGTTTCAAACGAGGAAGAAATGCAGTCTGCTGTCATAGACATTTATAAGCTTGGTTCAATAGAGGCTTAAATTAAATATCATGCCTCAGTAAAACATAAGCTTAATGAGAAATCAAACTCCAGCGTAACTACGTTGCTCGTATGCGTAAGCTGTGTAATTCCGGCCGGTGCATGCGAAGGCGTGCTGCTCCCTGCTCCCACTGTTTACGCTCAGAACACCCGTTCCAAATAGCTCATGGCTCCTCAGCGGTAATTAAGACATGCGTACGTGTAATTTTCTTAACACATATGCATCTATGCTGCAATGACTCCTCTAATGAAACAGGCTTCCCTGTCCCTGTAAAAGTTGTTTGGTAACAGTTTTATTTCTTTCTAAATTATTATTATTATTAACACATAAAAGATTATTCTTTGTAGCTATCTATTGAGCCTTTTGGAGAACTGTATTTTCTTTTGGATCTGCTTTCCTCATTCATTCACTGACTTTTTGAAGAGGATGAGCTGTTTCTATCAGTGTCTAAATGCATTATTTGGAATTCTGGAATTAAATGTCCTGGCAAAAGGGTGTGTGATCCTCACACACACACACAGGGTCCTGACTACAGCAGGACACTGCAGGGACCTTCCCTCACCTGCCTGGAAATCCATGTCTAATCTCTTCAAGAGCGCATGTCCCCTCCCAGGTCCGGAGGCAGATGCCACAGGTGCCCAAAGCACGTGCTGTAGGAAGACAGAGGTGTGCACCAGCCCCTTCCCCACCAGCCTGTGTCTCCACTCCTGAGACTCCACACGCACCACAAGCCAGACGTAGCCTTTTTAACCTGACTGGGAACCAGTCCAGTCTACACTGTATTTCTTACCTTCTTTCTTTGCAGACCTTTCTTTAAGGGGGGAAATCTGCCACCCTGAGGGGGGCAAAGAAGGAAAAACCTGGGTTTGTTTTTGCACTAGCTTGCTCTGCTCCTTCTGTCCCACCAAGGATTTTCAGTGAAGTCACTCCAAATCCAGACTAGTTGTGAAGCAGAGAAGCAAACAGGCACCCCATAATAACCACATTGTTATCACCACTCCTTTTCCACAGGACAAATTTTTATAGGAAAAGCTATGGTTCACTGAAATGCAGAGGTTCATTTGGAACTGCTTAGGTTCAGCAGACTTCTATGGAACTGATGACAGACAGACCTATATCTCAATTTCTTGAGAATCACCAGTTTAGGGGCAGAAATGGTAAGGTCCTTGGCAGCTGTTAAGTGAAACTGATGGATGGTGTGGCCAGTAGACACGAAGCTAGCTAGAACATTCACTCAAGAGCTGCAGCATCTTGAGACCATCACCTAGTCTGCCAGCAATTTCAGTGTCTTCTCATCTATGAAATAAAACATAGGGAAACAAATTCCAAACTTCAAGAAACTTCATTCTAAAGCCAGCTCTAGTCATTAGAAATAGTGATGCCATTAAAATTAGAAAATACAGGATGTATCTAAACAGTTAAAAGGAAATGTGGTCAAAAAGATTAAAATATCAACCAAACAAAATCAATTTTGTGAATGCCTGAGTTACTTCATAAAAATAATTTCTAAGTGTCCCAAAAAATCAAATACCATCATGAAAACTACCTGCAAGTCTAGTCTGCAGTTCTTACAGTGTTTATAATAAGAATAATCATAGGAAAAATACATGTGTAGAAAGGAAGAGGAACTCTCTGAAATGTCCCTGGCAAACACAATTTTTCTTGTTTAGGGTTTGCAGTAGATTTCAATTAACTCCAGCAGATTTTGAATAGGTTGTGCACCCACTGAGAGAAAACTCACTGCACATACAAAACGCAAATACTCTGAAGAGCTCTTCGTCTATCATCCAAGCACAAGAATTCTCATGTGAATTTAAACCTGTAAGTCTGTATCTCAGATCTTCATCTCAGCTTTCTGAAAACAGGACCCTTGCAATCACTGATTGCACTTTGAGGTATTATCAATGGATTAAAAAAATATTGGGTTTAATTATAGTTCACCACAGTTCAAAGGTTTTCATTATAAATTTAGCTTCACATGAAACATGCCAGGCTCTGGGATGTTACTTTGTTCAAAAAGCAAAATAAATCCCCATTTTACCCATTCCTAACAGGCCTGAGTTTGACTAAATGGGACTAGTAACTTCAGCATGGCAACAGGCATCAGTTTTCCAAAAAGGAAGATTTTGCCCAGGGAACAATTCAGATATACGGGAGACAGGAACATGAGCTCTGGGCATTTTGTTTCATATGGCACCAAGCTGTATCCAGGGGCGCCGGAACAGGGAAGCCCTCACAGGGGTACAGCTCAGTGCAGCAAACTGCTAACGCCTGGGTGACCTTCCTACATGCAAAATCCCGGGTTCCCACCTACCTACACACACTTTGCTGACACTAAGAGGGACACACCTATGCACTTTCCCACTATAATTTGTCCCAGGAAAGCTCTGTCTGGAGGACTTCCAGGCATAGATTCAAAGAAACAAAACAGTGAATATAACTTTCAAACAATTATTCCTCACAAGCTTTTACGACAGCTCATCAGAAATCTATTTTCACACTGGATCATTCAGTAGGGTACAGGAACACTCACACATGCAGCACCTCCACATGCAAGACCCACATACTAAGCCCAGTTCTTTATAATACTCCAGTGACAACAACAAATTTGTTAAGTGGTTGGTGCAAGGGCATCTAAGCTTAAACATCAGTGACCAGCCACCATCACCTGGCAGGTTCCAATTTAAGGGATCAAGCCCACCAAGTTATAAGGCATCTGATGGGAACATTGCAGGGCACACGGCAACCCCTGGGAAAAGAACAGAGAGGGCCCCCCTGGACAAAGAAAACATTGTCTCGAAATCTCTCTTTTGTTAAATTCAACAGCAGTTAAATTCATAGCGCTGCCTCTCAGCATGTTCCACAGAGAAATGATGGAAAGCTTAAGAAAAGCTGTTATTAATAAAACAATGAAAGTTTCCCTTCAAATCATTTTTCCTTCTGTTCCTCTTTCTTTTCCCTAGCTCTTGAGAAACTCTCGTAGGCCAGTGAAATGCTTTTGATCACACACATCTTCGTTAAAAAAAAGTCTGAGCTCACATTCCCAATGTATGCATTTATCTATTTATAAATTACATACACCTACTACTGAAGGTCTAATATTTTTTTCCCATATCCCAATGGATTCCGCTGCACAGCCCCTGTGATGCACGCACCCCACTGCGGAGACCACTGCTGCAGGTAAAGTACAGTCCCAGGTGAGCTACAGTGAACCCCTGGAATTTTGTGTGGAAGAAGGAAAGTCAGAAGAGGTATAGGGTACCAGCTCAAACACCCTGCAGTTCCTGCTCTCTGTGCACCTCCTTTGATCATACATCATCTATACATCCACAGGTGAGAACAAAGCTACCTCTAGACCCAAATCTCACTTCGACTGTGACTTAAGTAATGCCTGTCCATTAAAAAAGTTCAGTAATAATTCTACAGTGAATTCCCTCAGCCTAATAATTAAAATAGATCAGTAGTGAAGACAAAATAAATTTTCCAGTATCTCTCTTCTCCTTCTGCTTCTGACTGAATGCAAGCAAAACTTGAAAAGGAACAAAAGTACATGTATTTTTAACAGGGGGAAAAAAAGAAATAGCACTAAAAACACAGCATGGTAAATGCAGTCAACGTGAGAATGTTGGATTTAACGGTATCTGTGGCTGCTGTAGTTGTTAATCCATCTCCCTCATGCAGTCATTCAAGCTACTGCAGTTTTGGTATTGGGCATGAAGCTAGCTATGTGAAAAAGAGATTTCTCGTGGTTAAGCTATCATCAGGATTTCACTGGAAAACAAGAGAGAGAGAGAGTAGGAAAGTACTTAGCTATCCTAGACAACCCAAAAATGTTCAGTGGTCATGGACACAGAATATTTTTATTTATACAATAAAAAATAAACTTTTTTGCTTCTTGAAGTTAAAACACCAAAAGAAGTTGATGAAATATTAATTTACAGATCTTTTTCTTACCTAATAATAACACACTGATTTTCTCTGTCAATAATCATGTTTCTGTACATGCTGTCTGCAAGAGCATAAATATGTGGTGGATTTTCATACTGTGCCTGGGAGGGGAAACAGAGAATAATTTTTCAACACAGCACTAAACAATGAAGAAAGAGCAATATAAATTTTTATTTAAATTGGAAGGATTATTTTCCTGGAAAAACAATTCCGAATTCCACTTTCTACTGAATTTTCCCCAGGAATTTTTTTGTTCATTTAATAAAAACAAACCAAAGTCTCTGGTTTTTGTTACTGATCTTTCTCTCATCCATAATTTTCTCCTAAATTATCGTAAACACCCTGTTCTAAAAATGGTCTCTGCTTGAAATATATTACTTGTCCAAGAGAAACTAACATAATTTAAGCCTATTCCAACAGTGGTCATATGCTAACAACAAACCACCTAAACCACTGCACAGCGCCTGGTGCTGTATGTGTCATTTTCATCCACTGAGTCCATTCAAAATGAACAGTTTCCCAAACCTATGGATGTGCCCAACTCAAGCTGAGCAGGAAATGGAATTTTAAGTCCCCAATGTCCTTGTGCTGACTCACTCCTCAAGCTGTATTTTCAAAAGTGGTATCTGATTTTGGCATCTCAAACTTTTTTATTGTTCTTGCCCCGTTTCAGAGTTGTCAGATCATAGTCTCCAAACCCACTAATGGCCATGCTGTATTGTGCACCACACTTCAAGCATACAATAGTCTACAACCTGCCTTTGCAGGAGGAGGGATGTGTCAAGGAGGAAAACCTGCATTACAGTTAATCAATACAAGTATTCTCATATGGCAATTCCATATGAAATCCATGGAATTCAATATGAAGAGTCAATATATGGTAATGGATATCAGCCTAGTTCTCCCAGATTAGTACAACACTACCAAAACCCAGAAACAAATGCTTTCAAGAGTTGAACTGTGTAGAATAATATTTGCATGTCCCTGAATACTGCAATACATTTTAGACTGCTTTACTTACTGCTCCTTGGTACATTTCAATTTCCTTTTCCCCAAAATACGGCATTTGCTTGAAAGGATTCACAGAGATTAATACAGAGCCAATATATGTCTGTATTCAAAAGAAGTTAAGGTAACCACAGTTTCAAGAAGTATTATCTTACCCCTAGTGACTGCCACTGAACTTTTCCATGTACTACATAATACAACACAGCTTCAAATAACAGTAAAAAACCCCCACAGCTTACAACAATTCTCAATAAAAATGAAAGTAGCAGGCTTACAAGAAAATAAATATATCATTCAGTGGGACACTTTAATATTATCAAAATATTTATTTCAGGACAAGCTAAGCATAGAAACATGTATTAGCAGCCCAAACATGACACACCTTTAATAAAAATACAGAAAGGAAACGGCATATTTAAACTGTTTTACTCCTTTGTAACTGAGGATGTCGTATTGTCAGTATTAGAAAAGATTGTTTTGACCTTTGTAAAGCATAGTGACACATTATGATCTCACAGAGATAGTGCTGAGCATGCACTGTCGGATGGAAACAGCCACTGCTGAGCTAAACTGGACAATTACTCAGCTGCACGTACTAGTGGGGGAGCAAAGGGAATTAGGTAATTCAGTATGTGGTGTTATTTTAAGAGTGTAACTATCAACAGTCCCTAGGAGTCTTATCCTGCAGGCTGCCCTGTAAGAGACACTCAGTTTCAAGCTGTTATTAGTCCCAGAAAAGCTTTTTTGCAACATTTTGCATGTTAGCATTTCACCATTCCGTGTTCAGCTGCACATGTACCTACATTTACAGAATACTTCCGAAACCTTTGGAATTATAATTGCAGTATACATATGTGAAGCAACTGATACTACTTTACAGGCAGGACTGGTGCACTGAGCTGGGAGTTAGCAGTGTGCCCACGTCAATGAAACCAAAATGTTGTACTGCAGGTTTCATTTAACAATCTGGAATTGTTCACAGGCAAACTTACTATCTAAGCTTTCCATACAAAAGTAGGAAAATTAACAATTTATCCCGCTGGATTATCCAGCGTTAAGAATCTCATATTGTAGTGCCACAGCACAAAATGGTAACATGTTAGAGAAGCAGTGTAACTCGGTGAACATAATTCCTGTATTCATAATTTGCAATGCTTTATTCATAAATTTTTTAATTTAATTCAAAGAAGAGTGACAACATCTGGGTCTCGAATATAACAGACCAAGCATTCACTGTGTCACTATAAACAGCCAAAGTGAGTTTTCTGTTGGTAAACAATACCAGCATTTTCTGGGACGATTCGGTCATCTCTATGGGACGTAGCATAGAGGAATGTTCATTCATGGGTGGACACACAAACAATTGGAAGATTCAAGAGATGATCTCCATTTTAGAATGAAAAGCCTTTGCAGAACTGCAAAAGCAGTCTTTTCTCTCTACACAAAGCAATCATAATGCTTTAAAAGAAGACGCTGATCTTTCATGTGACCACAAGTCCCCTTGGAAAACATACATATTCCTGCTTTCAGTAGAAAGACCATCTCCATGTTAAATCTCACAAGAGAAAAAAGCATAAAACAGTTTCTTCAGCACAGAGCATTGAAGACTTTGTGAATGTACCGCCTGGAAGATGCGGCATTCCACAGGGACAAAAGCACTCATGTTACTAACAGAAGAGCCCTATAATTTGCCCCAATACTATAGTTTGACAAATATTGTGCAACTTTATCAAGTTTCTACAAGGCAAATTTAATAATTATGTGGTATCTTATCAAACAGAGGATCCAAACTCACGTGAACACACATATTAAAAACTTCTGCAATTTGGGATGGAAATGTCAGCATAACCACAACATTAATTTTCCCCTATCAGTCCTTGCTAAATTGAGCCACTGCTTAGCTTTTAACCATCTCAATACATGGAAATAGTCAGGAGATGTTATACTTCCTTCCCTTTCTGTTAAAAAAAAGTTAAACTCTTCAAGGAAACTATTCTCCAGATACAACTAGTAAGTATGAAAACCTGGCTACAGCAGCAGAAGAAACAGTATCACTTTCTAGTACATAATCATACTGACTAGCGTTTACCAAACTCATTACTGTAGCTCGCGGTACATTGTGAAAGCTAAAAATGAAATAGTGACTATTCTTATCTCAAGGAATTCCTTTCATATAGTTAAAAAAAAAAATAAAATTAAAAAAACCCAAACCTTTGGTGCTGAAATCTGGTTTTCTTGTTAGGTTATATGTTGAGGTATTTAAATCTTTCATGTTTTCATTAATCATAGGAGAAAAAAAATTATAGCGTGAACAGTGTAGGTTTACAGATGTTCACGTGTTTTCATCAGCCCACAATTCACAGTATTAACAATTCCAGAGTAAGTTGTAAGTGAGGTTATGTCACAGAAGAAATGTTATTTTGAAAGCATTAGAATCTGGGAGGTATTAGAAGACAACATGGTATCAAGACATGTATATACACCTTAAACCTATTAATTCTTGCTCTTAGAATCAGAATTACTGCAGTAGCTTCAGGGGTCAGGTGTATAAAGAAAGATAGGGAGCTACAGGCCCATCTTCAACAATGCCAAGAATAATTCCAAATATCAAAAAGAATACCATAAAATCATTGTTCAGATCTTAATTTCAACACTCATAATTAGCTCAGTTTACAAAGCATTTTGTGTAATCTTGGGTGAACTGTCACATAAAATGCTTAGCGTCTTTGAGTAATCTCCTCAAACAGAATATATACATATTATTCATTTCACAATGGCTCAGCAAATCCACACGGCCCCGCTAAAAAAAAACACTATAAAGGATACAAAAATATAATCATCCATGTATCGTTTCTTTAGGTTCTCCACTATGGAATCCTCTGTGATTTTTGAAAGGAGGACCATATCATCCACTCCGCTGTGCTTGACATTGTGGCTCTGCCAGTGATACCTGTAGTGTCCTTTGCTGCCCTGCAGGAAAGCACAATAAGCATCAAAAAGGTTACCATGTTTCTCATTAACATTAAATAACTGAAAACCATTTGTTCAAATTGCAGCTTCCAAAATATCTTTCTTTCACTGAATTCCATTCCTTGACCCATGCATTATATAAAAGCATACACAAATGGCATCAGCTGCCTTGCCTCTGAGCTATTACAGAATCGCACTGCCCTCAAAAATTAGAAGGTAATTCCGCAGGGTTTTGTGAATCTCTGCACACAGAAAGGATTTCAGATGGCAGACATTTCTAAATCTAGCAGAAAAAAAGCAATTATTCCAACCGAGATGCAGTTATTGAAAGCTAAGGGTGTAAAAATTACACTCCTACAGTGCAACTATTAGTAGTGAGAATAATTACCACCACCACAGTGGATTCTCCATCCTTTACAGCCTTCTAAGTCAACCCTGCACATATGCTGTTACTCAAATGGAAGCTGTGAGCCTGATGCACTGAGTATTCAGCAATGTTCTGCAGATTACCTTACCCAGCTTATTGGCTGCACGTCTTAACGGTCCCTTTTGATCTGTTAGTCACCGTGCTTAACTGACATCTAAATAGATATTCTCTCCCCACACTTAGAGACTACTATTTCAGGATGCTGCTGAAAACCTGTGACATTTCAAGCTGTACCACTTGAAATCAAAATCTGTTTTTTTCCAGCTGATGTGAACAGTAGTTAGGTTCCATGCATACACCCACAAACAAATTTAAATCCAGTCTAGATCAATGCTATTAATTCAGCTATACATCTGTTTTCCAAACCCAAACCTATTTTCTATAGCCTGGCAGATAATGCTAACGGAGTTCTGCCCTCTTGCCTTTTTATACTGTAATTTTTGTGTACACAATACTGAAATTAGTGATGCTGGAAGTAACACATTTTACACTGAGAAGATACTGAGTGTGCTGTCAAAGAAGATGTGGCCAACAAAATGGCAGTTCTGTTTATTCCCCTCATTTTTTAATACCATAATTTCAAACAATGTGATTTAACTACACTGCTCTCACATACATTACGGAATCAAGTCATATTCATCAGAATACAAGCCATTTATGATTATAAAGTATTTTGCAAAATAAAATCATGCATAATTTTACAGACTAATTAAGAAAATTTAGGTATTCTGAACACTTTGGCTGCACCCAGGTATTTTGGAATGGGACATTAGCAATTTACAGAGCTGCAACTTCTGTGTGTACACGGTTCTGCACTAGCAAATGACTTATGCAACTGCGCTAACACATAAGTGCAGCTGCCAAATTGTTTCCTCGCGTCAAGCCAAGGACTTGTGCCAACACCAGGCACAGGAGTGGGAACTACAAATGGAGTCAGGGGAGCACAAGGTTCTCATTTCAAACTGGGTTGGCTAAAAGTGTTCATTAAACTAGTCTCAGATATGTTTTTCCACAAACTTCACCACATCTATTGGGGGAAAACCCAACAAACACTAATGAAGACACAGATGTAATGCATAACGTATATCAGCAAATGGAGTCAGGCCTATACAATTAGCCTCATCTCGACTGACTTAAAAACCAAGCACCAACTGGATTTTCATCTCAAGTTAAATTAACTTGCACTAAAACCAGAACTATTTTAATACTGCAGACAGCACATAACTCATAGGCTTTGTGCATGTTTTCTAGCAAGTCTCCAGCCGTTGCTACCACTGATGCAGCTCCATCACTGTTAACAACACTGAAGAACAGCTGCAAACTCAAATTAAAAGAATGCTTTTGAATATAATGCAGCAGAGGTAAGTATGCCTGAAAACACACAATCTCAGCAATTTTCTTGAACATCCACAACCTTACATGAGCTTCAATAAAATAATAAACTAGCTTAGTTTGCAGGAACCTTGTCAATTTCATATTTGCACAACAGAAGCAGTCATCTGGAAGTGCTAAGAAAATGAAGGGACCAATTAATATTTGGAAACTGTTATAAAGCATATGACTGAAAAAAAAACAGTTGAAGGTCGGGTTATTGGAGAAAACAGAAGTCCAACAGAGAAGCATAATTTCCTTCAGTGTACTCATCAGCTGTTTGCAAAATTACACTTGGAAAAAGGAACTGGCCAGATGGACAAAAAGGTACAGTATCAAAATAAATACAGAGAGTTACATTTTTCACAAAGCTATACAGAATGTAGCTCAGTATCAGATAATGGAGTAAGCTAGAGAAAACGTGTAAGAAATGAGAGTGGGAAAACAATTGGGCTTCCCATGGGAACCTACGGCATTAGACCCAGTAAATTCAATGAGAAGAGGACAAAGCTCAGAAAGCCACGGGATATATGGGAAATGTGCACACAGTTTGCAAAACAGCAGGCTTTATAAAAGTTGTTGACTGTTGTTGACTGTGATTAAGCCACAGGCACTACCAGGCCAGAGGGTTCTTCCCTGGAAGCAATGCAAACCAGCACACAAGCAGGAGGGGCAGTGCCAGGAAGGCTCAGCCGGCTCCAAGAGCAGCTCTCTCCAGCACTTATACACTGCTGTAACGTACAGCTGTAACCAGATCCGAGTACTACAGCATCACATACAGTCAAACGGAAAAGGATGCAGAGAGATTTAATAAAAAGGCAACAGCCTAAATCCAAGAAAGCAATGGCATGGGAGACAGGTGAGAATGGCAGCAAGTAGGTCACACTAATACTGTATTGCATTTTAAATGGCAGTTTCTACCAGTGGTTTGGAACTACTTTTTTTACCGTAAAGCATGGTCTTACATGCAAATATACAGAGAAGCAGCAAATCATCACCAGATTATTGTCAGACTTCTCCCTAGGATCTAGAAATAAACCCAAGCTTTAGCAGTGCCTTACTGCATATCTGCAGTTAAGTTTTGCTCTCCCTCTCCCTTCTCTAGGAACCTAACGCCAGTAGGATGGCCACACACAGTGGCTAGCACCTCCCTGCTCTGGGCAACAGAACGGAGTGCTGTTTCTACACAACGCAGGACACCACCTACCCCCAAGTTCTTGCCCTTCCAAACACAAGTGATGACTACAGAGTCTAACCTAAATCTATCAACTTCAGTCCCTTCCAACTGGTACTATGCCCAGCTAACAGTTAGCTGGTTTCTATATAGTTTTGAAATGAATAAATCAGTAAATCTACCTGTCAGAAATCATCTGAAAAAACTCCAAATCATAGCAGTTGTAAAAGCAACTCTTCATATTTCTCCAGGCTGCATACTTCCTAAAGGTCAAGGATACGTACTTAAAAATTCCAATGCTCTTCAATTGCCCACATTGCAAACACTAATGATTTGTTCTTATTGTGTATTTCTTGAAAATTTAACCTTTATTTTAGCTACAGCTTTCTACCCTCCACAAAAAAATGCAGTACTCTAATCTGGAGACAATTTACACCTGAGCTAGTTACCTGGTGTCCACCTTAACTTGGAGCTGCTTTGCAGGGAGGGCTCAGGCTAACTCACTCAGCTGCTCGCTGTCCTCTGCTGCCCTCCACACAACACGCTTTCCCCTCCACCCGCGCCAGGGACAGGTCAGGTCTCCTGGGACTGACCAGGAACCTCGGAGCCAGCAGAGCAAGGGCTGGCAGAGATGCCCCACGCCCCTGCGTCAACACTAGCCACAGCAAGGGCTCAGTAGCTGGAGCAGAGCTTGCCTGTGGCACGGTCAGATCCGGGCGCACGGAGAGGCTCAGAGCCTGCCGTCCACCCCTGCGCCCAGCCGTGCGGTTCAGATGTCAGCAAATAGCAACTTGGCTTCCCTTAGGTTTTCTCAGTGAAAGATGTGACCTAACTGTACAATAAATAAGCAAATGAAAGTCTTTGTGTCAGCACTAACAATGCCTAAGCAGCTGAAAAAAAGATGAGCTTGGCAGATTAGGAAAAATACAAAAACAACAAAAACACATCAGCAGCCTGCTAAAAGCCACGGAAGTGGAAACAGGAGTGTTGAACAAGGTGGCTGCCAGGCCTCCTCCAGGCTCCGCCTGGGCTGCAAACCCAGCACCGCGCGCTGCGCAGGCGAGGGAGGCTGGGCTGGGGAAGCTGCAATTAAAGGCGTGTACTGCATTGCTGTCAGCTGTTATTATTCATTCGGTTGCTGTTTTAGGCTCAAAATCAGATCAGCTTTGCACTGACAAGAATAATATTTATGAGTCACAAGATGACCCAGTGAGCTAGGAGCCTACCGTTCCCGAGCCGTACTGCCTCGGCAGTGTGGAGACCAGGCAGCACCGTCCTCTCCACCTCATCATCTGCAGCATCAAAACAATCAAGACTTTAAAGAACCTAAAAAATTAATTCCACTCTCCCTTTGTACATCTCCCTTAACACCCACTCATTAACAGATTAAGAGAATTGCTACATTAATACCGAGAGGGGACATAAAATACTTTGTATACTAAATACCGTCTATACTTTCTGTATTACTTTCAGTAGGATACGGTTAAGGCCCATTATTGTTTTGTTTGGAATGAATAACAAATATTGGTGAGACATTTATTTACAGAACTTTTTCTTTTGCTGCCCTCCACCCTGTGTTAAATAGCAACTGCTACTTTCTTATACTTGCCTTTATTGTTTGTGTATTTTTACATTATCCTAAGCAACACGTATTTGATGTGGCTATAAAAAGACTGAGTCATGCTGTGTCACAGCAGGGTTTTCTTTTAACTGGGAAAAAAAGCAAAATATTTTCGTATTTCAAGATGTTTAAAAATAGTACCTCTAAAAATAAAGCACTAGAAACAAGGGATCAGAAGAGACTGTATATTCTGCCCCTGAGAAAAGAGACTTGTTTCTCTCTTTCCACCAGAACTCTGTCTAAACTACACAACCTACTACATGCCATAAATAATCATTCTTGGGTCCCACAAAGGGGAAAATTGCCATCCTGAATCTCTGACAGTTTTTTCCAGTAGCAAACACCAATCCTCCATCACAGTGCAGAAGGTATCTCAGCTTCCAAGAGGAAGGGCGTGTGTCAAATGATCACAAGCACAACCTTTTCTTTCCCTTTTCAGCTATGACAGAGTAATATTCCATAAAAACCTTGTCATTTTGGAGGCATGTGTCTGTCTACTCAGATTAGTATTACGAATACAATACTAAATGATACACAGCCAGCATCTTAACCAAAGATGTCACAAAACTGAAAAAGCTGCACAGCATTTACCCTACACCTGACATCAACACTTCTACCACTGGAGGCGTATCACTAGTCTCATACATGAATAATTGGTACCAGTTTTTCCATCTAACAAGAAAGGGAAAAAAAGAAACAACTCTTTTGCAATGATATCCATCAAAATAGCAAACTTTTACAATCCACTTACAGGAATCCTTCACATATTTCTGTAAAGTGAAAGATATTGCAGAAATATGCAGAACATACAGAACATGAATTTTGGTCCTCAACTCAGATAATCAAAACTGAGAAGCCATAGAAGACAAAAATGCTTCAAAATAGCTCATTTATATCTAATATTAGAAAAAAAAATGAAGATATTAGCAGCAAAGATGTGACCATATTTCAGAAAAGGAAGACAGCAGAAACAGCTAGACAGAAAAAGATAAAAGGCAAATTATTTAAATTTAACATGAGGGAAATAGTAAGGCAGACAAAAAGCAGTGCTTTAAGTTTTGAGGAAATAGCAAAGCAAAAACATTGAGCATCCAGCAGCAGGACAGATGTTTTATACAGAGAACTAAAAATACCAAAAATTTATTAAGGAATGGAAACTATTAGCAGGTTAATATCCAATAAAAACCACAGCTAGGGAAATAAGATACTGAGGAAAAGACTTCTGGGGGAAAAAGTCATCAGTTCTCACTGTTTGCTCTCAGACAGGAGTGGATTCAGCCCAATGTGACTAGAAAGCCCAACTTCAGAGCTGGCCCCAGGCTGTGGGAGACCCCAGCTGCCAACCACGGGGCTGTGCGCCCACCAGCTCCTGTGCAGGTGCCGCTGCCCCCGGGGCAGCTCCCCACCACCAGCTGCGGGCGCCAGCCGTGGCCCTACCTCCACCTCCACGCAGCCACCGGCAGCAGGGGACAAGGCAGGAACTGGAGCCTGCTGACCTGAATCACAAATGCACGCTCCTAACACAATACGAGTTACGGGAACGTGAGATGTTTACAGTGTACAGGCATTACGCTCATTTTCAGGAGTCGGCAAAGACATCAGCATTCTTGTAAGATAAATAACAGATCACTGTCAAAATGAAAGTTGCTTCAGTTGGACTGTAAGGATTGCATACTGCATCAGTATTACCTTTCACGAATATTTTTTAAAAGGCACAGCTACTCGACAGAACAAAATAGGGATGGGAATAAGCCTAAGAGCAGATCACGCTAACGTGCCTTAAGTTTTTGACACAACTCACAGAGACAGTGGGCAGATACCAGAAAACAGTTAATGAACTGTAAATTGATGTTTGCTTATCCCATAGCTTTTTGGGTGGCTGTGGTCTAATGTTCCAAAACAATCTTCTCAAGGAAACACAATACTGTCAACTACTTAATATGGTTGACTTGCTCTTCACATTAACTGCCTTACTTGACTTACTGAGCAGTCTCCAGAGCTGTTCCAAGTTTGAGTTGTTCCTCGTGGCATATGTAGCAAAATTTCCTGTGACTGTAGTGGATTAAGGATAGGCCTTGCAATAGCAGCATTTAGTTGATGAGTCGATATATACAGACACACACACCATTTCAATCGTTTCACTGAGCAGTGTCCATGCACACTAACCCTGGATCTTTAAATTGTATATGCAGTTTGCATCTGTATATGCTTATTGTGCAAATCAAGGAAATGCAAAAGAAAAGTTACAACAAACAAGTTTCACCCTGGCTGTATCAGTCCTTAATGTACCATAAAGCACTTTTATCTGTCACCCTTCTCTGTTAAAAAACAGGTGTCAAACGGGTTTGTGCAAACACACATCTTACATGTAATACTACAAAATACTGTACATTTTAACCCAAATTTCCTACCACAGATTCATATAGCATTAAAATCCATATTGGCACCTGTACAATATAGGGCATACATGTGTATGTGAACCTTTTCTTCCCTGATTCACTGTCATTACAAAAAAAGGATGGGTGCTGGTTCCTCCTCCTGATATCTCCCTAGAAAAGAGATGCTGAGATTATTTGCATTCCACCTCCCCCAAAATGCTGCATAAACTGGGATCTCAGAGGCCAGCGATCACAAGACTTCCCACAGCTGCAATGCCCCCAAAGTCTCCTCCACCCCTTCTGGAACAAGAACTACCACCCCCACACCCCCCAGTTATCTGTTTGGTTTTTTAAAACAACAGAAGATAATTTGTCTATGATGAATTTATTCTGAGCTTTCCTCTGTGAGTCACATTTACAAAAAATATTACTATGGTCTTTAATTGAAATTCGTAGTTTGAAAACTCAATCAGTAAATTCAGACAAAATACCACTGCCTCTCCGATAGCATCAGACTGAAAATATTTTTTCCTTGGTCATCCTGAAACTAAATAAGAATCTGAAGTCAATTGGGAGCTTACCATCTGGCTTCCAGAGAGAGGAGTCTCGGAACAGCGTGACTCAGAAGCTCTGCGCATGAACCAGTCTCGCGTACGCGCTGCCAGAAGACAGCGTTCTGATGCTGCGTGGTACGCGCTACATGGTGCCAGCAGGAGTTTTTGGAGAAAGTAAAACCAGTGGCAGATTACAAAAATGCCATCCAAGCCATGTCCTGTTCTAGCCGACGTCAGTGCTCGCCTCCCTGCCCCGTCTCCCAGCTTTTGGCTCTCAGGCTTTAGCACCAAACCATGCTCACAGGCCACACTGACCCCGGTGAATTCCTTTCTGCTCAGTCACTGCCCTCCTTGTACGGCTGCACACGAACAGCAGTTGCAAGTCGTTCTTCCTTCCCCCCCTTTTACCGACCCCTTTGCTCCATGGTAAAATGAAGGTAGGTGTTTCCTCACCAGACTGACACTGCTGAGGCACGAGCCTGAGAGTTTAAGGCCAACCCCTGCTGCCAGCAGTACCGATGGCTTTGTGACAGAGGGTTTTACTGGGAAACGACTTCTCCGTGCAGTCTGACCGCTCCTGGAGCCTCCCGTTACCCTTTCACAGCGACGGTTCAAGGCTGGCTGTCCCCATCAGCAGACTAAGGGCGCATCGACGCCGCGGCTCACCAAGTCAGCGGGTGAAAGCAGTTTAATGGCTGGTTAGCCCAGACTCCACGTATCGCCTCCCTGCATCATACTGCTCTATTTTCCACAAAGACACTGAGGTCTTAATGAGAGAATGGCTACAGCACATCCTGAGATCGAACCACTGGGCATACAAGCGTGCGTTTGGTAGCAGAACCAGTAGATAACTGCGGTCAGTTGCTCCTTTGGGCACCCGAGGATCTGCCTTTGCTAACTCACTAATGCACACAAAATTGCTGCAGGGCTGGGGGGAGCTCAGTCGCCTGAAATGGAATGATACAATTTTTCCCTGTTATCTACACAAGGAGACCAAATACTTGCTGTTACACCTTCTGCAAGACCTAGTCTCTGGGTTTTAATGCTACCTGTTCCTTCTGTAACGGCTTCCCTTTCCGTAGACACACAGTCCTCCCAGAAAAGATTACTGGATTCAGGTATACCAGCAAACGTCGACAGAAGAAAAATAATTATTTTAACCTTATTTTTAGCTGCAGGTTTTGCTTCTTTTTATTCATGCAGAATAGAAAATTAAGAGGATGGCAATATTTCTGAATTAATTACTTAGTATTTGAATTGATAAGTCAACACTGAAGGATGAAAGGATAAATCAATACATTTTTGCAAGTATTAAAGATGTAGAATAGAATTTCAAGGGAATAAAACTGCTCCTTTTAAAACACCATTTAGTTACTACTCCATTGTAACTGAAGAGTATCAGATGCAACAAATCCACTCTGTCTGCATCTACCGCATCGATTTCCAATGACATCACTAGCACTTTCAAATGACCGAAAATATCTCAGTCCCAACAACCAGTGTTTATATGATCAGTTCAATGTTTTAATTATAAGGAGGAAGATACTATACTCTAACAAGAAAATACTTACAGCTTTTATTTTTAGTTACACACCAGTAAACTGTGACTTAACTTCGAAAAACATGCTCAATAGCAACACTGCCAGTAATCACGAAGCACGACAAAAAGAGAGGAGATGCCAAACTACTACTGCTTTGAATCTTTCCTTGAATTTAATATAGAACTTTGTTAATGGTAATGTTATTCTCTTGTTGTAAAATATTTACTTTTCAGCAGCTAATTCCATTGAAATAACATTGCCAAAGGAAACTTTCACACAATAAAATGATACTGTCTTAAATAGTATACTATACTGCATGGAAATATTATTTGGATTAACAACTATGTGCTTACCAGTAAGACTTTTGCTTTGATTTTCCATTAAGATAGCAATATATTTCTACACATTTTAACACACTAGATATGTTAAACTTGGGTCGTAACCTATTCTCCCAGACTGCTATGGCTTTCAGGTTCTTTTTTTTTCCCCCCCTTTCTATTCTGCATCAAGATAGTATTTTTAATGGAAAAAACAGACCTAAATCATTGGGAAAGCTTAATAAAATCACAATAATCAAAATCTAGTAATTTGTTTCCAATCTGTAGTCCGCTGCTTTTAGAAGATGAAGAAAAAATAACTTTCCGTTACCCGGTTAATTAATAGCAAAGTATTTCATGCAAAAGCTCCCAAGCAGCTGATAATGTGGGAGCCAGGGAGGACCCCCAGCTGCAAGCCAGGGTGGTCAGTAGCCCGGACAGAGCCTGCCCACCCCAGGGGCCACAGCCCAGCAGCCGCCCACTCCAGCATCCCACCCCACAGCCAGAGCCCTGCTGCTCATCAGCTGTGGCCAGCCACAGTTCACCTACACTTTGCCAAAATAACTGACCCAGGGGAGGAGATCTGCATGGATAACAATCCCAAATGTCAGCAAATACCAATTTATGGCAGCCTTTATAACCCTGCAAGGGCCTTTAACCACTTACCTCCTATTGCTACCTATCCTGTTTTTAAGACTGTGCCCGGTGTATGTCTTTGAGAAGGATCAGCTGTAACTGCCGTGCAGCAACTTCAGTTTTGGGTGTTTTTTTATCCTTTTTATGCATTCTAAACTTTTACTTCAATATGACTTTTTTAAGGTTCTTGGGTACTGAACTCTGATCTACAAACACCATTTTTTTTAACTGTCCGAACAGTCCAGTAAAAAAGTACTTTAAAAATAGTTTTAATACAATCTACCAATGCGATGCACTAACACATGCCAGCAATAATAAGCAGTATTATATTCTACACACGAAACTACACTATTTTCTTCTCAATAAATGATTGAACTACTACAGTTTTGTTGGGTGTATTTGTCCTCATCACATCAATTGCTAATGGATTGTGAGTAAGAATACAACAGGTTGGGCAGATTACAGAAATTGGCATGGACCTTGTTTTATTACTGTTGTTTTTAACCAAGAATATCAAACAAGATGTTTTTATTCCAACAGCTTCATCTAGTTGAGTAAAACTATGTAGCAGTTTTACAAAAATTGGAAGATTGATTTATAAAATAAGCACATTAGCTAAACCATTCCCCTGAAGCACATCTGAATTTAAAATAATTTTGAAATACTACAGTTCAGTCTCTTTTGGTTACTTTTTCTTCTTCCTTTTAGGCATAAATACAGCCATTTTTTGAACTTATTTACAAACTGAAGGGAATATAAACTTTTTTTTTAAGTGGAGATTGTCATGCAGTCACATGCCTGTGGCAGTTCAGGCTAAAGAAAAACACACACTATTGTAATAGGCATGATGAAACTGCAAAAGCTGCAACCCAGCAGATAACTGTGGCCAAGATTGGTTTTTTAACAGTATGTACCAAAAAGCACCTCTGTGCTGACACCACAAAACTTTATTAGTGTAAAGCCCTGCTCAGAGTTACAACATTTAACTGCTCAGATGCCAAAAATAAAGCATGCAGTCCACTGCTCATTTCTTAACGGGGGCACTGGAACAGTCATTGATTTCAAATTAACCTGTTTTTGAGGTATATGCTTTGATCTTCCCAACTGTTACAACTGGGACCTGCCCTCCTGTATGCATAGTGTTGTTTCAACTGGGATGAGCAGGGCAGTGCAAGATAATCACTGCCCTGTTGTACCAGGGTGGTGCTCTGCGATAAAGAGCCCGTTTGCCAAAGCCCTGCTTGCAGAATTTTAAGGTACACTGCTAGGTCTGTCTGGGGTTTTTCCCATTAGGTGGCTTCAGGAATTGGAACCTTCCCACTGGATTAGAGTTGCATAATCTGCCTTTGGGTTGGGTGCAAATGTAGATGGAGCTCAGGTGACTTGATTCCTATACAGGTCACTGTGCTGCTGGGGGGACGACCTGCACAAGGAGAGCCCTGGGAACCGCAGTCCTGCGCTGGGAGGTGGGATACACAGTGAAGAGTGGAAAAGCTTTTATTGCTCACTCAGGGAGAAGCAGGAATGCTCCCCCCACGCCAGCATCCCCACGTCACATGTGAGCTGTCAGCACTTCTCACTGGTGACAGCAGCTGGAGGAGCAGTCTGGGGGGCCAGGAGGAGCTCCACAGCGGGGGAGGTTCCACTGTAAAAACTGCTTTCTCTGTTTACTGTAACTTCACAGAGTGCTGAGTAAACAAGAGTAGGAGCTCCAGGACTACAGCAGCTTCCTGTTTACCTCGGCAGTACTGGCAGAGCGATGGGGGAAAGGCGCAGGGAGTGGTGTTCGCTCACCTCCAGGACAGCTGCCACCTGGGTGGCAAGGCGCATGTGGCTCAACCCACAATCCCTTTCTATTAGCCCTCACATCGTGCTATTCATGCAAGAAATCAGATTTGACTTCAGGCACCGTGGTAGATAAAATAAAGGTTTAATCAACGTGTCAACTAGTCTAACTCTTTAAAAGAATGCAACCTTAAGATTTATTTCAGTGCATGCAGATACAAATGCTTCCTTGTTTAATTATTACATAAATACAAACAAGAATTCCTTTCAGCATTCCACCTCAGGAATTAGTTAAACATCTTTCCAACGGACCAAATCTGCAAGTTCACCTCAACTCCCCAAAAGCTGCTATTAATCAAAAAGCAAGAGGAAGCACGATCTGGGGAAGAGCAGCACGCAGCATGCCCGACAAGCCTCACGCGCTGTGTGGAGACTCGGAGGGGTACCGCTTCATGTCCCGGCTGTACGCATTCACCTCTGGCCTGATCTGCAAAGTGCTTAGTACCTGCTTCCAGCATAAGGGCTGAGGATGGCCACACAGCTGCACCGCAGCTTAGGAGCACGTGCTTTCCAGGGCTCACAGGAGTCCCATCAGAGCGCACATACCCTGCCGGTCTGATTCCTCTCCTCATCCTGCAGCAAGGATGTTAAGACCCAATACACAACGCTTTGCAGACCACTCCAGGTTTTCAGTTATGCATGTAAGGACCTAACCTAAACTGCCAGGGGCAGAGCGATCTTTCTTCTGCAAAGTACAAGGAGACAGCAGGAAAAGTCTATGCTACCCAAAGATACAGAAGTGGGAACCTAGTGAATGGATAATGAAAGTGCTGAACAGCCAGGGGATAGTTTCATGCACATGTTCATCCATCCTTTGCCAGGGTTTGATTTTCACTTTAACCAATAATTACACTATGCCAGGGCAAGCACATCCCACTGAGTACCAATAACAGATGTTCTCATAACCAGATTATCCTCCATATGCACATTATGAATAAAGTTAATATTTGTCATTCCACCAATTTTCTAGAACAGTTTTGGTTATTCAGTCCAGGGCAGCTTTGAAATGTCATTAAAAATACAAGCATGTAATATTTTGGTGTATAAAATAACTGGCTTATTTTCATTTAATTAATATGTTAGTTTTATTTTGCTGGCTTTTATTACAGTCTCTTCCTAGTCAATATGATGAGTGTTACTCTTTGAACATTTTTCTGAATAAGCCAGCCTGCTTAAGATTTCATAAGGCTATTGTATCTTCTTCCTGTCAGATCTCATACTTCAAATTATTTACTGTAATTTGTACTAAGCGTATATCCTGGTTCTGTAGACTTCCATATTTCCATAATTCATAAGTCACCCAAAAAAATAAAACTAGAATTTGCTATACATGATCTGCACTGGCTAAGTAGCTCACTGCATTCTGCCAATGAAGCTGATGCCCCAAAAAGGTTGAAGCACAGAAATGCATTAGAAATACGAAGAGTTCATTCTGCTCAAGTGGAACATCGTGGTTATTAGTTCAGTTACGTAAGGGAAGTGTCTGGCCCAACGCTTCTTAATATAACTTTCAACAGCTAGGGACTGGCACTTTATGGTTATTATGTAGGCTGGCCAATGCACATGTACGAACCCTGCATATGCTGTATCTTTGTTTTAGTAACTATGGGCAGAAGTTAATACCTAAAGTTATAGCTCCTATTAATCTACAAAAGACAGTTCTTAGCACAAACAGCTATTCCCCTCCCCCGTATTTTTTTTAATATGTTGGAACGTTTAACGTTAATAGCTAGCATTTGAATTAGTACTGCAGCAAGAAAGCTAACTGAAAACTAGTTTAGACATCTAGCTATCTTCATAACTATAGGCTTTCACCAATGTACAAACAAGTAAATTCATTTGCAAACTAGCATTCTTCATACACTTGCTATAAGAAACCAGTACTATCAGGATACATAATCAGTTCAGTCTCACAGATGCTGTATTGGCATAATTATGCTTTGAGCAGAGATGCCAGCCACAGAAGTCCTGAATGCACTCCAGTAGGCTTAAATTGCTGCTGTTTCACAAAACCCGTAACTTTATCACTGATTTTGCAGAATTATGCAAAAGACCAAATTTAACTGTCTGTTATACCTTGTAATTCAGTATTAGCATGATAAATATACATAGGTTTCAAGTTATTTCTGTTAAAGGGAAACCAAGTGACAAGCTAAATAGCTCTGAAGAAAAACTGCTGCATACCACTGCAGGTAAGATACCTTAGGTTTATTTAAAACAATCTCTGTAGTGGTGCAGTGTGATGCTGCATTTTCTTTCCCCTTTAATTTTTCATTTCTACATCTGACCCTGGCTTCCTGTCAGAAAATTATTAACATTTTCTCTGTTGAAGACACCTCATTTAACTAAAGGTCTCTTTCATTTGAACACTCAAGTATACTGAAAGGATGCAAAGTATCCAAAAACTGAAGCCCAACTCAAGTAATTGCTTCTCTCCCCGCCCTAAGCCGTATCGACGTAAATCTGTATTGGGCACGATTTTACATTCTACATAGGCTGCCTTCATCACCATCATTGGTATCTCTGTCAACTCGTAGATCTCATTTAAGTCTTCCAAGACTTCCTCTGTTAGATAACTTTAAACACGATTAATCCAGCTACTTGGTTATATTCCTCAGCAGTAAAACAGTTTGGCATCTTATCTCCAAAATGGAAGGCTAGCTAGCTTTTATCATCCTAAGCAAAATGCTAAACTTCATAATGTAAACTCAGAACAGGTGAAATTCAATCTAAATCACAAGGTTTCAAAATTTGGAAGTGGAGGTTGAGGAAAAAAACAACTGAAGTCTCCGATATTAGGCTGTGGCTGAAGACTTCAGCTTGCAGGGCTCCAACACAAAACCGCATTAAACTTAAATGCTTGTGATGTACCTCACTTTCAACTTCTGGGCTCTTTCAAACTGAGCTCCAAGTCAAACTCACATAAACTAAAAAAAAAAATAAAATTTTAAATGTAAAATAAAACCAGCCGAATGCCTTTTCATCTAAGCATAGCATTCTGATTCCAAAAAGACAGGTGTTAGGCAAATACTGTTTCTTTCCCTCCACCCCTGAACCACCTGGATGCAAAACCAGATGCTCAGATTATCAATGTCCTTTAACTTTTAGCTGCTGCAATTCATTACACTGTTGCAGCCCTTAGAGGCAGCTTTACCTTTTTCTAAACTCCATATTAAAGCCAAGGTTTGTGGTCCTTTCAAAATAAAGTTCTGGCTCAAAAACCAACTTGCACTCAGGTAGCTTTTCTCTAAGCTTACATGTCAGCTTGCTAAACAACTTATTCCTTACGACCCCATCAGGACCACAGAAGCAGCTTTTGTCTTGTGCACCATCACCAAGCGTGAGGCACACAGATGCACAGACACTCTGTGAATAGGTACCCACTGGAGTTCAACTTAATGTTATTTCCAATTACTCCGCACAGGGCTGTCATGAACTTTGACAAGCCCTTCAAAAATATTTCTCCTTCCACACCAGTTTCTTTGCCTTTCTCACACCTGACCTAGAAACACCGAGGCACCTATAAGTTCGACTTAGAACCAGAAGGGAAAAAAAAAAAAGTGTCAGGAGCAACATTGAAAACCAACTTCTTAAGAAATATTGACACTTTTTACAGACGTCCCTGGTGCTGACTAAGGGTTCAACGTGCTGTACTGGATAATCCTAAACCTGCAGGTCCATTTTCAGGGCTCTCACTGCAGTTGCCAGAAGGGACAAAGAGCTTTACTCCGTTTTCATACTGTCTGAGATGAATCTCTAGTTGTGCTACTACAGAGCTGCCTGGTTTTGTCCCTTTTTCCTGTAAGCAATAGTCATTCCTGTCTCAGCTGACCTTTGATTTCCGAAGCAGCAGATACCCATAGCTCAGCTGGTTCCTGAGGATGGTTCAGAACAGGCAGCTCCAAGCCCTGGCTAAGCAGCAGGCCAGACTTTCAACCTTCTGCTACTTCTGAAAGATAGCTATGTGCAGCCACAAAAACACTGCCACTGTCTGCAGACCACAACTACTGCCCTTTCTTTACTAAGGCATATTTGGTGTTGTCCCTAAATTTCATGACAATGTCACTGCATGAGATTCTGAGATGACCAAGTCAGTGCCACAGACTTTTGGAGCACTGACCTATACTGTCTGAATACATGAGAAGATGCCATGGCACTGATGCAGTACATTTCCATATTTATCAGACTATTTTCATAAACACCTATTTTCTTCCTTTGAAGAAAATTCAGATATGAATTTAGAGGCAAGTTCTTCAAGCAATTTCAGGTGAGTTTTTTTTTCTTTCTACATAATCCCAGCCAATTCCTTGTGACCAGTGTCAGTTACCAGATTTGATAATTATTTAAAGAAAACTAAGCTATTCTTGATACTTCCATGAACCACCACTCTAGCACAGTCTGAAGAAGTCAGTGCTCAGAAATCCTTAAGGACAAACATCACTTTAACCTCTGTGAATAAACCTAACAAAACACTCCTGGCACAGCTCATTTTGTATTCAAGCTGTTTATGCTTGGCCATAGCATCCACACAAACCTGAAAACAAATAAAATGGCCCTTACAAAAAAGAGAAAG
Source organism: Ibycter americanus (assembly GCA_035590275.1). Classification (NCBI taxonomy): domain Eukaryota; kingdom Metazoa; phylum Chordata; class Aves; order Falconiformes; family Falconidae; genus Ibycter; species Ibycter americanus. Next base: position 19,445,269 of record JAVJGI010000063.1, read on the forward strand.
TCAAACTGGAAACAAAAGTGTGTTGAAACATTTTCACATGGAATTTAAAAAAATAATCTGGAAGTGGGAAAGATTTGGGCAGCCTTCATAATGCAATGCTGAGACCAGCATAGTACCAGTCTTTACATAAACATAGCTAAGATTTTGCCAAGATAGTAGTGCCTAAATGTTGTTATTAACCAGAAGGTAACTGTGAATAAAAGAACGTGGTGAAGCCTTTCTTTAATCAGTTGGTTGAGGTGGTTTGGTGCCATAAACAATGCGTAAACAAAGTTAAGCATGAATTATTCAGCACCTAAAATACTGAAACTCATTGAGGCTTTCAAGAACAAAATTCTTCTAATTATGGACACATAATTAAAAAAAGAACAAAGAACCATGAAATACCCAGGTATGTGTAATAACTTGCAATAGCTATTCTGTTGGTTTTATTTATGTCTAATTAGGTTTTGTTGAAAGAAAGCCATTCTCCCATTGCTTCTGCAGAAAGTATCTAGGCCAATTATCAATGTTTGTCCCTGCAGGACGGTAAGCAAAGACAATTCTGAGGCAGCCTATTGATTTTTATAGATAACATCACTTTTTTAAAAATTAAAAAGGAAGAGAAGATACTAATCTCAAGTTTTCCTCCTTGTCTGCACATTTCAGATTTTGGGAGACTAGCTGAAACCTTAAGTGACAGATTCCATCTAATCTGCTACACTGAAATGGAGGACACGTGTTTCATTGCTTATGGAATTAGAGCTAACACCCTCCAAGGTAACCTTCCACAAACACACACACAAAAGAAAATCAACAAAACTAAGTCCAGTAAGACCAAACCCAACAAGACCTGAGTAACTCATTACACAAACAATTTAGTTTTTTAAGAAGCAAGGTATAAAGGCTGCCAGCAACTGAACAAATCTGCAAGGCTTTACTATTTTGCTATTGAGAACATGATTTTTAGTATTTCAGACTTACTCCATTGTTAATATAGCCAGTTAACAAAAGCTATTAGAATCACCTATGTCAAGGAAAGCCTCAGGGTTTTTTCTTTAGGTTTTTCAAAATAAAAAAAGAACACACTAGTAGAAACTGTTCTTTAGTAAAATTTGTAAATTGTTTAATATAACAATACAAAATGCCTCTCCTATAGGTTGCATTGCATTTGCAGAAACACACGTCTAAAAGACTGCACACTAGAATGCCTCTAGTTCAGTTTTTAAGTATGTAGATGAATAACCCACTTTACAGTTTCCTATTAAACCTTTAAGTTTTATATGTAGCACCATAAAAATCTCATTCTATCATTTCAGATGTCTATTGATTTCGCTTCAATTTAGTGAAAAATTGTTAGGCTTTGACATTAACATTTCCTCACATTACTGTACCATTTAGAAGTAGCTGTAGACCAGGAGTAAAATTAGGCAAGAGTCCACAGCCCACAGCCACATCATCTCCTACTGCTTCTAATGCTACTGGGTATAGTACTGATGTTCATAAGGGGTGGCCATTCACCCCCATCGAGGTCGCTAGAGGGCTGTACGCTATCCTGTAGAGGATTCAAAGTATATGATGGAAAAGGGGATAAAGGCACAAGGCATGGAATGAGTTAACCATTTCAGCAAGGGAGGTGGGATTTGAAGCTGTAAGGTTGGTCACTTAGTGATGTAGGTTTGCATTCGCACTCCCACTCTCAAAACTCCTGCCGATGCCACTACATGCTTTGGCTTATCTGAAGTATATTAACTGAGAAAAGCTTGTTTTCTGCAAGGTTCCTTTAACATGCACAGTTCTATGTATCATCTAGTGAAGCAATAGTGGAAAAATACATCACACATCAGGCATGTGATCTTTAACCATCCCAGTGCTCCTCCGCCTGTGCCTTTTTCTTTCCCCCACAAAACGTTAATCTGAGCAACCATATGAAAAACTACACTGTGCAGGTAAGCATGCTTCATGCAGTTAATGAAAGCACCTCTTAAAATCTGCAGATTAAAGAATTAAACTATTAGATATGCAGATGTGCTTCTGCATACTCCTTGTGCAATGTCTGACTGCCAGAATTATTTTGTTCCCACTGAAACACAGAAAGAACAGGAGGCAGCCTGCAGCTATCTTGCTTTGCAGTTTGCTCCTGTCAAATCTCAGTGTTTAAGAAGGGCTGATTGACAGTGTTTGCACATGAGAGCACCAGGCTCTCTTTAGAGACCTGGGCTTTGCAAGACCAGCAATTTAGTCATCCATGAGTCAGCAATGGCCCACTGGTTCAGCTGAAGGGCTATCAAAAGAGACAAAACCTTTCAAATAAAGTGTCAGGGAGGTTTCAGTTATTTGTAGTGATTAAAGGTGCCAGGGCACATTGTGCCAGAATAGTTTTTTTTACTCTGGAGTCCAGTTCTAAAGTAGCTGGACTGCTTTTAGGTAGCATTGACAGCAGCTTAGAAAAGATATCTGCATTTTAAATCATACAGCAATAGCTAGCATGACAGAAGGGCTTTCCTGTAGCTTTTAACACATACTTGTTATCTGTGACATACAGGCAATATCTATCACCAATTATTCCACAGATTCCCATTAAAGATTTATCCTCAGTGGTGTTTTGCCAATTTAGTGCTAATGCATAAATTGAGTAGTGTATATAGCTTACTGCACTCTTAAAAATTCTCCAACATCCTGTAGCAGTAAGGAGTACTCCAAAGATAAAAATTAATTTTTAGCCTACTGTTAAAGTCACATGTTTCATATACAGAAATGTAAGCAATAACATGACTTATTCCTATAACCACCTTCATGAAAGGACATAACATTTGTACACCTATTTTCATCTCCATCACCTTATTGCAGAGTACAAAATAGAACTTCTTTGCCTTATACAACACTTTGCATTGCAAGTTTCCCTTCAGTATGTGCTACCATAGAAATCTGCAGTTTAAAAGCGATCACAAAAATGTTCTAATGTTTACACACACCATTTAAGAACAGTTGTCTGGGCAAGGTTAAACCTATTTATAACCATAACTTATACATCACGTTACATACCATTACAGATGACATCTAAGGGACAAACACACAAAAAAAATAACACTGGAAGTCTGTACAAAGTGGAACATGCCCTTTAGGATTTGCAGCTGAAGACAGAGGACATCTGTAAAGGTTTGCTGAAAGTTCAAGATGTAGAAGGGAAAGCTTGTGGAAGACAACTGCAGAAGCCAAGAGGTAAGACCACAGAGTTGGGCGAAGTATTTCAAAGTCGCATGACTGATCAATGGAAATGAGGACAAGGACAGGTTTCCTATACAAGGTTAGAAATCGGAGAAGATGTTAGACTGAACTAGTTTCATCAGCAATATTGAAGGCTTATAAACAGAAGGAAAGAATACTAAAGGTAGAACTGAAAAGAGTAGAACCTCCCACTGAAATTGGAAGCAGCCTGCCTGGATCAGACTAGGCTCCCACCATCTTGCCAACCTGGACCATCCCACCACTCCCTCTTAGATTTATTCCCCTTATTCTTTTTCCTATTTGAGAAAGCAGGATCTGTGACTCAGCCTATTGTGGACCAAGTCATACTTCCATCACAGAGGGCACAATGTAGTTTGGATACATTTTCTGTCAAAGCCAGTTGAGCATTCCTCACACACTATAGATTTAGGCTCCTAGGAGAGCTCCACAACACAGAGACCGTGGCAGCTGTTAGGAGTATACCCCTTAGATATATTCCCCAGTAATTCCTTATTAAAATGGCACCAGAAGAAGACAACATTCACAGATAGAGTCATAAGAGAGGCTGTGCGTAGCTTTGGTACTTCAGTGAGGTTCTCACACACTGTCACACCAGAGACTGGAAGACAGGAAAAAGAATAAAGGGGCAAATAGTATGTTTTATTACAGCTACAAACCCATAGAACAACAGAAAGTACTCCTCCACCTGCCACTTCTAATACTTAGATGTCCTGACTTGCCCCAACTTAAAAAACCTTTAAAAAAATTGAGTAGGTTTACTTCTTGACTACATTCCCAGGTCTTCAAAAATACCAAGAACGAAAAATAAATGACTAGGCATCTCATTGAGATATCATGCCAAAAAAAAAAAGTAAGTGGGTTCATTTAAATGAGGTAGATTCTACCCACCTCAAGAGTTTCAATTGGTCAAGAACAATTGCAAAACAAGCCCTAAAAGGACATATTTAGTTACAGAACGTAAAAAACATTCTTCATTGTTCACTATATCCTGTTACCAGCTTGAACATAATTTTAGCTACCGAATTGGTGCTTTTTTGTTTTGGCAATCAGATGATATTAACTTCCCCTTTGTTTTTTCTTTTCCTGTTTGTACACCTGCACTCTCAATGAGCAAACAGCAACAGGATTAGTATTTTATAGTTAGCCTACTACTCTGCATCTGTAAAGAGCAGAGTGACAAAATACTTTAAGCTGGGGGTGGGGTGGAGGGTGTTTTTCAGGGATGGACCAGAAGACAAAAAAAAAAGCCCACAACCAACCAACCTTGACTTCTAACTTTAAGATCTAACTGTAGTCCCCAGGTAAAATAATTTTGAAATAAAAATGGGTATTCTTCCAAAACACTGTCTACTTCAGACGTAAAATTCACAACTGTAGCCACCTCACCACAGGTAGCCAACATCCCAATTACTGACTCTACAACCCGTATTTTGAAGTGCAGACTAGGAAGAACTCCCCAAAGTCTTTAGTCCATTCTAGCACAGTAGTTACCGCTGGTATTTCTGATTGAAGTCTTTTTCCTCATACTAAGTTATGAGCTTTCTAACTGTTCTTGAGTATCAGAGATCCAGCACAAACCACCATAGGCAGGTTACAATGAAACTGATGGGAGCAGTTCAGCCTGCTTTGTCCCTTGCAATCCCAGGCTAGACTCCAGCCACACTCAGCACAAAGAAAAATCCTACTATATAGTAGAAGGACAAGACTTCTAACTGCTTGTTCAATTTTAAATGTATTCTGGTCTGAGAACAGACCCACACACTGGGCAAGTCAAGCGAAAAAATTACCTAATGGCCTCAGGTGCAAAAATGCCTCCACCTGTATCATTAAGAAATTATCTGAACAAAAGAAAACCTGATTTCAGTAGGTGAACACTCTCGAGGTGTGTCAGACTAAATAGCTATTCATGACTAATTCATTAATTGTGGTAACAACATGCTTCTCCATTACATTCAAACTACTACCTTCAGAACAGATTCATCAGAACATCCTCAGTGACAGCAAAAGATTTATGAGGTATCTGCCTATACACTGAGGGTACAGGCTGTACTGTCAATGCAGCCCAAAAACTTGCTTCAGCACCTGTCATCTTTCACACAGTCAAGGCTGTTTTCAGAATAAACAGCTCTTAAATTCCTTTCCACAAAAGAAACTTTCAGAACTGGAAAAAAGTTGTTTAAGTCTTACAAACTTATCCTATGTCATTGAAACAGGGATTTAGGATTTTGTATTGTGTTATGCTCTTCTGGCTGGGTTTCATGCATTCCTTTCTTATCCAGAATTGGAAGGTTTTAGTTCTGTCAAGACTGAATCCATAATGGCTTAATTTTGGGCAGTGTGATCCATGCAGCTGAACTTTATTTAGTCTGATTGCAATTCTTAAGAACAAGAAGAGGTCAGGCTCAGGACTCCTACACTAAAGATCAAAATCTGCTGTCACAAAATCGATTTGTATTTTTACTGGTGAATTGCATGGGATCAGGTAAGGCAGCTATTTCAGCAGGGAGTAGGGAGTAAATTTTTAGTGATTACAATGCTTTTCTGAAGTACACTGTATTTGCTTCCTTCAAAAAGACTTAATTAGTGACTGTTTAAGAAAGCAGGTTTAGGGTTTGAAATTCCCCTCCAACCCCCAAATCCTTACTGGGAATACAGAATACAACATGAGCCCATCCAAGTACAGGTCTCAAGAAAAAAAAACCACCAAGGAGCAAGTTAGGAGGTGCCACTGACATTCTTCCCTCTTCCACTATCAGCAATTAAAGGCTCAGTGTTCATTTCACTAGAAGTACTTTGTAGCCTCCACTAATTCCAATTCTGTGTAATTTAAAATGCACCACTACTAATGCATAGACAAATGGAAGCTCTGCTGTAGAACAAGGACTTGTAACTGCGTAAAGACAAGCTTTTAGTATTAGATGCAGGCCCACTTATCTTAACCCACCCCGTTAGTGCCACCTAACTGCTTAACATCACTATAACTCCACGTAGAAAACTGCACTGTACACAGCTACAAAGAAAATAGAACCAATGTGACCCTATCAAGATTAAACCCTGGTCTGAGGCACGTCAGATTGTCCAGAAACACTGTATCACCCCTCTCAGTGAAGAAGAATGTTCATTTTAATAGTCTAGAACACCACCAAATATGGGAGCAAGCAGCCACTGTTCCGCTTCCTCTCAAGTGTTCCTAGAATGAACCAAGAATAAACACCCGAAGTAAACTACAGGAAGAAACCACGGCTGGTCATGAACTTATTCTGCACATTGACATCAGGTCTCTGTGGACTGGGTGTGCTGGTATGTCAAGCATTGAGAGCCCTGGAACCAGAATTCCATTTACCACTAGAAAAGCTTTAAAGAACAGTACTCACGGGAACAGCTTCGAGACTGACTGAGCAGTCAGCTGGGTAACTGACACTAGGAACTGGAAAACTAAGTATTCCTTTGAATATTAAAACTGTCAGTTAACAGTAGCACCATCTACACGAAATAATGAATCCGTTCTCTGCTACTGTGGGCTACTTAAGTTTAACCACTTTGTAGCCTCACATGAGGCTCACACACTTCATTAACCATATTCCTGAGACGGAAGCCAAGGTCCATAGAGACTGGAGTACGTTCTGCAGAGAATGCATACCTATGCCTTTGAAGGCAGCTTTAAGCTAGAACAGATTAGTCTCCATTATCGTATGCACCTTTTTAAATGACAACAGAATCCATTTCAGTTGTATCAAAAGTTTCATTAACCACAGGGCATCACACATGCTGATTTAATTGTTATTTCAAGCAAATATCAAACTGGGCAAATTCTTATTTTCTTCAGTACATTGGGTTTAGTCCTTCACTGCTATGCAGATATAAATTATTACATAGTGTCTACAACTGTCACTCTTGCCTTACAGCAAATATCTAACCTGCTTAAGAAACCAGACTTGGTTGCTAGAAACAGGTATTCAACACAGATCGCAAGTTCCACATATTGGGTACGCAGGCACTCTCAAGTCCTCCTTCATTTGGTTAGGTACGCTTCTCATCTGACTCGCTCCGCTGAAGACCTATGCCTATCCTCTCATCTGAAAACAATCATGCCTTGAACACTGTGGTTGCAACCCAACACTGACAAAACACAAGTGAGAAAGAGTAAAATAGCAAAAGCAGTGGCCTCTCCTACAGTGAGGTCATTCTCCCTTCCCACCCCCCCATGCAGAAGTCAAACGCTTTTGGCTTTCTATTT
>JAVJGI010000063.1:19470130-19488925 GCA_035590275.1 Ibycter americanus
GTGGCTGCCCGGCAGGTATCCCAGCCGGCTCCGGCTCCCCTGCGACCTGCCGGCCGCCACACGGCCCCGCCGCCTCACCGCCCCGGCGGCACCGCGAGGAAGGAGCGTTTTCAGGGATAACGACGCGCTCCCACCCCGCAGGCGTGTTGCGGGACTGAACGTGGAGAGCAGACCTAGCGTTAGCCACAGGTTACAATGGAAGATGGAAACCCGAACGCCGCAGATGCGGTTATCCTGCCCATCCCGAGAAACGGAGCGCCCGCAGACCCGACCCGTGCCGGGCGGTCCGTGGAAGCGGGGAGGGATGCGGCAGCACAAGTAGCCAGGAGTGAACTTGGCATTGCTAAAAGTGTTTCTTCGGCGTGTCCCACGTACGATTTTTTCCCAAGTTTTTACATGTCTAATGTCAGTGACTTAAAGAAACGCTAAAGACGTACCCCGTGTTTGTATGGAAAAGCTGCCTAACGTATCGTGCGAACTGCTATTTTTGGCGCTCAGGCATACCATTTACAACTGGGAAAAAAAGTCTTTATCTTATCCCTGTGACAAGTATATTTGGAATATTCACTAAATTGAATCAATTGCCAGGGTTAATATATCATGATTTAAATTCCTATAGCAGTATCAAGCAGGAGACATCCCCATTAAAAAAAAAAAAATAATTAAGCACCTGAAGCGTCAGCTGGTATCTAAGTTGACCCTAGTTTACTGCCGTTAAAATTGGAGCTATGTGAAACTACACTCCTCTGACTCTAGGCATTGGAACATGCTGTTTTTTCTTTTCTTTTATATTTATTAGTGTAAATCAGTATTACACACACTCACAGGGAGGGACTTTGTCATTAGTTCTGACACGTATCTCTTATTGTTTACTGCAAATACCTCCAAACTGCAGAAAAGTTTTGTACAACTGCTGAACAAGGTCTTAACACATCCCTTCTGGATGTTGGATCAGATCAAGAAATCTGGCAATTGATATTTCAGAGTGTACCGAGTGATGTGCTTAAGTTAGCAATAACAAATGAATAAGAAGTCCATCTGTGTAACTTTTGTTTCATGCGCACAATTTCTCCAGACGGTTGCATTTAGCTGCATGTCTAATGGTAGTCCAGCAGAAAAAGTAAAAACCTGGAGCAATCCCATGCTTACTCTGCTGCAAACATTTTTTTCGATTGATAATAAACGGATCCTGAAGGCCGTAAGATTAAAACACTTGAGGATTTTTTTGTTTGGACGGTTTTTGTAAGGTGCATTTCACTAAGATACTGCTAGATGTACAGACTTTAATATTTGTTCTTCATTTTTCTAGGTAGCATCCAGTGCTTTGCTGCTGTGATACACATAGCTCTTCTTAAATCGGTGGGATATTCCTGTGTTTATAGTTCAATTGTGTTTAAATGCTGCACTGCATCAAGATCATTAAAATGTGTTATGGCCCAGAGGACTAAATGAGCTCAGATCTGCTGAGAACTGGGTGCCCGGTTATGGTATAACCCCGCAGTACAGCTAGGAGTGATACCTTGCAGAGTGGTGGCATTGTTTACAAAAAACCAAAACAAAACAAAACCAACCAAAAAACAAACAACAACTGGGAAAGGACTGGACATTCAGTGTCTGCGCAGGATTTTCAATGCTGAAGCCATCATGATACCCAGCTCTTATAGCGTGCTTTTTACTTACAGGCATGTAAGAACTTAAACAAGGAGGTAGGTATCATTATCTCTGTCTTCCATATGGGGAAATTGAGTCATTAGACATAGAAATAACTTGTCCAAAGTCATGAGGATCAGTGACTGAGCAAGGAATCACAATCAGACCTTCTGAATTCCAGTTTAGTGTCACTGCTGCTCAGCAACCCAGCTTCTCTTAAAACTATTTTTTTTCTAATTTGTAGTTTCTGAAGCACTGGGCTATAAATAGAACACGCATACTGTGACAGTGTTTGCTCTCTGCTTTTAGGCAGTGCTTTCATGCATTTCTAAAGCACAAACACACTTTGCATTTTGAGATCTCAGAGGATAGCCCTATCACTTCTTTACAGTTGGTATTTGACTATTTTCTTTCAATAACCCTATTTTTCTCTTTCTGCTTGTACAGCATATTGCACCGGATTTCATCAGCAATTGCAAAATTCTTTTCATACATCAGCCTTTAGATTTCAGTGGGGATTTTAGGTTCCCAAAGAATTCAGGCTCGGGCTATGATTGTTCTCTTTATAGCTAAAAATGTTTATTTGTTTTATATAGGGCAGAATAGTTGGATTTGATTGAGGCTACTGTCTTTTTCATTAGTTTCTGTCAGTGGACAAAGCTGCTGAGCCAGGTACTGATCTCATTTACAGTAAGATATCTAAAACATCTTTCTGAAGCTATTTAACAGAACTACCCTGCTGCAACGTCTGTCACAGTCTGGCTGGCTATGTCTAAAAATTAAAACCAGAATCTATATTCTTACCACAGAAGAATTTTGTTACAGCATAAAGTGTGGTCATTTAGATTTGAAGACAAATAAAAGACTCAGTTTTGCTAAACTGTGCTGATGTCCAGCACACGTTACTTAGGTTTCTGACTGCCAATGCTTTTACCTGAAAAACACCTTATCCCGAATAATCTGCTGTCATGAAGTATTTTTATTTCATTCTCTAGCCAATACTTTCTTAAGCTTTACGATAATCTTGTGGATATTACTTTTTCATTCATTGATTGATGATGTCTGAGGCCAGCTGACAGACTGGGGACGAGAAGTTTGTTTGCCTCTGTCCTGCCAAACCAGTTCTGTGGGTCAACAGCAGACTTCAGTTCCAAGGCTGTCAACCCTGCCTTTTTCAAGAGTATTGTTTTCACTGCAAAAAGCTTTTTAGCAGTTTTTAATTTTTCTCCTTTTGTTCTGTTGTATCGATTTTTATTTGCATTTATTCTATACGCAATATTTGATTTCCAAGATCAGAGCTGTCAGCATAATCTTGAACTTTACTTTAAAGGTTCACTTAAAGCAGAAGCATTAAGTCATTTCAGTGCCAGAAACAAACTATTAAATAATTCAATGTGTACTTTTTCAACAGACGTAAATTATTGACCAGAAAATGGCCCAGCGAAGCCCAATCTTCCCAACTCTTGCCCCTTCTGAAAGGTACAGTTTGGAATGTAAAAAATAAAATCTTCATTTTGTAGAATATTATGTGTCTCTCAATTCTCTATAGTAATGCTGTGACTTGGGACTTAGGCATTAGTATGCAAAGCAAAATGAAACACTGTAGATTCATTCCAATCACAGTTCCTTACTCAGCTTTTACTTAACCCTTTCCCAAAGGAATTAAACAGCTTAAACTGTAACTGAATAGAAGTCCAAGCATATTATACTTTAGGCAGTCTTCTAGCAGCATGGAATGAGCGTGAAAACTCAGAGCCAGAAGTGACCTTTGCTGGAGTCCTCATACATCTCTACCAATATCATCATGGTGAAAGTAAACTGTTATTTTTGGTCATTTAACAGGAAACAACATGGAGACCACACAGTAAATAACAGAGTTCCAAGAAAAAAGATGTCCTCTTTCAAAGGGGGTTGAACTTGTATCTTCCACTTACGCTTCTGAAAATTATTCTGTACAGAATATAGCAGCAGGAAAAGATTGCATGCGTTAGCAGCCTAAGTTTTTTTTACTTTGAGCACCCATGAGCTCCATTACTTTCCATGGAAGCTGTGCAGTGCAGAGCTCTCTTGAAAAAACTAGGCAATTATTTAAGGTACCCAAACGTAAGCTATTTTGGGGGAAAATTAACTTCTGAAACTATGAGAAGCTTGTCATAATTTCGGTCTCTCCTCAGTTTCTACACCTGCATATCCTCCTGTCCAGCTCATGGGGGACCAAGCTTCTGTATGGTATTACTGGAGAGCTACAGAGAGTAAAAAAAAGGAATGGATGCAAGCTACTCCTTTTACTTCTCAGTCCGTTTCCATTTAATTTGCAGTACCTACCTTCTGCATTTACTACTTTGATTAAGCCTGAGAACTGTTGAGACAAATAGCGTTTGAAACTTTTGAAACTCAATGAAAGGGTTTTGAATTTGGATTCTTCATCGAATTAATAGTTCTGAATTGTAACTACTTTTATAATGCTAATGCCCTTTTCTTGAGATCCTACACTTTTGTAAGCCTCCTTAAAGGGTAGGAAAAAGAGCCTGACCTGCCTTTGTACCACACAGGCGCGGTAGCCAGCACAGCACCCACTGATGTGTAGCAGCGGGCCCTCTCCCTGTGAGCATTTTGGTGCTTCTCCTCAGTGTCGCTATGCAGATAGTATCGCACTGTCTCCCGTGGAAAGACATTGCTCAGTTTTGTGTGAGAACGTAACACTTAACTGCATCTTCTTCTTCACTAGACGGGTTCGAAACATACCGCTGCACAGCCAGGCGTTGACAGCGGTCCCGCTGGCATCTGCAAGCCTTGTGGATCAGCTGGAAGACAGAATCCTAAGCCATGAGAAAACAACGGCGGCTCTTGTGGAACACGCTTTTCGCATTAAGGAGGACATTGTTTCCACTCTGCACAGAATGCAGAACAAAGGGGGAGGTGACCGGTTGGCTAGGCAACTCTTGGAAGAACATATCCGAAACATAACGGCAATAGTGAGGCAGCTCAATCGGGACATTGAGGTATGTTAAGAATTTTTCACAGGACTAATGCCATCTCAGCTTCTCATTCCTTCTGATTTAGTAAGAAAGTTTACCACAGCAGCAGTAAAGGTCAGACAAGGTCTGAAGATCCTGTAAAGCTTATGAGTTGTTGTTATAACTTGAAAAACTGTTTGCAAACTACGCAATTCTTTCAGTGGCTATGAAAATAGCACAGGATATCAGCATATAAACACAGAAACCTTTGTGGTACTAATCAGCTTGCTTTCAAAAGCTGCACTGGAAAACCCTGAAAAAATGAATTAATGAGACACTAATACCCAGCTCAACTTCAGCCCAAAGGCTGTGCTGTGTAAACACGAGGAAATGCCTCAGCTCTATAATAAACTTTCTTTCACTTCTGACTTACTGACGACACCAACCAGCCAGACCCAACTGCTCGGCTTTATGACCTAACCATATGCAGATATGATTCACGTCTGGCCTCTGCGGCAATAAGCAACAGGGGTGTGGTGACGAAAATGAAAGGATAAAAATTAATATTTAAGTCTCCATACCATTGTCAAATTATACTTTATACATATTAAGGCATTTATGTGCAGATCGGGCACTAAGAATAAGAAAGAATAAATGACCAAAAAAGTATCTGGTTTAGTACAAAACAAAAGAAAGCTTTTAATAAAGTAATAATAAAATGGTTTCTTATGTTACTGAAAAATAATGAGCGATATTTTAAGTGTACCTTATATGTGACATACTGAGTTTATATTTGCATATGAATGCTTTGTAGATGCTGCAGGAACAGATACGTGTCAGAGACAATCTCAGCTATGGAACAAATTCTACCCTGAAGAGTCTGGAAATGCGGCAGCTTTCTGGTTTAGGAGATCTTCGGGGAAGAGTTGCAAGGTAAAAGTCAACGTGGAACTATCTTTTGGGGCCTCGCTAATGTTGTTTTAATCTTGAAGTATGAATGTTAATAATAATGGGCTGAATTTTACTTTGGCAGAATTCCCAGGATAATTTTGCTCAGTGTTTTCAAGAAAATGAGTAATAATCCTTTGCACTCCCGTATTACATATTACACTTAACAATATCACCCTTAATTCCTGAAATTAGTTTTTAATAAACTACCTCAAATTCCTTAGGAATTTGGATTTGGTTCAGCTTTAAAAAGTACTACGCTTAGGCTGGTCTATCTTTGAAACAAATTAATTAGCACAATTATAAAGGCAGCACGGAACAATTTGCACTTGTAAAGAACAGAATAGCTGCACATTTCTGCATATGTTTTAGAAGGAAAAATCTGTGCATTCAGTTACTGGTTAGCCATATTAACAACTACACAGGCTGCCCGGCACATAAGGAACACAAAACTAGAAAGTAATAGGGGTTTTATAGGCTACTTGAAACTCCAGGTTTCAGTTGTGCAGCTACACAGACTTCAGCTTGTGCCACCGGTGACACATCGACAAACCTCAGTACAACAGCGTTTGCTTCAGTGTCTGTCAAGTTGAACACAAAAGACAGAGCATATGTACACCTATAGGAAAAGGACCTAATCTGGCTTAAAGTAGCTTGGCTAATAACTTCGGTGGCCTTACACTTGTCCTGAATTTGATCTACTGTCTGTATTGTACAGATAGCTTTTCTTTTTTGTCCTTCAACTGATGTAATGATAACCTCCAACAGCCTACAGAAATAATCAGGGAGAGATTTTCCTTGAACTGAAGTTTTCTCATAAATTGTTTGACGTTTCCACTGTAACTTTGATAGCCCATTTTGTAAAGAATACTTTAGAGAGGTGTTACATACTCATATGTATCTATGTCACTGAGAAATCCCTGACGAACTTACCCGCTTAGATCTTCCTGCTTCTTTATATAAGAAGTCCACTTCGAGATCATACTACCCCCTGAGCGAGGTCTGTATTTGGAGCAGCGCAGCTGCTGACACCTTGTGAAGCAGAATACAGCGCCTTTGCTCTCAGTAACAGAACTCAGGTGAATAAACACACGCCAGCCTGAGCCTCACCGTGGGGCCCTCGCCTGTCCCGAGTACTTGCTGTGGGGATCAGCGGTGGACTAGCACAGTCTGAGCCAGGATTTCTTCTTCTATTTGCTTAGGGCAACGCCCTTGTACTGCACCTGGGTTGCAATTTATCTGGTAATTGTATGAGATTATACTAATCTGCCTCATCTCAGACTGTGCAATGAATGTTGGATATTTGCATTCATTACCATCACAGAAGCAGTTTACAGTCTTTTTTAACTGTTACCTTCTATTCAGCATTATGCTCTCTACGTAAAAATTTTCCCTGAATAAGGAAGAAAATAAGCTTCCCTTTATCAGAAATCAAGTTATAGCAGTGTTCCATGGGAGAACGCTCTTTGCCTTTAATTACAGACATATTCTACTTTGAAAACTAGTGTTCCTGTGACTAATGATTATAGCAATACCTGGAGATCATGGTCAAGATGGCAGTTTGCTATGCTGTTGGCACGACACAGATACAGACTAGAAACTTTCCTTGGGATAAACACTTTCTGATTACTCTAGCTAATGTTCCTTATATAAAATAAGCTGAATTCACCTGATGTAATTTCACGTTTACGTCTAGTCCTGCTAGCTTTCAGATGAGTTCAAAAAGCGAAACTTTAGAAACACGATCAAGTTCCTGTGGGTTACCAACTTGCTGTGCATCAGCTCTCGGCCACAATCAAGGTCCTACGCACGGCTGAGGCTACAGCGACAGCAAGCTCCTTCAGCTCCCAGCACACCACGTTTGCTCTAGGCTAGAAGTGTGCAGATGGACAGTCGGTGTGCATCAGTCTGTATGTGCCACATGATGGTAAATCACCTCAGTCTGAGCCTTTTGGTCCTGTAATAATTTTAGTGTCAATCTCAGGATTCTGTCCAAATTTCAGTTCCAGTAATTGCATGCATACTAAACATCCTATTCAACTTCAATATTGGAGAGGATGGTGTTTATTTCCTAACACCAACTGTTCTGTAACATGTCAATATATCATCGAACAACTGTCTCATTATTTCTTGAGGGATGCTGCTTTTAATGATGAGAACAGGGATCCCTAATGCACATGCAGTTCTGAAGCACAGCTCCAAACCCACACTACCCACAGCTCTGGAGGAGTGAGATTCAGACAGACCTCACAGCTGACCTCACCTGCATCACAGAATGAACTAATATCCCTATCGCAAGACTGAATACGCATTACAGCTCATGTCTCTGAGCCATTCCTCATGAAGCACAATTATTGATGAATTTGTAAAGCATCATTACAGTGTTCACCATGAATGATGCCCTACATTTTCCTAAAAACCAGCATTATTCACTTTAAGAAAAATATTATCTCTATTAAATTCAGTTACACATTGAGCAGAAAATGAGGTAGATGCTGACAGATCCATCACTCCAGCCTCCTGTCCCTGATGTTGGCCGTTTTATAAAACACAAATTGACCAAGTCTATTTCTAGTGATATTGGATCATAAACCTCATGAATAGTGCTTTAGCATTTATTTACAGAATAGCTTGTGCACTATGGTCATCCGTCTGGAAAGTTTCAATACAGCAGCCTGATCAGAACCATAGCAGTAGCTGTCTCTAGAAGCTTCCCAAGAACTGAAACATCCGGAGAAATGGCAACTTTGCATGTTCAAATTGGGCCTACTTTGCATATATAGATGATTTTTTATATACATTATAGATCTGATTCATTTCAGACACCCTGGACTCATTACACGTAGGCAGATTTTCCTACACTGCACAGAAAATGAGCCTGATGCATCTGGGATGCACTGCATTTATGAACTTCCTAAGTACAATAAATATGCTGCACTCTGGCTACTTGCCGTGTAGGAGACGCACATGATGAGCCCTGATCTGGGCTCCCTGATCCAGGCTACTCAGAATCTACCGGCTCTGCTGTTCCTGCCCAGTGGATCCCCTGGGCGCATCAACTTGCTTTTCACTGCTTGTTCTTCAGCTACTTGTTTTTCACTGAAACACTGGTATTTTAATTGAAACATCTCCTGTTATAATAGAACAGGAACATTAAATCTTTACGTACCATCATAGCATATTTATACAGCATCCTGTTGCAGAGTATTGGCTTAGTTCTCAACTTTATCTGGTCCCCTGTGACAGTGAATAGAGCAACCATTGTGTTTTGATTTCTTAGAGATCAAAGGCAACAAAAATGCTCTTCAGGGCGCCAGAAAAATAACTACTGCTTTTGCCTGCTATGACTTGGAAGGCAGTTGTTTGGTAATTTCACTGTTTGTATTAAACATCACTGGTTTCTAGAATTATGCTGTATTCTGAAATTGAGAATAACACTTGGCACTATGAAATCTCTCCATTTATTCTTCATTTACTAATTTCCAGTAAGTACACAGCTTGGCAATCAGAACTTTCAGAAAATGTCCTCCAAAATCAAACAGTAGTACAATGAACACATTCTAGTGCATCTTTAGCCCAAATTTCAACAGTGCGTCTGTGCAACTGCATGTGAAAAACTGCACTGGGTTGTTCGTATGGCCAGCTTCAGAATTTCAGACATGAAGACAGAGGATTATTTATTGTGCATTTCTGTGTACAAAACTCTTATATTTTTGAAGTAGTAGTTCTCCTAGAAATCTATTTCTCATTTCTTTCTTTGTGCTTTTAAGATGACCAAGCCTCGAAAGTTGTTTTCAACTTCTGTCTTTGTATCCATAGTCCCCTGGCTTCATTTATATAGATGGTCTGATTAAATTACGCAGGAACTTAAATCCAGTGTTCAGAAACAGTTAGATCCATTTTTAAGAAGAATTATGTTGTCATTTTAACATGAATCTATAAAGTAGTATCAAAGCAGAAATTTCAGAGGTATGGGAAATTCATTGGGGATTGTAGTATGCCGCTTTTTTTTTTTTTTAACAGGGAAAAATTCCAAACTGTAACAAGTACTTCTGTTTAGTTTGCTAATTTTCTTCTGACCCATCATGAGGTAGAAACCTGAATAAAAAATGTTAGAAAGCCCATGGTTTTCCATACATTCATCTTATTACTGCCTCCCCACCATTTGAAGGCTAGTGGCAGCGTGGACTGAGGTTATTTAATTGCTCTAAGTTTTTAACTCAGAATGTATACTCACATAACTAATATCAATTCTTTGTCTACAGCACACTAATATTTTCTTGCAGGTCAAAACTAATCAAGTGTTGTAAGTGTGTACAAGATAAATAACAAAGACACTTCTCTTCAACCACTTCAATATATGGAATATTGTTTAAAAAACCAAACCAAACCAAACCAAAAAACTTAGCAGGATAAACATTCCAGGCTGACACTAAATTAACATAGTCAGATTTTAATGTTTCAGTTACTGTGCAACTATATGACCCCTTTGATCATGTAACTAAGTTCCACAGAGAGATGCACTGTGATTAATCCCAAAACACTAATTTGCCTTAAAATCAGTTACAGATGCCTGCTGTTCACATTTGCTACAGTAGTTTTCAAAGCTGTTGCTTTATATATTTTCTGTCATGCCTTAGAGAAACAAAACTAACCTTATTTTTTAAGCCCATAGGCTTTTGGTGACTAGATGCAAGCTGATTTCTTTCCTCTGATTCAACATGGAGAGATTTGGCTTCTCTCTTGTCTTTCTAAAGAAACTGCCTGATCGTACGACCTACAAGTATGGTTCACTGCTGTGTAAACCTTAGCTGGTCTTCCTACAGATACTACTAATTAAGTCTCACAATGCTGAGCTGCTAAACTATAAATTAATTTCCACAAGTTTTATAATTTCTAGGTGCTATTTTGCATTACTGATTATTTTCATATTTAAATTGTACTGTAATACTAAGCAGATGCTCCATTTGTCATTTTAGCCGTTACTTTCCCTTCATGTTTAATGAGACTGGTAGTTCCTGTAACCGAGGTGATGAAAATGCATGTTGAAATGAAAGCCTTTGTACTGAAATGTCACTAGAAAGATGTTAAAATGTGTCATCGGTTTAGGTAATGACTTCAGGTGCCTTAGCTTGTTCCTTCTTACTGCCTTTTTCTCCTTCAAACTGTAACTGCTGTCTGTTCTCCATCAGTTCCATAGATCAAACTTGGTAACATTGCCAATTACATATTTCCCTTAGCAAAAAAATACACGACTCATACTTCACAGAGGTCTTGCTCCTGAAATTACAGTACTCACATTTTTACAGCTCAGTTAATGTTCTTACTGTGTTACTGTAGATGAAATCCACCTGACCAAAGTGTTCTTCAAATGTGGTACAAAATGCACATATTCGATAGCACATTTATCCTGAAAATGTTACAGCATCAAGTAATGTTCCAATGTGAAGAAAGGAAACAATAATTATTATGTTCCAGGACTGCATTTCACAGCCTTTTGTGAGACAAAATTGCCATTCCTTTCAATGACAGTTTTACCTAAATAAAGACTAATAACTGTAAAATTTGCCTCACATTGTTTACTGCACATATTAAATGTATATTACTATTTCACAAATAAAAATAAGTACATAAAACTCAGAGGAACACAGCTTCAATAACAAAAAAATGGTCCTCAATTATTTAGGCTTCTAATCGTGTAGGCGTACTCATGCACACCTTAACAGATGTCTTTTGGAGTATGACAGAAATACAAGGTAGTGAAATTCTGCATCTTTGCATTTCTAATGTCGTTTCCCTGACTGATAACGCCACAGTCTCCACGTGTTACATCAGTGCCAAGAAGGCAGGAATATTGTGTGTCAGACTATTTGACTTCCAGTCCCATTTGGGAGCAGTCTGCTGAATACTATGAAATACATCACCACTGTTACAGTCTCATAAGACACTGTTTTGCTAGACAGCCAGGAATTTCACAGAAATGCCCCGTCTAAAATGGATAATTTTAAAAGCCTGGACCTTATACTCTGTTCAGCTGTTGCTTTGGTATTTATTTATTCAAACAGGTGTGATGCTGGGTTAGCCAGACTGTCTGCAGAGCATAAAATTACGTATGAAAGACTTCAGAGCCTAAGTAAAGACCAACACACCTCCAAGCTGATCTTAGAGTCTAAAATCAAAGAGGCAGAAATACAGGTATGGTATTTAGACCAAAGTGATCAATGTATGGGTGAGAGCTGTAGTCTAATTCACACAGACCCCAGTACTGTTCATTATTGCCCTGGGAGGTCACAGATTTACAAATGGAGAGCTGTGTCTGCTCACAGTCCTTATTAGATTGAATACTGGTACCTAGCTACATTGCCGTACTGGTCTAATTGAAAAAAGGTCCTTAATTTTCTGCCTTTAGCACCCTGTGTAGATGGAGCTAGTATTTAAAGGCACCTGAAAGGCATCCAGGAACGAACAGAAGTGCTCTGCAAAACTACCACAACAATGCAAGCATCACTGTCTCTCCCTGTATGCTTTGGCCTTCCCTGGATGACTTTATAAGTACTTGAACACAATTTTTGAAGGTCTGCAAACAAAACCGGGTTTGGGTTCTGTGAATCCATTAATCTGTCTGTCGGGTTTCCCTTCCATTGGGTGTGAGAATGGAAATGAGCACTAGATACAAGCAGAGACTTAGGACATTAAGGAAAAGGATTCTTCATATCTCCAGCTCAAGGCCTTCCCATTTTCTTGGGCAACAAAAGTATTTTTACATCTTTGTTTTGCAGTCAGTAAATGATTAAAATCCACTTTACCTCTTTCAGAAGACTCTGAAATTATTAGCATGCCAGGAGCATAGTGGCATGAATCTTGTAAAACAGAACAGTATGTTTTGTGAAACTGGGATGGTTGCTTTGGTGAGAAATATTTTCTGTTAGTAATGGCCTCCCCCCAGTTAAATTCAGCACTTCTATCACTGCAGTAGCTGTTATACATGAAGTGATGAATATCACTCAGTATTGGTGGAGTGCTTTGCCATTCATTTACTGTGCTTATATGGCAACACAGAGATGTATGGATGGTGCAAATTCAGGTGGCTCAAGGGGGGAGCAGGCAGGTGCTTTCAAGGCAAGACTGTTCAAATTATTTATGGCTGAAAAACTACAGTTTTCACAATGTTGCTACTTTCATCTTGCAAGATAGTATACTTTTCATGTTAAAGTAAAATGTGCAAATTCAATTTTTTAAATGTCAGCAAAAATGGGCCTTCTTTAAGATTTCCTCTACTGTTCTGAAAACATCCCAAATGAGACTGTGATGAAATGCTGTTGAAAAAGAGTAAATTGTGAATATTGTTTCAGATTTCTCATCTTCTGAGCAGAGTAGAGCAGTCAATCATGCAACAAGAAGCGAAGCTGAAGATTGCCTACAAAGAGAGCAACCAACAGCTCCACCTCCTGGACATGAAGTGAGTGCCTGGGAAACCTGGCTGCTGCCATGCGCCTCGGAAGACAGGGCCTCATTTTCCAAATTTGTTGTAATCTTCAGGTCTACAAAAGTATGAACCTGTTTAAATATGCATGTGCACTCAACAGATGTTACAAAAACACTACGGTCTGGCAAGTGGGCCTCAACTTCAACGAGAATTCTGCCCCTAATGTTGTAGGCCATTTTGAAACGCCCATTAAGTCCCTAGTTAAGTCTTCAGGCAGAACTTGTATTAAAGAACACAACTAAGGATTTTTGTAGAAGTGGCCTGGTACCTTTTTGCAAGAGCTGTACGAAGCAACTAATGCTGGAGGTGGCTGTCGGGAGCGGGGCAAAAAGTTCGACGCAAGCAACCAGGCAGCGAGGCACAGCATTCACAAAGCGTTACTGCTTTAAATTGGCTTCAATTATTAACTCAAATACCTAAATTATTAATGATAAGCTACTGTGCTACTACTGGACATTATATAGGGATATATTCAATTCAGATATTAACTCCTCTCCAGGCATTTCTCACTCAGTGGCAGTCCTGGCTTAAGCCATCCGCATCCTTACTCCTTACTGCTTATTGCCATCCTCATGCAATCTCCATCAGTTACATCAGTAAAACTATTTGAAAACCAGATGAAAGAATAGATCCTGATTTCAAATGTTCACTGGAAGAAAGGCTGTCTAAAGAAACAGTTTCACTGGCACCACTGGTTGGTGTAAACTTGAGGTGGGTATAGGCAACGTAAGTGTGGCTGTTAGAACCAGCACTACCACTAAAATAAATGGTTACCAAATCTTTGTTCAGATTTAAGACCTACGGACATGAAGACTATAATCTGAATGGATTACATTATTCTGTTTTCAATGCTGCAAAGAGTTTGCACCTACTCTGTCTCAAAATATTGTGATATGTTTTGTATAAAAACCTGCTATTTTGTTGTGGTCTTTCATCTTTATTTTCTAAAACTGTTACTTTATCCTCTTTAGTAGCCTTAAAGTTCAAAGATTCCCCTTCATATGGTGTCAAGAATGTATTAAATTGTCATTCGTTTTTTTTTATGAACATGTTCGTAAAAAAGTCACTGCTGAATGACCAAAAGTTCCGCTATTTTGTATCTGCTAATTTCTATTATGCTCTTAGATTAAAAAATGCTATTGAGGAACTCAGCAGCCAGATTTTGTCTGCACGTAGCTGGTTGGAACAGGAACATGAAAGGATTGAAAAAGAGCTTGTGCAAAAAATTGACCAACTCTCATTGACTTTTAAGGAAAACACTGTAAGTTTTGTTAAAATGTCCTATTAATACTTCTCAGGAAGTATGCAAAAGCATTATTAATAACTAAGATGATGCAACTGAGGTATTACTTGAGTGAGATTTTCAGACCTCCTCGATATTTGTGTAACTTTTCACTGATGTCAAGTATAACATCCCCACAGCCTGAGAGTCTTTGAATAAATCTGATCACTTCTAAATAGATCGGTATTGTAGCCTATGGTAATCAAGTAAGTTTAAACCATTTTATAAAAAATTATAATTCCTTACACCTTTGAATTCCACATAAAAGGTGTTTAATCAATATCAACTGCACATTTGGGAAAGAACGCTGTAATTTCATATGCAGAGTAACTAATAAAAATTCTTTTTCTCGGCTCCAGGAAATGAGTGAAAGAGCTATAGAGATGAAATTTAACCAAATGGCAGAGAAAATTGACAAAATAGAAGAAATACAGAAGATAACCATGGAAACACAGGAAGGAAAACAGACTGAAGAGAAGATAAACATTCGCATTGGCAAACTTCAAAATGAGATAAATGAAGACATAAAAGAAATGAAAGCTGAAGTTAATGCTGGTAGGACCATAGTTATCAAGTTCTTTATTCTGACTTGTGGTAACAATGATCGACCTATAATAATATGCAAAATGCCTTTGCTTGCATCGAAGCAGCGTGAAGACTTTTGGGCCAGATGTAATGGCTGCACCTGTGGCATTAAAAAGGATTTTCACTAAGTGTGAAATTCATAGCAACAAGGTGACATCTCATTAGCTTAGAAGTGCTCTCCCCAGAGCGTACGTGGTCATAGCTTGGCTGCGACTGGGGGCATTTTTACCATCAGCACGCGATTACGGTCCTATTTTTCCGCAGAACTTTTGCTATCTTCCTAATGTAAAGCACAGTGTTATGGTAAGAAGTATACTTTGATAGTAATTATGTGATACTCTTGCTTTTGATCATGAGCTAATTTAATTTTCACCTGCAATTAGGATTTGCAGCTATCTATGAGAGCATTGGGTCTCTACGGCAAGTTCTAGAAGCAAAAATGAAGCTGGACAGAGACGAACTACAGAAGCAGATCCACCAAATGAAGCAGGAGGTTCCAACATGGGGAGAGGCTGGACCATGACTGCAAGGTTTTGTCCGAGAGATTAACGTTTACCTGGCTAAACAGGCAGACTACGATCTTGTTCCAGTCTGTAATCCAAATTAAATGCATGTACCAAATGACATGCTGCTGTTGCACAGGTCCGCGTGTTTACTCAAAGCAGTAAATGCAAGCTCTTCATAGATCAACTGACAACAAGCTTTTAGGGCTGAGGTGCTGATTTGCCACTGCAGTACTCTAGTTGCTCTCAGGAGGTTAAGCACCGTGTAAAACTGGAGTAATATATTGGTGAAGCTGGCACCTACTCTGCTAAAGGTATTCCAGTGCTCCCCAGTTCCACAGGCTTGATCAGGCAGGTATATGCTTTTATTTATCTACATATATATGTAGATAAGCACCTGCACACACACACCCTTTTTAAACACAAAACCAAAACCCAAACCCAAACAAAACACCCCCAAATTGATATCATTTGTTTAACATCAGTTTGGCAAGATTCTCCACCTTGATACAAATTACTTAATTGAAGTCAGCGGCCATTTTTACAGTTTATTTTACTATTGACTTCCTGGGGAGACAGAATTGGCACTGAACAGACCAATTTTCAAAACCTAGATACCATCAGAAAATCGTTCAGTTCTGCAGATATCTTCTCTGTGTGTGTGTGTAAACTAAGTAGTTATACAATGTAGTGGTAGACTAAGATGATTCATGAACAATGTTAAGAAACTTAACTCGTGGTCTTAAATATTGTGACCTTTTTTTAATTAATAGCCAAGTGGAGTTGAGACAAAGTAAAAGATGTATATAGAGTATTTTATAACTGGGCATGTGTTCCTGTGACTTGTTTCATTATATTGGTAAAAACTTTGAAAGGTTTGAAAACAAAAGAGGTGATAATCTAAGATAGTCTAGAGAATGTAAAATAAAATGCAGTTTACAATCTGCTTAAAAGTTTTCATTAAAGTAAACCGACTGAATCTTTGAATTTATGTGGCTTCAATAATTTAGTAGATTTAAATTGCTAATTGCATTCACAGTATTTTCAAATAATAATAGTGCTTATTTCCATTCCCAGAACAGATTAAATCATGAAAATCAGCACCCATACGGCATATGAATCTACACAGGAATATATACGTATGTTGATTTTATATCTTCATTCACAGCTTGAGATTGCTCCTCATGTTTGTAAATCATGCGGGATTGAGCGCTCATCAATAAAAGGCCTCATACAGTATCCTATTAGTTTATACTATTAACAGTAAATCATGTACAAAACCACTATCAATTTACACAAGCGTTATTGTTAATGTAAATAAATCAATTGGACATCCCTGCATTGTCTTTAACGGACCTTTCTTTCGGCCAGTATTGCAAAACCATATTCCTATTTGGAAAATCCGTGGCCAGTTTCTCATCACTTCCATGAAAGAAGGTTTAGCCCACAGAGTGACCATATTAAGAAAAAAACCAACTCCAAAACCTTAAACTCATTAATTTCAGTAGGACAGTGTAGTGTGTAGAAATCAATACAACGCATACATCTTCACAGGATTAGCACCTAAGTTTATATTCACTTCCTATATAGTTGAAAGTAATGTATCAAAGATACAAGAAGTTTTTGCAACTCTGGCTTGCAATGCTCTCTGATAACAAAACTGCCTCTGTTATTCCTGTTTTGTATCATCCATGTGCTGTAAAATATATTTAAGATGGCAGCTAAGGGGAAAGCCCAATTCACTAAAGGGAGACAATGAAATGTTTGCAGGTATTTCTTAAGAATTGTCTTAAAAATTCATTGTTTCTTTATGTCTGTATTCTTATCTATTCTTAAGTATTTAGCCATGTGCAGTGGGAAAGCTATCACTGGTGTTTTACTAAAAAAACCCCAACAAAACCGGACAAAGAAAGAAGTGAAGAAAGATGTAACAAAAAAACAACATTTGTTTTCTTCTGTAGTTGAAAAGTTATACCTGAGAGAATCTGGTGTGATATGAAGAGCATACAAGGAATCAGAGAAACAATTTATATAGGACATTAATAAAATGTTTCTCTTGTAAGAGTCTTGTGTGATTCATCCAGCTACAAAACAACACATAAAACACTATCCAATTTAACTCGCTGTTTGAAAATATTTTTTCCTAAATATCAGCTAAAGCAAATCACTAAAAGCCCAAAGAAAACAATATTGAAATGCAACCTACTGTCAAGCAGTGCCTTCAGACTCTATGAAGTGCTATGTGGCGGGAGGCACAGGGTACGGGGACTCATATGCTGGGGAGAGACAAGACAGGAATGGTGAGCTGGGTGTACACATGGACCCACACGAGCATCACCTGCCCATCACCCCTCCTTCTCACAGTGCCCTAACTAGTCGGCTGTGAAAGGAAGTCACATGCTCCAGACCAAGAGGGTTCTGCAGAATAACTGAGGAAAAGCCAGAATGGGAAAAAAAAGAAAGATTGAAAAATCTGGAGAAGTAATGGAGAAAAAGAACAAGTCAGAGGAGCAGACTGATGGAATGGCAGCTGCATGGGCAAAGGCAAGGACGAGTAGCTACCTGTTGATGAAGCACAGAACAGGTTTGAAGACTTTAGAAAGAGCTGAAAGTTACAAACAAATATATTTGATAGAAAGCACACAGAACCCACAAGGATGGGCACATTAATTGTTTTATGACAGTTCATGCTCCCTACTTGCCTGCTGCATTTGACTCTGCTTGAAGAGCTGGAGAAATAAACCCTTTTGTTTTGTTTCCCCCTCAGTTATCTCCCTTTATAATTTTTTATTATTATTATTTTTTAAGTGTTCTGCACAAAATAGGTCAACAATGTCTTGTCTGCATAGTCAGGGAGTGCTCATAACTGATAAGTAACAGCTGAGTTCCTCAAGAGGGACTTAGAGTCCGTGTATCTCCCAATCATTTTAAAGCTGTATGGCAAAATCCCCTCCTCAGAAACAGCAGGCCCCCAGGGGCATAACTCCGAAGCCAGGAGGACGGTACTACAGACACTATGGTCTATGAAAGCTGGATTTTGCAAAGTGGAAACTGATTCTAAAAAACTGACTGTCCTGGTTTCGGCTGAGATAGAGCTAATTTTTTTCTTAGTAGCTGGTGCAGTGCTGCGTTTTGAATTTAGCAGGAGAATAATGTTGATAACACGCGGATGTTTTAGTTGTTGCTAAGTAGTGCTCACTTTAAATCAAGGACTTTTCAAGCTTCCCATGCTCTGCCAGCGAGCAGGGGCACAAGAGGCTGGGAGGGGACACGGTCAGGGCAGCTGGCCCAAACTGGCCAAAGGGATATCACAGAACGGTCAGGGCTGGAAGGGACCTCAGAGACCATCTAGCCCAGCCCCTGCCACAGCAGGGTCACCTCCAG
>JAVJGI010000063.1:19489758-19504727 GCA_035590275.1 Ibycter americanus
AGGCTGGGCCCAGCACTGAGCCCTGGGGAACACCGCTGGCCACAGGCCTCCAGCTCGACCCTGCGCCGCTGATCACAACTGCCTGAATATATGTTCTATACCATAGAATGTGCTTAGCATATAAAGCTGAGGGAAGAAGAAGGCAGGCGGGTACATTCAGAGTGATGGCGTTTGTCTTCCCCAGTAACTGTGTAGGCGTGTGGGGCCCGGCTGTCCTGGAGATGGCTGACCGCCTGCCTGCCCATGGGAAGTGGCGAACGATTCCTTGGTTTGCTTTGCTTGTGTGGTGGCTTTTGCTTTAGTTAGTAAACTGCCTTTATCTCACCCCATGAGTTTTCTCACTTTTACCGTCCCCTTTCTTTCCCCCATCCCGCTGGGGGAGGCTGAGCGAGCGGCTGGCCTGGGTTAAAGCAGACACTGACCTGCAGAGATCCTGTAAAAGGAAACAGCTGTGCTTGAGAGTGGAGCTGCCCCCTTATTTCTCCTTTCCACGCAGGTCTCCAGCAGCATTCCTGTGTGCCAGTCCCTCAGGGATACAGAGGGCTTTTGAGGGTGGAAGTAACGTGCTGCCTTTGTTCAGTGTAAGCACTGCTGCTGTGAGCCACCCTGCGGGGCAGGAACGCAGGTCTGCCAGGGCCCGCGAACAGAAGCAGGCGGCGGGGAAAGGCAGCGCTTCTCCGCACGGCACTCAGGCAAATAGAATGAGACTTAGTGTGTTTGGGAAAGTATAATGTTGAATATGCACAAAATACTATTTACAACACAAAGTACACTGACATAACCATAAACTCACCGAAGGAAGGGCTGGGAGGAGCCTTGAGAAGCCATCTGCTCCGTCTCTCCACTTCTAGATAGGGCCAACTCTACCTAATGTACTTGTCATAGACACTTGTCTGAGCTGCTCACAACAATCTTTCCAGAACAAACTGTTGACTAATGCAGTCTATTCCAGCGCTTAAAGAACATCACCCTGCCTGCCAAACACGTAACCTAAATGGACCCTTCATAGGACAAGAGAAGCTTAAATTTCAAGCGCAGACGACACAAAACCTGATCTACTACATTCTTCACTGCATGTCCATTAATTTTTCAAAACAATCCATGCTTTACAGAAGATCCAGATGAAATTTCACAGGGATCTTTGTCCAATATTTCTTAACCTTTTTTTTTCCTTCCTACATCCCTAACTGCACCCCCCAACAACGCCCCCCCCAGCCAAAAGCAGACCACTTCCTCTCATAAACTTTAAAATCTTTCTTTTGTCAGCTATTTAGCATACATGAGGCTTAAACCACTTGCAGTGTGCAGACCATAGTATTCAGTCAGCTATGTTGCCTGAATAACAAGTGTCAAAGGATGAACTCATTGAACTTTTTTAACTGAGGTACGTGCCTTTTACATCAGCATGGGGTAACACAGTACAGCTATAGTACTGTGCAGTGAAAGACTTCACTGGAAACAGAATTATGTCAGTAGTTACAGAGTGATTGCATTAGACTCATTAAACGAACCAGAGTAATGATGCAAGTGAGAAGTTAAAAGGATGATCCTAACTTCAGCATCGAATTATCTATGTAGTACAGTTTTATATTGTGGATATTTTGTCATTACACACCAATATAGTCCAGTGGACAGTCTCCACGTTAGAGAATAACGGTATGAAAGATAATGAGCAGCAGCGTACTGCTGTAATGTCAATTCAAATGGAAACATAACCTTTTCTTCTTTTCTCAGTTTCTACATTTCCTGCTCAACCTTAAGTATTTAGCCATCGGGGCAGAGAGTGTTCTCTCTGTCTTAGAATTGCAGTGCTCATTAGACACGTATTCCAATAACGGAAACGTCTAATGAGAGATGCATGACAAATGAATGAAGCCTTCCTATGTACGCAAGAGGGATCCCTCCTGTGATGCTCCCCCCGGTGTAAGAGATCCAGAGGTGAATTGGACAGCAAGCAGTACCGGCAATGTGGTGCAAGCCCTCTACTGAGGGTGCCGCGGGGCGGCAATGTTACTCCTGGCAAGGAAAGGAAGGCGCTCGGCGGAGCGGGGTGGCCCACGGACGCTGCAATACTGCGGGGAGAGAGCTGCAGGTATTGAACAATATTGGGCATTTTGACAAAAGAAAAAAAAAAAAAAGAACATTCTCAAGAAATCACTCAAATCTCAATAAAGATTGATGTTCACTTAAGCAAAATTCTCCGAGGGTGATTGTGATGGTTCTTTAAACAACGCGTGATGAAAGCTGAGCGGGGACTTGTCTCTGGACTAGCTCTCCCCTACCTTTTCTGCCAGCAGAACTTTGGTCAACACAAAGGATAAAAAACCCCCAAACTCCCAAACCCAGAAAACATTCAGGGGCGGTTCTTCTAATGCATGAGATCTGAAATCAAGCAAAGCTCAAAGAGCAACGTGCATTTCACACTGATCGTCCCAGGAGCTGCTGCAGACAAACAAGCAAATGTTCCTCTCCCAGCACTGCCTCCCCCTCCAAAACTGACTTTGGCTGAAAGACCACAGGACAATCTGAGCAGTTACTACCAGATGAAGCTCTGAGCCTAGCACAAAAAGCTGCTCTCAATCCATGCAAGGATTATCTCAATAAAATAGGAGGAATAGCCTCAAAATTTGCAAAATATGTGGGAGAGCCATAACTTTTGCTGGCACACATCAGTGAAATAATGTTTTGAGCTCTGCAGAGCATCAGTGATGTATACAAAACTATGGTCTAGTTTCTGAAGTAGTAACTGTCATAATACAAAAAGGCTGAACTGTATGAGAGGATGAGTAGAAATTGTTGGTAAGACAGTAGAAAAGCTTCTTGTAGAGTGACAGGAATGGCAATAACACATACCATGCACTGCTGCACATACTCCAAACAGCTACTGTCATTAAACCTGACTTCAGTTGCTGCTAAGGGTCATTTTCAAATGCCATAGCAGTAAACAGGCTTCTGTTATATGCAACTGAAGTTGAAGCAGACTACACATGAAGACAGATTTTACTGACTTTGACGTCTCACTCTTGTGCTACCCTTTCCTGATGGTATCAGGGCTGTGGGGTAGGCACCCACTTTGCTAGGTGAGCTTTGTGATCTTCCTATCTCCATTAAGAATAACTTAAAGGGTTAAATACTTGCATTTTAGATGATATATACTTCTGCATATATAACACTGAATTTCCATATTGTGCCATGCTCTCTTCTTCTTCACTAACCTTGAGAACTGTAATTTCAGTACCTTGCAAGTGTCTTATATAAACCATGAAATTCCAGGAAGGTGTAACCACTCAAAGGCGAGCTTTCAAAACGCAGGTAACTGAAAACAGTAGAAGTTAAAACATATTTTATGCTACTGCCATGCTTTGAAATGCTAACCTGCCTACTACTATAAATAATAAATCTTATTTACCGTACAAAGATCTTACCAGGATTGATCACTTTGTATCTTACACAAGTGTGAATACGTGAAGTACTGTGACCTAATTCCACATATGCTTTCCTTTGTGAGATTAATCTCCCTAAAATGAATGTGGCAGCTCACAGCGCATAGTAAGCTACTTGCTTACCTCTTTGCATGTCCATTGTTTTATGCTGCAGAACAAGAGGGATTACTGGTCTCTGGTATGGTCTCCTGATGTTTTGCCACATGAATAGCAAAATCTCAACCTTCACATAACATTTTGGGTTTCTAGTTATCATGGACTAGTGAGACAAAGAATGAATAGCGTAACATATTTGTAGTAATGTATCTCTGCTATCCAGTGTGAGGGGAGACTACGAAAATCCAAACAATACTGACACCACAAGACAAAGCACAGTGGCGGGATACTGGATCTCCTGATTCATTTGGGGCTAGTTTGGGCCCATTATCTATAGCTTTGTGCCCTTTATTTCAGTAAACTACCTCATGGTAAATTGATTATTTACATTCATTAGGTTCCCTGGCTGCAGTAACTCCCATGCTATGTTAACTTCAAAAAATAATGAGGAAAAAGCGAGGAAAGAATTGAGTATTACTCTGTCGCTGAGGCCCTACTGCCACTTGATGTTACTATTCTTGTCAGGTAAAGGTGGTCAGGCTGCATGTCCGCAGGGACCGACAGCTCTGCAAAGCATTTCAGCAGGTAGGAAGCACTTAAGGAAGTCATATGAACTATTTCCATAAGTCAAAAGATCATGCCTTATGGACAGCAGTTGTTAAGACACATTAAGCAAGGCAAAAAGAGAGATTCAGTGAAGTGTGAGTCTCCTCGTGGTCTGCTGGGGATAGGCTGGGACTGCCTGACCCCTGGGCACACGCAAACGGGCAGGACCTCCACATGGCAAACGGCATCAGGGGAAAAAAGCCCTCTTCCACCTGCACTGCTCCAGCTTGGCTCCCAACAAAGTATAATAAAGTAGGAGAAACTCCATAAATAAGAAGATAGTTGTCTGACACGCAAAATATGAGCTGGAAGACAGGGATGAGGAGGAGCAGAATGAAGTCCCTGCAGCCCAGGAGGAAACGGTCAGTGACCTGCTGCTCCACTTGGACACACACAAGTCTATGGGGCCAGGTGGGATCCACCCAGGGGCATGGAGGGAGCCATTGGAGGAGGTCGCCGAGCCACTCTCTGTCATTTGTCAGGAGTCCTGGCTGACTGGGGAGGTCCCAGAAGATGTCAGGTCAGCCAGCGTGACGCCCATCTGCAAGAAGGGCAGAAAGGAGGATCTGGGGAACTACAGGCTCGTCAGCCTGACCGCGGTGCTGGGGAAGGCTACAGAGCAGATCTTCCTGAGCACTGTCACATGGCATGTGCAGGACAACCAGGGGATCTGGCCCAGCCAGCATGGGCTTATGAAAGACAGGTCCTGCTTGATGAACCTGATGTCCTTCTACGACAAGGTGACCCACCTGGCAGATGAGGGAAAGTCTGTGGATGATGTCTGCCTGGACCTTAGCAAAGCCTTTGATACTACCTCCCACAGCATCTCCTGGAGAACCTGGCTGCTCATGGCTTGGACAAGTGTACTTTATGCTGGGCTAAAAGCTGGCTGGGCAGCCGAGCCTGAGGAGTGGTGGTGGATGGAGTTACGTCCCTCTGGCAACCGGTCCCAGGTGGTGCTCCCCAGGGCTTGGTACTGGGGCCAGTCCTGTTAATCTTCATCAATGATCTGGACAAGGGGATCGAGTGTGCCCTCAGTAAGTTTACAGATGACACCAAGCTGGGGGGAGTGTTGATCTGCTGGGGAGTAGGAGGCTCTGCAGAGGGACCTGGGCAGGCTGGGCCGATAGGCCGAGGCCAGCTGTATGAGGTTCCACAAGGCTCAGTGCCGGGCCCTGCCCGCGGGGCACAGTGACCCCAGGCAGCTGCAGGCTGGGGCAGTGGGCTGGGAAGCTGGAAAGGACATGGGGGGCTGGCTGACGGCCGGCTGAACATGAGCCGCAGTGTGCCCAGGTGGCCAAGGTGGCCAACGGCATCCTGGCTTGTATCCGAAACAGCGTGGCCAGCAGGACCAGGGAAGGGATCATCCTCCCTGTACTCGGCACTGCTGAGGCTGCACCTCAAATAGCGAGTTCAGTTTTGGGCCTCTCGCTCCAAGAGGGATGTAGAGGTGCTGGAGCATGTCCAGAGGCGGGCAACGGAGCTGGCGAAGGGGCTGGGGCACAGGTCTGATGGGGAGCGGCTGGGGGGGCTGAGGGTGTTTAGCCTGGAGAGGAGGCAGCTCTCGGGGACCTTATTGCTCTCAGCAGCTGCCTGAAAGGAGGCTGTAGGCAGGTGGGGGTCAGTCTCTTCTCCCAGTCAACAAGTGACAGGACAAGAAGACAGCCTCAAGTTGCACCAGGGGAGGTTTAGATTGGATATTAGGAAAAATTTCTTCCCTAAAAGGGTGGTGAAGCACTGGCACAGGCTGCCCAGGGAGGTGGTGGGATCACCATCCCATGAGGTGTTTAAAGAATGCATAGCTGTGGTGCTTAGGGACATGGTTTAGTGGTGGGCTGGGCAGTCCTGGGTTAACGGTTGGACCTGATGATCTCAAAGGTAAAATGATTCTATGATTCTATATAAGCCCAAGCAGAGACCAAAGAACCTCCTACATCTCATGATGACCGTGAAGCAATTTGTGCTTGTCATTGGCCCCAAAAAGAGTCCTCGTCAAGCTGATAGGGAAGCAACTGAGGATCGAAGGCAAGATTTAAACACCAGGGACAGGACTGGAGCCATCTAGTGCCACAGAAAGGTCATCTTCCGTGCTCACATCCAGCAAGGGCGAAGGAATATTATGGTATTAAAAACAGAACAGCAAGATTTTCACTAAGAAGATATTTTAATCATTGTTTAGAAGTTTGAGAAGGAGAAATAAAGAGCACAGCTATGCTCATTTGAGAGCCTTTTGCTTCATAAGCGGTCAGAGAAACAGGGAAAGGCCAGCTGGAACAGCAGCACAGGCTCTGGCTCTCTGGGTCTTCGCAGCCCGAGGCCACCTGGCATGATTAATTGCAAATGATAAACAAGTTCAATGTTACTCAGACTCTTGCTCATAGAAGCACATATAGTTAATACTGAAATATTTATATGTGGCATCTAAAATACATCTTATATTCCGCATCTAAACAAATCCAAAGCTTCACGCATGATGAACCTGGTTTTCACATGAGAGTAAGACATATTTTAAATGCTTGGCTCCTGTGGGATGTGTCAGACACCTTTCTGTGACTGTGCTTTCAGTTATACTATTAGCCAATACCCCATAGTCACAGAACAGTTTGTACTCTTGCTAAGACTTTTTGTGACAATCTGTTATCAGACAAATCGTAAACAACCACAGCAACGCAATCATCTAGTTCTTGCAAACTGTGACCAGCTTGAGCTCCTGGTTTGGTATCAATAGAAAACCATCGCAAGCTAGTGTCCAGAGAAGTAATGGCCTGCCTTTCTGTGCTGATTTTTTTCCCCCTTCACTCAAGACAATTAAATTAATATATTAATGGAGTCTGATTATGTATCATCTTTAATTCACCTACTGAACCTACTGGTTTCAAGTTCCCAGAAGCTGAAGGACTCGCTTGTCGACAGATGTTCTTGCTGCACATTAGTTACGTCTAAGCACACCAATGCCATTTTGTTGTATAACAAAATAATTATCAGTTTTACGATATCCTAGTTAGATAGGGATTATAACAATTCAAGTTAGAGGAAATGGCACACCATTGATTTAAGTCATCTCTCCAGATAACACAGCCAAGCTATAACACAGCAAGTAGTAACAGTCATTATTAGTTCCCACTTAACGATGCTACCCTTCCTTAAACATCAAACTTTCAATTATACCATGGCAGTAAATAAATGCTACTTATACAAAGCTTGCAGCTTAGGTGTTTTATAGATGAGTATGTGGGAAGCATTGTGAAATATCAACTGATAGTTAATATTTAAATTGCTGCTCGTTTACACTTTAGGGAAGTTTCATTGCTGCTATTTGCAAAGAATTTCAAAGCTCAGGATTCAGTGATTCACTTCAAGATTTTTTATAAACAGCACTATGTTCAAAAATCAAACCAAACCAAACCAAGAAACAACTTATGACAAGGAAATCTTCCGGCTTCCAGGGCACAGAATGGGTTTTAAACACAGTGACTGGGGTTGTTTTTTTTTTTTAATGTCTTGAAAGAACGGGTTCTTTGGTCATACTTTCTTTGAGCATACTCAGGGAGGGAAACTCT
Organism: Ibycter americanus; assembly: GCA_035590275.1. Taxonomy (NCBI): domain Eukaryota; kingdom Metazoa; phylum Chordata; class Aves; order Falconiformes; family Falconidae; genus Ibycter; species Ibycter americanus. The sequence continues at coordinate 19,497,464 of JAVJGI010000063.1, forward strand.
TCTGTCCTGGATGCCTAAAGCTTACAGAAGTCCCTCAGAAGTGTCAGGAAAATGGTTCTACAGAGGATAATCTGCAGTTTGAAGCAACACAAAAGAGATTACTGCCTTAGCAATGGCATCATTTACTTTAACTAGTGATGGTTTATGTCATACACATAAACATGCCTTGTAATTCAGACTCAATTCCACCAGTACTACAAGCATCAATTTAAAAAATCAAATTCATTTTTCCTAATGAATTTTGCATTCTTTTCTGTAAGGTACTCCAGACAGATAGGACATGAAAGCCTTTAGCAACCATGCAGAGAGAGAGAAACACATTTAAGCCCTGCATGTACTCCCAGTATTTCTTCACTGCTTTGCCTGGGGTGGCTCCCTACCCACATACTGCTGTTCACAGAGCCACTCCCAGTTGTCCACATGTACCTACTAGGCACCTGAATGAAACCAGGGACCTCGCAGGTTAGTACCACAGCTCTGTACGAATCTGAGTTCCTTTTGTTAGCTCTTGGTCATTAAAGCAATGGACTTTCAGTCAATTGCATAGCTCAAGGTAACATTGGAAAGATGCAGCAAAGCCTTGCAGGGTTAAGAAAGTGGAGATTCAGAAGCAGAGCTCTGCTGAATATTTAACCGTACTTCATTTTAATCCCATTTTGTTTGAATTTAATGGACTTTTCCTAAAGGAAGACTGTCTAGAATCACATAGCTGTAGCAAGATGTTAAAAGAGAAAAATTCAAAACTTACTTAGCTGTCACCTTCTTCCAACTTGCTTTGTGTCTCAGCCTCATCAGGTCAACAATGATACTCTTGTTTTCTTCATGGTCTATGCAGTCCCTGTCGAAGAAATTGGATGCATTGAAAAGATCTCAGTCTTCACTGGGTTATGAATTACGGAAGTACATTTCTTAAATAACTAACCTGAATGTGTGCTAGCACCAACAGTAAGACGTTCTACGAACCCCCAAACTTCATTAAAAAGAGGGAAAAAAAACCCCAAACCAGCAATTCTACAATTACTCACTTTCTTAACAAAGCAAATATCATAAACTTACATCCAAAATTCAGTTAATCCTGCCAGTAAAGGTAAGCCATATTGGCTAAGCAGATACCAGTTCACGTAAAAAGAAGGGAGGGGTGGGGGGGAATAGAGAGCGTGTGTGTGCACGCTACCGCTCTACTACAGCCAACGCTCTCTAGAGAGCACCTTTGTCTCTCCTATTCTTGTCCTTAATCCCGAAACCCAGCCAGTCTTCCTCAGGTGGGAACCCTATCAGCATCCTGCTCTTTATCACCTGGGCACTGCCACATTCACAAAACAACTCTCGTTTCTTCCTCCTTGATGGAATCCTGCCACTCCCTCCTAAAAACCAGAAAAATGCTACAATGCAACTGGAATTTGGGGCCAAATCTGGCAATGTAAGGCGTGAATCAGACACACTGCTACGCAGGGATAAAAAAGCAGCAGAAAAACTGGAGCAGCTCAGGACCCATTAGGGCAACAGAATGATCTGCTGGAGGGAGTCAACTTCAAACCAGGTCAACAGTGAGGAAAACCGTGTGAGTGCCAAGCTGCTCTTCAGTGCACTGTCAGGATCGGGCTGACAAGCTAGTCACTGGTCCTGTCGCCAAACACCATCAGCAGGGAGGCAGCACCTCTGCTTGCCTTACAGGAGACCCGTGGAGCCCATCCCCATTCTGTGAGAGAAATTTGGGGAAATTGTGTGCTCGTAACACGTTTCATTAGGGATTCCTGGGCTTTGACATTCACAGCTTTCAAAAATCAACAGTTTAAATGGATTTGTTACACAATATTTAAACTTCAAATATTCAAATTAAAACAAATGATAGGGTAAAATATTCAAAATCATTCTGGTGATTTATCATTTATTTTATTCCTAAAAATAAAATGCAGCTGCCTGCTTAGAAAACCTGCTCTTAGGCATACAAACTCATGGGGTTCCCAGGAGACTTAAGCTCCCAGGTGATCAGAATCTCTTTAAAAAGTATGACATAGGCTCCAAATCACTGCAGTGCTTTTGAAAACTGCACTGTTATTAACATATTCTATCTTCTGATCATCACATGAAAACGTGGAAATGTTTGGGTTATAAAAAACAGTACTACAGACAATCCATCAGCAAACTGATAAACTAAATTTTTGTTTAAAATATTCAAGCCATCTCAGCTACTTAGAAGCTATCTTTGCAGCCAGGCATTAGCAATGTCATTGTTGCCTCTGCCCTGCCACACTGCATTATCTTCATAATTATTTGGGAATCCAGAATAACAATTTTGACCATGATAAAAAGATAGCCTTGAATTACAGCCATTAAAGAGACCCACGGCATTTTTATTTAAGCATCCCAGAGGATTTATTAGGAGCAATAGCTTCAATTAAAAATTAAGACTCACTTATGTAAATTAGCAAAAGCAGGAATACTGTTTTAGTTAGGTAGATATTCTACATATAGAGCAAAAATAGACAAATCTCTGAAATTTTAGTTTCATTAAAAGAAGTCTTGGTATCCAAACATCTCTGGTTAGAAAATAAACTTGAAATACAAAATTAGAAAGCTTTCCATAAACTCCCATAAATTTCTTGCTTTATTTGTCTGGCTCAGGTAACTGTGACAATTTTTCCCATGCCCTAATAACATAGCAAATGGATCAAATTCAATACCTACAGAGTTGCAAAACAAGGGATTTGGCTTCTTGTCTCTGCACTAGCAAGGCATGCAGAAGAAGAAAGTCCTAGAGCTGTGTGAAGCAAGGTTATCTCTGAATGTAAGAAGACATTCCAAGTATGTTGGTCTAATTGGTAGACAAATTTTAGGTCAGGTTTTACTTCATTTTTATCATATCTTTTATCTTATAATTAGTCATTAAAACAACCAGCGGTCTAAAATTCCTCCTGCAAAACAAACGCTAAAGGAAATACCTGAAAGCTTATCCAAGCTTGACAAATCCCCCAACCTAATTAAAATCACTGAAAAAAACAGGCAGCTCCTTCCTCTCTGTAATTTATGGCCCTGTTCTCCCTTTTTTCACCCTCTGTCATATTAAAACAAAGTTTTAGAAAAAAAGTCCATCATAACTGTATGAACTAACCGTGGCCTTTTAAATCTAGTTCAAGAAAAACACACCGAAAGCAATTTGCATTCGCTCATGACTAACACAACCCTTTTGATGTTACTGGAAAACAGAGAAGTTTTATTTTGAGAAGTAACTATCCCCAAAATCAAAGGCAGCATTGTTACTGGAAAAGCCCTCCCTGTGCGCAGGTGTCCGCTCTCATCGGTACCACCCGGCTTGCTCGTCAGAGGGTTACTTCAGGTATCTGCGCTGGGATCATCAGTCCGTCATTTATTCCGTGAGGTTCGCCAGTGCTGAGGAGGTGAATCGCGTGTGAGCGAGGGCTGTGTTTTCTACGTATGACTGAAGTATCTGATTTTAAGACATCCTTTCACAGGAACGCGGCGTCCCCAGCCCGGCGATCAGCCCCGCTCCGGCACTAGCTGTGCTGCAAGGCCTTGTGTCGCTCGTGCTGGGTGCTGGGGGCACGTACACGGGCCTTGGGAGCCGCTTTTCCGCTTGCATTCACAGCAGGCAGAGAGCACTCCTCTGCCTCATGGTTTACGCTACTGACACCTACTACACCCACCGACAGCCACCGGCTTTGCGGTCGACGTGATGAGTAGACTGGCTGGTCTTCTGTCAAAGCGGGAATGAGTAGGGAAGAGTCCCGCTCGCTCTGCCACTAACGGTAGCATCACAAGCCCGGCTGGAAGAGGGACCCACTGCTCCAGCGTGCCTGGCGGCGGCAGCCAGCCTAGGAGCCAGCAGGCGCTTTCTCCCGCTTCCACTTGCCACGCCGGGCGAGCCAGAGCACCGTGCGCCCTGTGCTCCGCCGCCCGGCTGGGAAAACCTGGCCGGCATCTCTGAACACGGCAAACCCACAGCCGGTCGCCATCGGCGCTTTGGACGGGCAGGACCGCAGTCTGCGTTTCTCTGTCTAGGGGATCCAGATCAAATAGATCGCATCTAGTGGTTTGAATTATCTGTATTGAATTTTCCACTCAAACATGTATTTAAAGCAGTTTCAGCTCCTCCCTCGGGAGGGCCACAGCTTTTCACTGGTGAAACGATCTGGTAGTTTCTGAGAGCTCCTTTGAGTCCAGTGAGGAATCTCTTTTTGAAAATCCCCCCGTCTCTGAAGGATCCGTGGCCTCCAAATATGCTGTATTCTGACAACAAAGATTATTCCTCTTCATTCCCATTCTCTGAATGTACCATTTGTGACACTTCCCTTGACGGAGCTGTCACCAGCCGTTTGGGGACGCAGGCAGCATCTTTCACTGAGGCAGGACCGGCTGCCGCCCTGCGGAGCCGCGCACCACGAAGCCCTCTCCTGTCTCCAGTGACCCAGCACGGCGTTCGCCCCTCTGCAGCCGGCTGTTGATACCAGTGTGCCGTGCAGTATAAATGGGAAGGATGCAATTATAGAGGCAGGACAAGATCTCCTTTAAAATAGAAGATGATACATGATGGTGGTTGTTCTACATGCTTGAAAAACAGCAACTTCACCAGTGACTAGCTAAAATCAATCATACATGGGCTGGGCTGATTTACTTTAGGAGTGATCCTAAGACTTTGCAGGAGAAGCGGGGAGGGAATATTAGGGAATGCTGGGTTTATGCCATGTAAGAAATACAGTTGTAAATTTGCAATCCATGCACTCCAGGAAAAAATGCAGAAACCTGAAAAAATAAAAGTCTTTCTCCCTTTGGCCATATTAAAAATGCATGTATTTGATGAAACTTAACCATTAGAATCCTAAAGGGCAAAATTCAGTATTCTCTAGCAAAGGAGCACACCCTGACTACCCTTGTTTTTAGAATTCTTACCTGTAGAAATTTGGCTTTGTAAGACTGACCTGTTTCATATCCCCTGCCTCAACTACAACTCCAAAGTCTCAGTGAATTTGCTCTCAGTTTTGAATCACCATTATTTAGCATTGCCAGGAAAAAAAGTCATGTTTCAAACATTTCTGTCATTGAAAGGATTAACCCTTAGCTTTATGGTCAAAGGACTTATTAGCAGGGTCTTCACAGATCAAATGCCCATTTTTGTGCAATTCATGTTAGTTATTTAAATTGCAGCAGATGGTAATTTTTTCAGCAAAGAAAAATTTTGAGTGTGTTGCTTTAGGACAAGATAAATAAGGTTGATCTTCAGATGCTTATAGATGAAGATCTGTTAAAGCTTTAGGCCTAAAATGCAGATTTCTTGTCAACTTTAATTAGCTTCTGTGAACCCTAAATGATGTAGTTATTTAAAATCAGTCAGGGTGAAGAAAAGCAGCTTTGCCAATTTTCTGTTGTTCACCCTCATGCAAAAAGATGGCAAAGGGACCCTGCAATGCTGTGAATTCTGTGTCAGTGAGAAACGTAATCCCAAGCCCTGGCATTACAAAATGACTCAGAAGGACCTGAGAGACACTAAAATGAGAGGAACAAGTAATTCCTTATACAGAAATCAAAGTGCAGATGTGCTAAGCACGACGTCAATGTAAACCTGTGATATTTTTTGACAGAGAAAAGCACCTGCAGGGGAGATATGCTAAGAAATCTCTGCAGTTATTTCATTCAAGATACTTCATTCACAATACCACAGTGGTGTTGCCCCTGTTGTTCAATAACTACGCTCATACTTCAAGGTGAGTGTATGCTAACAGTAATAATAGACAAGAATGCATTTTGAAAGATGCTGGCATTATAGAAATGACCATGGGCCCTATTCATTAGTTACGCCAATTCATTAGGCAAATTTTACAAATCCTTATTCTTCACGTCAGTGCACTGCTTGGAAATGCTCTCTCTCTAGTTACATTTTACAAAGTGGGAGGGCAGCAGCTTTTGTTATTTTTAAGCAACAGAATAGTTTGTGCTTTTCTTTATCTTTCCCAACAAAAGACTATTTGGGGAATCGATCATTTTCTGGAAATCACATACTGCTGCAGGAACTAAGAAGATTGGGTGTATAGAATATAAATTTTAATTACAAAATTAACCAGATTTCAGATCACTAATTTGTCCTTCAATAGAAAACCCAGCATCAAAACTACCTGCTACCTCTTGCAAGGAAGAAGCAATACATTGCTTCAGGACATGTCACAGAAAAAAATCAAGGTCATCACATATACATTCTCCATCGTGGAGACTGCTAGTTGTGCAAAACAAACAGAGAATAACTAATAACATGAGATGCAATTACTAAGGCTACCTAAAAATAATTTTTAAAAAGGTAACAATTAAAAAGGTAATTTAATTCAAATAACATTCAAATAAATGTGGGCATGTCTCATCTAACATATACTGTAAGTTACCATTAACAATCCTAGCCTATTCTACCTTCTTCTCTAAAAAGAAGGGAAAGCAGATTCTTTTCTGATATGGAAGTTCTGGGTCATTGCAGTTTCACAATAATTAGATCAAACTCAGCACTGCAGTCACTTCAGTTGCATGTAGTATAAGATGGTCACTTCTCCACCATCGGCCTAATTTCAGCGCTATCTGAGCATCTGCTGTCACATTAGGAAGGTGGACGCTTTTGCTCATTTGTAGATCTGTGCAAAGAGAAAACGAGGATATTCCTACTCCTCCACGATATTACAACCCCTGGACAACTGCAACATTTGTAATGACTGCATGAGTCATTCTGAATGTTCTTCAGTCAGGTATAAACAAACACCTTCCAATTATGATGAGGGTCTTTTCTATAGATACATAAATTCAGGATCCTGGAGCTGTTTAATAGCTCTGTGCCTCACTCAGACTCTCAAAATAGATCTGAAATAGTACTTGAGTGAGGACTTTTGCTTTCTGTACAAGGCTATATTAACTTGTTTGCTTACCAGACACAGGCACAACAGACAGCGTGCTGGTATTAGATACATACTATCACCACAAAGATTTTGTTATGCCTGACCTTCATATGAAGATATATGATCTGTGCGTCCTGTTATCTCCATCAATATACTGGGTATTCACAAATAGATGGACACGCAACTGGTCGTGTCTAATTATGTCCAATGTATATGAGCAAGTGACTGATACTCAGGGCTTGTTTGTCTTCAGCAAACACCCAGCTATGGGAGGTGGGCTGGGAAACCCACGATAGTTTCTACAGCCTGTAATTGTAAAATGAACTTGCATTCATCATTGGGCCTAAAAGGTCACTATCGGGGGGGGGGGGGCCCCG
>JAVJGI010000063.1:19507755-19521178 GCA_035590275.1 Ibycter americanus
GCCTCTCCGCGGGCCGCGCCGCGCCGGCCCCGGGCACCCCCGCCCGCCCCAGCAACACGGCGGAATGAAGACCCTGCCTGGCTCCGAGGCGTGAAGAGGACGGAAATCCCCGAATATTATCGCGAATATTCATGTAGTGCCCGTCCTCTCTGCCAGGAACCCTCTACCCTCACGCCATTCGCACCGCATGAACGGAGAACAAAGCGGAGAGTACTTGCCCCAAAGAGTTCTCCGTCTGGAGCAGCCTGAGCAGGAGGCGGTGTGACCTGTGGCCATTTTTCTCCCGTTGTCTTGCTGATGCTCTCTGCCGTACCCGTGTTCTGCCTTTCTGCTTATAGCCATGCCAGGACAGGTGTCAGGGCACAGGTAGCGTGTTTCGTCTTCACCGCTCCTTGCTGCTGGACCAAAGGGTGCGCGTGTTGACAAAGCATCCTTAGCATTTGTAATTTATCGCTTCTGGCCAGCCGAGAAATGATCCAAGAGGAAATCCCCCTTACAGGCTGGGATGGAAAGAGCGCAATACATGTGTGATAAGATTTTGTTGTAGTAGCTAATGAGCTCTACGAATCACAGTGGCATTTTTCTGGGAATGCAGCAGGTAAAATGATAGCTAGTATCTGGCAGCAGGAAAAGAGCATATGTCCTAGCTTTACTTTCTGATGTAGAATCCTAATTATTTATCTATTTACTCCTGTGCCCAAAGAGTCCCTGCAAGGAGAGTTCCAAAGGAAGCTTTACAAGGAGCTGCTGAAAAATTACAACCCTCTGGAGCGACCGGTTGCAAATGATTCCCAGCCACTCACTGTCTATTTCACTCTCAGCCTCATGCAGATCATGGATGTGGTGAGTCTGTAACCTTCTAGGAAACTATTTCTTTAGAAGGATGGATTTTTCCTTCCTAGAATGGAGATTTGTGATAGCAAAGGAAGACTGCAAGACAGTTGGAAAGCACAAATGGTTCAAGACACAACGCCAAATTTTGACTGCCTTTTTAAAGAAGTGAACTTAAAGTTTGCTTCTTTCTTAGCTCTCTTGTCGATATCTCCCTACCCTCGGCAGTATGAAATATTTGAAGTGAAGCTCAAACTCAATCCTTTGCCTTTTGAATCCTTAAGTGTACTTAAAACAAACAAGAAGTGTAGTCTAGGTGTGGGGGGATATGCAAAACCAAGCTTCTTGATTTCTGGTGGTCACTAAAGAGCTTCTTATTTTTGGAGACGGGGGCGGGAGGGTGGGGTGGAGGAAGAAGTGGGTGTCCTGGCCAAAATTCAAGTTATGTTATTTCTTATGTTATTTAGACAAGATTCTGCATGCTATAGGCTTAAAATTTAGCTGCTCTATTTGCAGCTACCAGTTGTTTAGTATATGAGTAGATGCTCTTGTGCAGTGCTTGGCATGCTTGTAAAATGCACTGCAGGATCTTTTGGGTTCAAATGTGAGCAATTTAAGCTTCATCTGTTACAGCAGCACGGAGACGTAACTCTACATATAAGTGGGTTTACAGTATTCATTTTTACTGAATTCAACTAGCTATGGCTACTAACAAAGAAGTTAATTACTTAAAACTAGTATTAACCACAAAATGCCATTATCTTTTGACCAGAAGCTTAAAGTTTGAGGCACAACAAAATTTAAAAGAAGAGAGAAAGATGGGATTATTCATGACAAGTAGTGTGTTTTCTGTTCCCTTACAAGCTGCCGATTGCCGAAAGCCAGACTGTTCATTTAGTATCTGAAGGTCAGCACACAGACACAGAACTCTGCAGGTTTAAATGCTCATAGTTCCTATGCACATTTTTGCAAGTTTTAGATTGATTAGCCCTAAGGTGAAAACTACAATGTGTATTTCCACTGTGATATTTACTGTTTGCTAAAGTAAGAGTAGGCGGTCGTAGCAAGCTGTTTCAGTGTCAGTGCCACTAAAGCCAACAGGCAAAAGATGTCAGTTCCATCCTTGTCTATGGCAGTTGAGTTTTAATATATGTGGTACCAATGAGCTGAACAGAAACTATGTGGAGTCATATATTCTTTGCATGATGGCGATGGAAGAATTGTTTTATGCAGAGTACAACAATTTCAAAAGGTGCTGGCAGACTGAACTCGGTGGAGACTGGCTGTACTGCACAGGCATCTGAGAACTAGGAGAGGACAGCCAGGTGTTAGACCAAAACTTTGATGTGAGATAAAAGCCGGTACCGGTGGGCTGATGCAACAGGTGACACTAACATCGCATTAACTGTATGTGGGCATGCTTTTGTTATTGATGATGATTATTGTGGGTGGGTTTAGAGATGCTGAAATAAAGGAGGTCTCCTCGTGCTGAACACTGCAGACACAAGTAGTATGTGACTTCAGGCACAAAGAGTTAGTCTAAATAGACAGGTAAACAAGAGTGGCTTTGAACAATTGGAGACAACAGAAAAAGTGTGAAAGCAAGGAACAACACAGAAGTAATAAATGATACTGAGTTAGTAAGGGATAAATTAATGTAATGATTCATTTTCTAATTGGATTCTTTTAGAATGTGTCAAGATAACACAAAGAAAGGGGCATTTGATGGGCAGTGGGAATCAGGAGGACAGGGCAGGTCAGAGGAAACCGAGAGATGGAAGCTGAAGGGAAGAGAAGGAAGGGTAGCATGGGACAGGCAGTGCTTCAAAGGTCTGAATGCCTGAAGGTCCCCATCTGGGTTACTGCCACAGCTATTCCCGCTGGCTCAAACCCTCATGGGTCTCTTGGCATGTATGGCAGGGAAGGTAGAGGACAGGACAGTAATAACCACTGCGTTCTCTGGGCCTCGTATCATCTGCGTGACGGAGCTTTGGTCTACCTGCTCCTCCCAGTGCAACAGGCCCCTCAGGGGCTTCTGCAGCAGCTCGTACTGGCTGGAGTCTGCAGATGCAACTATACATTCTCTATAGCTCTAGCTAGACTCATGTCTCTGGCAGTAATAGGCCAGTATGTTCAGGAAAGCTTAGCCAGCCTGTTCAAACTGAGCACCTGAAAAACCCCCTGCACTTCAAATCTGTCTCTGCAGAACGTGGCACAGTACAGGGTGCTTCAACTGAATCTTAAACCAGGCTTCCATAAAAGCCCTTCCCAACCATGGACTTGGTTTACAAGGCCGCCTTCTGTAGCTCCCTGTTGGGAGCTGACCTCCTGCTGCAGCGTGTGCCTTCTCACAGCTACTGGAGGAGCTTTGGCTTTGGTACAGAGCAGTACAGTCGCCTTCAAAGGATTTTTCTACAACTGTCTGTTCAGGAAAAATTTCTCTAGTGCTTGGTTTTTATCCTGGTTATCAAAATAAGCCCTGATATTGTGAGGTTTCTGTTTGGTTGGTTTTGTTACTGTTAGCACTACACTACATACAATTAATTTCAGAATTCTTTCAGAACAGGAGAGCTCAAAAAAGCACTTTGATCCATGATAAGAGAGCGCTGTGAACAGACCAGTTCCTTCCCTGGCTTTCAGAAATTGCACTTCTGGTGTCCTTCTATATAGCCACGTTTGGCCTGAATATGTTACGCTAACGTGTTTTTAAGTATTAACCACCCTGGGAAAGGTTTGTTGTGTGGCCAGACCCTCCTAGTGATGACCTACCTTACAGGAACCTTCTTTGTGTCATCAAAAATGTTTCCTGAATAGAAGAAGCTCAATACCCACGAGAGTCTTTTCCTACTTAAATTACATCCGTACTCTAAAGGTTTCCTTGGTGTTGCTATGAGTTAATAGTGGGGCGCGCTCCTCCTCGCGCTGCTGACAGGGCTGTACCCATGCCCTTGCCTCCCGCACGAACAGTTGGCGGTCGGAGACACGAGTGGCTCAAGGCCAGCAGGCAGTCAGCTTCACAGAGTTAATTTCTTCTGGAGTTGTCAAGTTAAATGAAAAACCGTACAAACTGAAGGGCAAATATCCACAGATCATTAGCCAATCTGGGTATAGTCAATGACTGGCAGTCTCGGCTAATATGGTTTGGAAGGGAGTTTTTGATCCTATGTGCCTTTCAAAAAGAGGAAAAAAAAAAAAAAAATCCCTTCATAATCAGTAAGAAGCCATAGTTTCTGTACTGGCAGTTTAGTTACAGCTCATTGTGCTTGCTGTAAAACTGACTGCATTTCTTTCTCAGAGGTCTGGGATTGACAGGCAAAGAAAAACCAGCCATGAAGTAAATTAAGCTTCACAATATAAAACAAATGAGTTTTCTTCATTGTCAACAAGAAGCAAACGCTGGTGGGGATGACAGCTACTCGCAATAACAATTACTGGTTTAACAAGCTACAAGCAAAACATATCACCATCATACTTCCCTGTAGTTTATATATTCACTTTACTGGCTTCCCAGCTGATGGCAGCTGTACTGGGGGTTAGGCCGATCCAGAGCAGATCTGTCAAATCCCTGCCAGGACGGACTCAGCCAGGCTGGATCCTGGCTGCTGCTCTCCCTTACTTGAAGCCTCTTCCATTCCACTCTGACTTTGCTGATAGGAAAGGAGAGGCCGTGTATGAAGTCTTTGCCAAATACAGTGGGTGTTTCCTACCTCATGTTTTTAGTTTAACCCTTTCCTTCTAAAACTAACAAGTATTTCTACTGTGTGCTTGCAGATACACTTTTCTTTCTATTGGTATTGCATATTAATATGCACACTTAATATCAGGACTATGTAATGAGGGGCCTGTAAGTGCCGATTGCCTCAACTTAGTTTAGTTCACTAGAAAATAGAGTTAATGAACTGCCTAATGAGAATGCAAGCTGGCACAGTAAATTATACGAAGCATTGCTTTGGGGAGGGAAGGCTGGCAGTGTGAGAAGAGCGCAGTCTGGGGACACAGAAGAAGAGAGCTAGGAGGCTGGGGGAGTGCTTAGAGGAGAGGTGGGAATGCATGGTAGACCTGAGAGACAGCAAAGGAGTCTGGAAGAAAGGTGGATTTTAGGTGGAAGAGGATGGGAGGTGAACTGGAAAGAAAGGTTTGAAAGGAGTGGGCTTAATAAAAGCTTCTGTGTCAAGTTAATAAGAACTTTCAAGAGAGACATCCTAAGTATCTTTCAGTTTGCTTTATTCCTGTATTCCTTAATAGAAAAACCAGTGCTCTTAAACCTTTGCAAACAATCTTGCAATTAAATCATCCCGAAGTGAAAATAAAGCGGAGACAGCCAACTGGCCAAAAGTGTTCTTCAAGGACATTTCAGTTGTTATAATATCAGAAGATGGAATAAGAGGTTTCTTTTGCTTTTTATAATTTTTTATTTCAAATTTCTTGAAATGAGGAATGCTAAGCAGTTTGATGAAAGAAATGAAGAATAACATACTTCCTTTTCTGTTTTGCTGAAATCTTGTTTCAAAACTTCTTGCTGGAAAGCAGTGTATATTGAGTGAATAGCCTGACGATAAGCATCTCTCTGGATCTGAATGAGAGAATGTTTGGAAATTTCTGACTTAGGAAAACTAAAGAAATTTAAGAATAAACACAGGGAAAATCTTAATGGACAAATATGAAGGGTATCTGCATACCTGAGTGGCACGAGGGGAAGAGGGGTTAATGGATGTTTGTAGTTGGTCAAGGTCATAGTTTCAGTACAATGTCAAAAAAATAAGGAACATGATGTAGAGACACTACTTATTTTTCTTTACATCTCCCCTCATGGAAACCCCACTACCTGCACAAGAAGCTAGTCTTTGGCCTCTGCCTGTCTAGTATTTCACTGTTGGCATGGAGTATGAACCTAACTTACACTTAGGAAAAAACTTCCAGCATATGCACTTTAGAGAAACAGATTCCTGAAATATGCTGGTATTGTATCATTTCCACACTGGATAAAATTAAAGCCACCACTTTTTTAAACACTATGTGGAAGCAAACACCTTCTAACAGTCTTATTTCCTCTTTTTACATCCATCCCAGTAATACCATCAGAGGAGAATATTCAGCCGCTACCTGTTGGTTTGGAGCAAACACTAGGAATAGACATAGCAGCAGTGCTGTTCCTGCTCTGCTACATCTCATGCAGAATAGCACATGGCATAGAAAAACAAATACAGTGATCACAAAGGTATGAATTTGGTGCCTAGCCTGACATTTTTACAATAGCCATATTTGTATCTACTGTAAATTAACACAATTAAGAGAATCGTATCTGAGGGAATTCCATCCCCAAAGGTCAGGAGATGAAACCTTAGAAATTAATGCAAAATGATCATACATTTACATGCTGCAAATTACTGCTTGGAGACACAGACATGAAGAACTGAATACATTGAGATATACAGTTCAAACTCAATTTTTACTGCTATCTAAATGAGTTGAAGAGTCCTATGGTCTTATCTGAGTTTGGAAGGGGCCTCCAGAGGTCATCTAGTCCACCACTCTGCTCCAAATATGTCTAAACAGAACATGTTAGTCAAGTACTGAACAGTTCTGCAGAGAGAGAATCCACAACCTCCTTGGGCAACCTGTCCAGTATTAAACTATCATCATGGTAGACGCATTTTCCTAACATCTAAGCAGAACTTCCCATGTTCCAACTTGGGAACAACACTAAAAAACACCTCTAGAAAAATGAGGCACCTTCAACAAAATTGGGAACACCCCATACAGATACTTTTAGTGAAGCGTACCAGATTCCTTGACTATTTGCAGCAAGGTATGTATTTTGACTTGAATAAAGCCTTTCTGAATAACGTTCTTAGCAGAAAACTAGAGAATAAGGCCTTGGCAAACCCACATAGCAGAACTGGCTAGAAAATCTTAAGAGTAGTTGTCAGTGGTTTGCTGTCAAAATGGTGAGGTTTTAGTTACATGGTGAGATTCCCCAGGAACAAGTCAGTGTTTTCATTTCATCTGGAAATAGAATAAGTAATATTTTTATTAAATTTGCGGATGGCATAAGTTTGGGAAGGGTTCAGAGAATACTGAGGGCAAAACTAGAATTTAACATTGTCTTCTTGTAAAAGTTGAGTGAAAGGACTGGTTTGACCCAATTTGATGCACCTTTTTTTCAAGGCCTAAATTATGTGAAATTCTGAGTACTGTATTCTAAAAAGTATTTGGATGCACTGGAAGTCATCCATCTGCTGGAGGCTTTGGTTGTATTGCATTTAATTTGATGCCTAAGTGACCGGAACCAAAGATGGGTCAATACTCCCTCTATGTGAAGAAAGATATTTGTATTATTTTTATCATTCCATCAACTATACTTGTAGTCACAGTCCAGACTCTGCCTGTACTAGATGATGTGTAAACACAGCTGAAAAGATCATCTTTGTTGCAAAACATTTACAAACTAATTATATTTTGATAGACTAGATTCTTTTAACATCAGAATTGTTCATATAGTAACTGTTGAAGCATACAAGACTGCGTTAAATAAAACCAGCATAAAAATGCTGAAGTTAAGAGAAGAATTATTGCATGGGGATCAGACGAATGGCTTTCTGGTACTAATTTTCATTAATATGTCTTTCTGTGTGGAACTTGGGGCACCATTTTGTGAGTGTCCTAAGCTGATCTCAGTACTCTGCTGCTGGAAGGGATGACCTCACTAACTTCTGGCCTCACGTTCCTACCTACCCCTTCGGCTTTGTGCCGGTGCCTCTGGGACTGAGCAGTTAGCGGTACCCATTTTTTGGGTAGTCATTTTTCTAGGTGACTGACTTCGAATTTAGATCAGCTTGAACTACTCACAAACCTCTGCCTGTGGTTCTGTTTCACTTAAAATCTGTCATATATTTATAGCAAAAACTCAAGCTAGTTCCATCTCTATCTGAGCCAAGCCGCTAAACTTGCGAGAATGCCGGATCAATGCCGGCTTAGCTTGTGACTTCTGCAGCAAGGCTTGCAGCGACAAACATTTTGGGCGGTATGAATGTGTCAATTTTGGTCAGCTCTGATCATAAATGATTATTTTTTTTTGTAGTGGCTGAAGAATCAACATTTAATAATTTATTTAAGCAAGTTGAATTTAGTTATTTATCTACATAAATAGTCAAGTTCTTTCTTACGTTGCATAACACCATTTAGTCAGGAATCTTTCATGTTTCCGCCAGACAATTACTAGCTAATTAAATAATTTACTAAGCAACATTTTTCACTTATTTTCCAGTTTCTTCTGTTTCTTTTTTTAATTTCTAGTTAGGGGAAAGAAAAGTGCTGAACAGTTGTTTGTATGTAGTGAGCAGCAGCAGAATCTCCAGAGAAATCCTGTTCCTTTAGGCTGTTCAACTCACTTGTGCAGACCAAAGGAAAAATGAAAGCATGCAAACTTTTTTACCTTTACCTGAAGGCAGTCAAAGTTTGCTCATCCTACATTGCCCTTGGTTACTTGTATGACTTAGATTTATATATTCAAGGGCTTTCGTCCTTGTTTCATTTTACACAGTGTAAGTGATACAGTTGACTTCAATGACTTACATACAGTGCTTAGCAAAGCCTCTGCATGAGAATCTGCAACTCAGTATTTGCAATCAAATACCCTGGACCCACCGGGCACGATAGTAATGCAAAATATCTTGAAATTTGAAAAAGAAAATTATGCTGTCATTCAAAGAAGCAGAATAGCTTCTGTAAAGAAACAGACTATAAAACAAACATCTCCCCCGCAAAAATGAAAACAGAAGAAAGAAATTTAAATCTGGAAAGACGAATAAAGCAACCAAATCAAGAGGCTTGTTGAGAAATGGTGCTGAAGAAGTTCCTAAGCTGTTTATCAAACCTCAGCAGCCTCTTTGCAAACAATGGTTGTGGCAGAAGCTCATCAAATTTACATTATTCTTTTAATTTTTAGCATTCATTTGTGTACATTAGAAAAAGTCTCTCCAAGCTTTATTTTCCTCTCACTTTGCTGCTTCATCTTTATTCCCTTCATGCTAAGGGGAGAAACTATTTTCGCTTTCATCTTGCAGCCATTTCCATTCTACCATCATTTATTCCTGAGAGTTTAGAAAACTGGAACAGTGCTGGGATATGCTTTCCAATATTTTTAGTTAGTTTAATACCTATGAAAGTTACTGGATTATAACAGAAAACAGAGTATTCTGCTTCCCCAAGAAATAAGAGGAACAGACCTTTTCAAATAACAGTGTAAAATACTCTGATAATTGATCCACTTAAACAAGCAGACAGCTCCTCTCCCTGCCCTACTGTGGTGGGAATCTGGTAACTAAGACAAACCGCAACCTTATTTCTGTGGCATTTGTCCGTTTTTCCTGTGCATCTAAGTACCTTCTGGCTTTTTTGACTATTTTCTCCTTCAGCGTTTTTCTTTTACCTAGACTTCTCAAACAGTGTTAGATCTGGAGAGATATTTCAAACAGTCTCTATTCTGTGAGATGGAATGAGAAGCACAGAATTTACACGAACTGAAGGCAGTTTGCAGGAAGGAAAAAGGACTGACTAAAGGCTATTAAAAGACTTCTGGTAATGGGTAACTGGATGACATTAGAGATGCTCATTGTGTGTGGAAATCAGAACTTCTGTTCTGCTTTCTGCTTCCACATGAGAGGACTTTGGAATTGTAGTACAAATCACAGTTGGGGTTTTTCTGTTTGTTTGTATGAGTAAAGTAAAGCAAGCAGTTTCTCTAATATTTTTCTCATCCTTTGTGATATAAATAATCAGCATGAATCATAAAAGCTCAGTACTTAATTTCTTTGTTTTCTGACTACATTGGTATGGATGCCCTGTTAACTTACACAGTGAGTAGACATCTGCTGGTGTGCCACTTGTGATGAAGAAGGTTTGCGTCTTGACTGTGAAAAGTATGATTAAGGTCCTAGAAAACAGTCTCTGTTGTGAGGGATTGCTGTAGAGCACAGGGACCACAACATAAAGCTTTCACATTTTACACAGGACCTCTTACTAGAGCAACAGAATTTGCAAAGTCACATAATTTAGTAATTATTACTTGTCTTCACTAATTGGCTAATAAAGCAAAATTACAGCACAAGACATAAGTTTTGGGAGTCAGGTCTGGCTAGCTAACACTTGTTCTTATACTAAGCTTTTAATTCACAGAAGTTTGGGGACTGAAATGAATATACTCCAGGTAATATTCAGAATTGTTCCTTTTTTTTTTTTTTTTTTAAAAGACTATATAAAATTAAAATGACAGTATTTCTGTCATGTTCAAGTACTAGACAATATACCGTGTCGCTGCTTAATACACAAGTTCATATCCTTTGTTTTGACCCTGTGGATCAGCTTATTACAGCCTGTGGAAGTGGTATGCGATGTTTGAGAGCCCCATATTTAGCAGTGTTCTTGTCCTCGGACAGCGGAGCTGCGCTGCTCTCCAGCGGCTGAGCATCTGGCTCCATGGAGTGCACCACAAAACGTACAGCTGTGGCGTCAGCCGGTGCGCTCGGTGTGTGCGGTCTAGTCTCTCTACTCGTCCGCTGTCATTTCTGTGCACACACAAATTACATGCTCTATAAATCTGGTGGTTCTTGAGAAAGCCTGTTTTACTGTGCACATAAAGCAGGGAGTTGACTTTGTTTTGCCTCTGACTGCGGTGTCAGTGTGCGCTGAGGAAGGGGTTCAGATGCAGGTGGTTGCCCCTGCTGGACCCGTTTCTTTTCTGGAAAGTCTTCTGGAAGTGCTGGGGGCAGATGCTGTGGGCTGGATGAATTACCTGGGGAAAAGCAACCCGCACCTAAGCAGCACTGCCTCTGCCCCGCTCCTCTAACCTGGTACGTGTGGGTCCGCAGTTTGGTAGGAAAGGTGCTGCGGCAGTCTCAGGGACGATGGCACGGGAAGGCAGGAGGTGCAGCTACAGCAGTGCACCCAACCGCTGGCACCATCCTCGGGAACACCCGTGTTACCAGAGGAGCCTGGGGACTAGCTTAGATTACCAGTTGTGGTTTAACATTTTAAAACGGTAGTCCTCATGGGCTGTGGCTCCTGAGCAATTGAGTAGGTAGTATTCTGTGTCTCTTCCCTCTTTCATTTTAGGGTTGTATTCTCAGGCCCGCGTGGATACGGTGCCTGCTTTTCTCTCGGAAAAGCACACAGTATAAAAAGTTTTCAGTAATTTACAAATCTAATCGCGCTGACAGTGGTTGAACAAAGTATTGTCGATGGATTGCAAGCAAACACTTTTCTATCTATGAACAGTGTATTAACATAGAAACATTCAAATGTTAATTACTTCAAATTTAGATGATACAGATGTGAATTCTTCAGTTTCTCCTGAACTCCTCACCATGGTCACCTGAATAGACTACTGAACAATCCAACTGCTTCCTATCTAAATATATCTCTGAGTTACAAAAAAGGCAAAGAAAAAAAAAGATTTCACAATGGGTTGGTAGCAGAGAGCATATATGTACATGTGCTTATATAGAAGAAGAAATATTTTAAAATTCACTTAGAATTTTAATTACTTAATTTATTTTTAATGTGTTAGCTAATGTATTTCAAATTTTTAATTTATTCAAAATTGAAATAATTATTTTCCAAGAATAACCAGAAGAAACCCGAAGTAAAATGTATATTTGGATTTAACCTTGAATTATTCTTGCATTTTCATGCATGTAGTCTGAAACTAGAATTTGGTTTGTAAAAAGGAAAGGCTGTTAGCACTGGCTTCAGCAACAGCTAACTGGGAAGTGCAAAGAGCATGGCATGAAGCAATGTGAGATTATGATATTTATCCAGTTCATCTCTCCAAAATGCTCTAGTCGTGATGTGGAGCCATATTTGCGTAGCTTATCATCATGTCTCAGTATTGCTTATATGATCCTCATAATGGAGTAGCCTGAAGGGAAGATGATGGATAACCATGTGCAGAGTTGGACCCCCGCACATGTTTAACTGTACAGCACTACTGCTTTGGACTTTTATTGGCTTGTTTTCCTCTGTTCAGCCAGGAGTATTAACATATTTCTGTGGTTGGCATCTCCATAATTACTCTCAATAACTACACAGTTATGTCGCTTAGATATTTGAGAGGAAAGAAGCAGGCCTCTTACCCCCTGCCACCACTGCTACTAAATGCAAGAATGAAGACAGAAAAAATAACGAGCACCTGCAAGTTTGACTGAACCACGCACTGAGCTCAAGAAATTCAAATAAGCATTTTTATGGATTTTGGAGTGCTCACTCCATCTCTGACCCCACCAGACAGAAATGTTCTTTTCATAGGAGAGAGTTTGCTCTTTTGTGTTGCAGAAAACAGCAGCTGAAGGACTGTGTAGGTGTTCTGACATTTCAGTCATGACGCTTGTTGCATTTGTGAAGAGACAGACACACAGTTGATTTTCATCAATATATTCCTCTCAGCCAAGCTCACGGTTTCTCAGTACTTTTGTCAGTGATTCTTTACAGGCATTGAAGAGAAATGGGGACCATATGGATTTTTAGGGAAAGTTGAAAATGAAGACCCTATAAAAGACGACTCTCAAACCTATCCCTTAGAGCATGTAGGGTAAGGAATAACTTGAATTTCTGTAATGCTGATTCATCCTCTCTTCCTGAGTTATTAAGGTGTCTTTGTAACACTTCTTGTGTCAATAGCTGTAGAGATGTTCAGCAGGATAAGCAATATATTTTGTACTACGCCCTTCTCCAGGGAATTTTTTAATTGCCATAGTGATGTCTATGCTGTATCCTAGATGAACAGACCCCAAGACGTCAAGGATGATGGATCATGTAACATATCACAGGAATTTTGGAGCTACTTGTTTAATTTGCCTACACTTGGAAAGATGGACATAAGATAGTACAGTTAGAGAGACTCTCTGGGATGAGTAATGACACTTTGCTAATTGGTCCTCTGAAGCTGACCTTAACTATGTCCATCTGTAGTGGACAGGGCTGTTCCTCACGGTTGTGTCCTAGTCAGATGCCTCTGTCTCTGTGACTCTGGCGGTCCTCAAAGGTTCTACAGTTTCAGCATCTGAGCTGATGCTAAAATGTGGACAACATGCTCTGGTGGAAATTTCTGTTGCTGTTATTCACAAAAATAGGATAGAAGAATGCCAGCAGCAGGCTTGTGCTGGAGCTGTGTGCTCTGATCGCACAAAGGGAGAGGATGGGGCAGCTTTGTGTTCAGCCCCTTGTCCTCCCATACCTTTCTCTTCTTGAGAAAGCACCTGCTTTCCTTCCACTTTTGTTTGCTAAATATACATGCTATAACAGCATTTCTGTATGACTTAGGAATATTTTAAGAAGGGCTTAAAAAACAGTCAAATATGACTTAAAGTTCATTAGCAAGAATAGAGAGAGTCAAATCTTTTGATATAATGCTGTCCTGGCATTACCAGTACAGGTACAACCTGACCCATCACAGAATGACAGGACGGTCAGGGCTGGAAGGGACCTCAGAGACCATCTAGCCCAACCCCTGCCACAGCAGGGTCACCTCCAGCAGGGTGCACAGCCCCATCCAGGCGGGTTTTGGATGTCTCCGGAGACGGCGACTCCACAGCCC
>JAVJGI010000063.1:19521420-19640012 GCA_035590275.1 Ibycter americanus
CGGGGAGACGCCCCGCTCCCCTCGTCACCTTCGCAGCCTCCGCTGGCCCCTCTCCAGCAGTTCCCCGTCCCTCTCCAGCCGGGGAGCCCAGCACTGGGCACGGCACTCCAGCTGCGGCCTCGCCAGGGCAGAGCCGAGGGGGAGCATCACCTCCCTCCACCTGCCGGCCACGCTCCTCCTCACGCACCCCAGGGCACCGCCGGCCACCGGGGCACGCTGCTGGCTCGTGGGCGACCTGCTGCCCCCCAGAACCCCAGGCCCTTCTCCGCAGAGCTGCCCCCCGGCAGGTCAGCCCAGCCTGTGCTGCTGCGTGGGGCTGTTCCTCCCCAGGGCAGGACCCTACACTGGCCTTTGTGGCACTTCCCTGTGTCCCTCTGCGCCAGCTCCCCAGCCTGCCCAGGTCTCGCTGAAGGGCAGCGCAGCCTCCGGGGTGGCAGCCGCTCCTCCCCGTTTGGTGTCACCAGCTGTGTTTTGCAGCTAACCTCTAGGCAAATAAATCAAGTTCCAAAGGTTTGGTTCCCTCTTGTTTCAATGCTGTCTAAGGAGTGGGGCCACAGGACCTCTGTTGCTCCCTCTTAGCCGGTGGAACGGTTGGCAGTCCACAGATCCCAGCGTGCAGTCAGAGCTGGGATGCCTGCCTGTGTCAGACTGGCAATGATAACGAGGACCTAGAGTCAGTATTTAACACTAATTCAGGGTTCAGTCCTCTCCATGGGAGTCTGCCGTGGAATACAATGGAGTCAAGGAGTATAAATAAGGCAGCAGAACACAGTTACTACTTTGCACGCTTGCAATAAATGTAACTGCACTTTAAGCTCTATGCTGTATTTAATAATTGAACTGAGTGAAACCTATAGTGAATCATGGGAATTCGTAAGATAACTTGAAAAAGTGCAACCTCCTCCTCTTACTCTTCAGAAGAATATTTTTTTCGCACAAGATGTGCTGCTATCCTGTGCTCTGCTCATTTCACATGCCTTATCCCTGCTTGTCTTTGCGAAGATGAATGTGTTCAAATCTAAATACAATCTCTTGTTAACAATGATGTACTGAAAAGAAAAAAAAAAAGGAAAAAAGACTGCTATTACAATTACATCCCCATGGTAACAGAAATGGTACATCATGAGGCTTTTACACATATTTATAATCTCCATTTCTTTTCTGTGAAACTCGGTGAAAATATATCTGAAGCCCATTGCCAGGACAAAGCCCTGTTACAGTCAATGGCAAGCGTGACGGTCAGACCTTCTCAAGAGTACATATGGAACAGGAATCCATGCTCATATTTTAAGGAGGCTCCTTGCGCACATACTTTGCCCAGAGTTAAGATGGCTCTTCTATGCTCTTTCTCCAGCAGCTTTTCTGCTGTGTAAGGTTTGCATCCATCTGGGAAGACCTGTGTACGTTTTGAGCAAACTCTGCCTTTCTTTTAAAGTAAGATAAAGTAGTTTGGGAGAGGGCAAATGCTTCTTGCAAAAGCATGTAAGATTAGTTGGTGTGGAGAAACCAATGGAGTTTTTCAGACTTGCGAAATAGAGCACACATGGCACAATTTAAAAACCAAACCAAACCAAACCATCCTCCCTCAGAATTTCAACTGAATTAAGTTAAGCAAAGCAATCAGACTCCTCATTTCACACTCCAAACTCAGCCTTAACCCAGGTAAAAATCAAATGACATTTGTCTAATTTGTCTAATTTTAAAGAAAAAATTAAGATATTCAAAAGGCCAAAACTGAGCATCTACTCCTATCCCAGCAGCACAGAATGCTTTAGTAACATTTATCGTTTTAACTCTAGAAACCTTTAAAACTTCCACAGAACTTTAGCTATAAGCAGGAGGATACTTGTCTGTTGTGTTCAGGTTTTCTTCCTCACTCTTTTGTTTTTCTCCTTGTTGTGCACCTGAACAGTGCATGGGACAGGTGAACTCCAGGCTTTAATGCCCACACAGAACACATACCTGAAAATCCCCGTTTTTTTTAGACTTACACATAGGTCAAACCCTACAGTCACTAAGTCTGAACTGTAAATGTGGGAAAGCTCATAGCAAACCTCGTATTAAATATGTGCTGGCTCAAGTGTTAAACACAGATCCATAGCTAGTGCTCAAGGCATCTTTCCAGCACTCACACCAGGAGATTTCCTTTCTTCCTCTCCCATTCCCTTCTTCCCAGCTGCTGGATGCCATCTCACCAGCGTTGCCCAGTGACTTGCAGACCATCCTGTTGCAGTTTCCACTACAGAAAACCAGAAACTCACCATAATGAGCTTCACCATGGCTAAAGCTCGTACCTCCCCTATCCCAGGACCCCTCTGCACCCAACAACAGGTGCTTGTTTCCTTTTGTGGTGACACTCCGTGTTATTTCTGCTCTGTTCCTCAGCCTGTCTCTCCTGCTTGTCCTTGCTACTACATGCAAACATCTGGAACAAATGTTAGCACATGTGGCAGTCCAAGCTGCTATACGTTGAGCTTACAACTGTATGCAAAGACTGCACTGCTAAGGATATTTATAGTAGTGCTGAAATCAGTAATGCTATGTAAAAGTTTTGTCGCAGTACTGTGAAGTATTCATTTGGCACTGTTGCATTGTTATTTGTAGCTGGGCACCATTTCCCTTGTGTTTAATGGGCTGAAAATAATGTGCTTGTAGGTTAGAAGGAAGATTTACAAAGTAATTTTTTAAAAAAACAATTGTTGATTTTCTACTCCTTTAATCACACTTACAATAATTAAAAAAACCCCAACCAACCCCCCCCCCCCCCCCCCAAAACAAAACCAAACCAAACCAAACCAAAAAGACAGTAAGTAGTCTGAACAATTTCACATGTTCCTGATGGACGGGACACGCTTACAAACTGTAAAGACAGGAAAATGCCCTACAGATACTAAGTATCATATACCATAAGAGTAGTACTCAAAAGCTAAGACCCAGTACAGCATAGATGGCTGGCTTTAAGGACAGCTGGCACTCTTCTACTCCCAGGTAACAAAGAAAATGGTATTACACATATATACGTAGGCCAGCCAGGATGCATGCATTTCAAAGGAAGATGACATAGGTAGATATTGCTTTGAACTAAATCTTCCATATCTTGAACTTTAAGCATTACACTCTGATTAAGCAGACATTTATGAAGATAGGTCGTATTTTGAAGGTGAGAAGCTGCACAGAATTGAATAGCAAGATGAGGTCTTGGCTGTCACACAGCACTGCTTGCTAAAGAGAGGTAGCCTGAGCTGGAACGCTTGGTTTATCCAGCATTATTTCTAGTAAATGTGGCCCACTCCTTAATTTGTACAAGAAATAGTTCTAGTAAATATGGCCAGACAGAGGAATCACTGAATGTAGGTCATGGTTCTAAAAGAAAATGAGAATAATAAATAAATAGAATGACAGTGCTGTCAGACCTTAATCCCACCTGTCTTATGCGGGAAGCTTCACTGGATTAACAGTGACCCTCTCCTACAAATATTTATAAATTTGTTTATAACATTGAGCCGCTCTATACAACAGTCATTAGCCTGAACACTCTGCCTGAACGATTCAACTCTTTCAGAAATACTCTTCAGCTGCATTCTCTTTTTCAGCTGTACCTTCTAATGTAGGTTCTTGCTCAGCTCTGTTGTACTGTTCACATGATGTGAAGAGGATGATTTTTTAATTCAAACAGGAGACAGAGGAACTGTCACTGCATCTGGGATTGGTACTGCCACTGTCCTTCAAGGTTATGGAAGGTGCTCAGGACAGCAGGTTGCGTTGGGAGTATGCCAAAGATGTGCCCAGCTTTGTTCCTGGCTAGAGATTTAGGGGACTTCCATAAACTTTAGTCACTGTATCACAAATGAAAGCACGGGCTGGGGAGAGAGTGAGGGGGCAGTCTCCCTGCAGGGAAACTGTCTGTTTCCCATATAACTCTTCAGTATTTCAGTTAGCCCCAGAAGAGCCATTTATTGCCTTGCTCTTCATTGCATTCACAGCCCAAAGTCAGCCTTCTTAAAAACTAAAAACAGTGGCAGCAATCTGTGCCAGTCTGTGTCATCTCCAGCAACAAAACTCCACTCTCCCCAGTGAGGAGCAATTCTACAGAGCAGTTCTTTTATTTCAAAGACCTTCAGCACATAGAGGGTGTGAAGAGCAATTCATATGCCACCCATCACAAATCTAATAAACCTAAGAGCTCAATAGAAAAGTTTTCTTTTCAAATTTCACTTCATTTAACTACCCACATTTTGGTTTGCCTTAAGATTTTAATTCTTTGATTTTAAAAAAAAAAGCTAGAAGAAATTAAATCAAAGATCAAGAAGCACACAAAGTAAGGCAGACATTTCCAGGCTAGGTTTCAGAGATTTGACTGCAAAACTCATCTTAATGCTACAGAAGATGTTTAGCTAAATCCAAGCACAGCTGCAATACCTTTTCCCTAAAGGTCTGAAAGAGCCAGAGAGAGTCTGAGTTGGAAGGTGAGAAAGTCACAGATATCAGTGCTGATATCATCTGCAGTGAAGGTGCCTCAGCGCTGAATTTGGAATGTGGAAGAGAAGAAAGGGTGATATCCTAAATACCTTCAGCTTAGTCACTAAGGTCACTAGCAGCATGGAGTGGCTGAGTATAAAACAATGAATACCAACATTCAGGAGGGTTTTAGCACCAGGAGAATCAGGGCAAATTTGCAGCTGTCACAAGACAAGCTGGCCTAAGGCAAGCCCCAGCCCAAGGCCAGGTCATGCAGAAGTGGCACACCATGCTGCCTGGGCTGTGTAGTAAGACACATCATCCTCAACTCGGTTCGAACAGTTTGCAACAGTTGCTGTAATTCTGAAGGAGTGTTGCTTCCCGGCAGTAGGCTGTACCACTACATTAAGTCATAGATGTCAGAGCTCTGTCTTTATATAAAAATCTCACTGATATGGCGGAAGTCAGAACACAAAATATAAATGTCTGTTATAAGTTTGAAGTTATCTCGGGAAAAATGGAGTGAAACTGTGAAAATTCATATTCTCCACTTCTGACTTTTTGTTGAATCATTTTGCACTTTTTGCATCTATTTTCAAGAAACTGGAAACATTTGGTGGCCTGTTCCTGGTGTTGAGCCTACATGCTGGATCATGGAATATTATTAATATTATTTATGCATTGGTAATGCCTGTTTATACAGCATTTTCTGCATAATTGGAAATATGTGCTGTAAGCTGAGTCAAAAACATTTTACTATGCTAAAAAGGTATATTGCTGGCTACTGGAGAAAAGAAGGGTAGTTGCACTAACCTATTCGTTTTGTGGTGGAAGGGAAGTCAGGTGGGGAAAAGGCATCAGGAGTTCCAGTCTCTTTCATCTCACAAATCCTGTACACTGCCTTTTTCTTCCTACTTACATTGCCTAAAAAACCCTGTTTCACAGAGCCAGCTCTGTGTGTTTTATTCCTATAGAAAAAAACCCAAACATTCCTGAATTCTACCCAATTTTGCATTTTAATTAATCTTGCCTTTTGGCAGGTGCAAAGTAGGTGATGCCTTGAGGCTTCAGGGGTATGAATGTGCACCCACTACAGGGCAGCCTGACTCTGCCCTCTACTATGTGTTTCAAGATCAGACTCGCTGCAGCTACAGCCCCCACCTATGGATGACTAGAGGTAGTCCTAGGCAAGCAGCTGCAGTTTTCATTTCAGGGTCCTTGCCAAAGCATCAGGATGACTTTTGTAACTAACTCATTTTTATCCTCACCGCTGAGATAGCAAAAATAAATTTTGCCTGCCACTAAGGAGACCTGAGCCACCTTTAATACAAAAGTTTAGCGTTAACCTTGGCACATGAGGAGAAGATAATTGCAGTAGTCCCCCCATGTTGACTTAGTGTTATAAAGAATGCCAGGTCACTGTGGTGTTTTCGTAGGGGCTCTGGGTGGGTGAGGCTGGACCACATGCTGCCCTGGCCTCTCCCAGAGGCTGGCCACACACGGGCAGGAACGGAGCAGTCCAGCCCCTTCACTCCTCTCCATAACCTTTGAGGAGCTCAGATTCATCTTGTCACTACGGCTGCCTAAAGTATGGCCACAGCATCAATCTTTTGTCAACTCTCCATTTTATGAATGCGTAACTCACCCTCCTGCCCATGCTCTCAGTACTAATCCTGCAAGAATTCAGGCTTTTTCACTTTATACAGTTCAGTGAGCTCAGCGCATGACCCTAAGAAGGAACAGGAAAAAAACCTTAAGCAGTGTAAAGCAAAAATTAGACGTAACAGGGTTTTAAATGATGTGGGGAAAAAACATCATTAGGTGCTAGTAATTTGACATAGTGGATCAGAAGACATTGAGAGTGTTTAACGAGCAGATGCTGAGACAATGAGATAAGAGCTAATGAACTGATTAACCTGCTGGTTTCAGTAGTATGACATTCAAGCAAACAAAAGTGAAAATCTATACAGGGAGTGCCTTATGTGTCTCTTGCTGGCTACCAGCCCATTTTTAACTTCAGACTGTAATTACTAATTTCGGTCTTGCTACAAGGTACCAGTCAGGAACCTAGCATTACCGCTATAACAAGGGACGTCTTAAAATGTTTTTACAAAGTCTTTTATTAAGGTTCATAGTAATTGAAGCCCAGCTCAAAGAGGCATTACTTTTCCTGTAATTTAGGTGAGATTCAACCATGTAAGAATAAAGAATCTGGATTTGAAGTGCAAGAATTACAGCTAATAGATTTTAGTCAGGACATCACTTTATGCAGGTCTTCTGGGAAGTATGTGTTTCTTGCTAGGTGCGGCATGTCACTGTCTGCATACTGGTCTATAGGCATGCAGGATTATTTTACTTCTTTTTCCCCTTGCCTTTTGCTGCATAGCTCTTCTAGTGTGGATACTAGATGTGCTGACATCCTCTTGAAAGTTAGCAGATAATGTTCCTTACAAAGTTTGTAATGTCCAGGCTAAAGCCCTTCACAAAGCATTGCCAAATTTCCGTCTCTTCTTTTATATATTCTGTTGAACACAGGGTAAGGGAAGGATAATGTGAGAATCTGATACTGTTTCCAAAGGTGATCAGTCTGATAAGACAGTTTAAATTGAAAAGACTGACAAAACCAGAGATGGGACCTGGAAAAATGAAGACAGTGCAGTTCCCTTCCAAAACTTCCAGAAATTATTACCTCTACCTTCAAAAATGAATGAAGGACCCGTTCAAGTCTTCCTGATGTCAGCTACTTTCCCTTCCTTAACTACACTGCCATAAAATAATGTGATAAGCAGTCCAGTAGCAATTTGCCATCTGCCCTCACAGATCATGACTGCAGTTATGAGTCAAGTAGACCGAAGAAGCCTCCCACTCACCTCCCACCGCAGAAGTGAAACCTCACTCTTCATTAGCTGCACTACTTGGCCAGTACTACCTGATAAGCAAGTAACCTAAAGTAGGTGGTATGGGAAAAAACCACACCAATCCAAACAACATGATATCGTTTCTGGTCTCATTCTCCAACTCATTTTCCCAGCATCTCAGAATATATTGTGAAGTCCCTATTCTTTGCCTCTTTGTAGCAGAAGGAGTTTGTAATAGAAGCTGCCTCGCTTTTGTGTTCAATACTTTTGCTGTAAGTGTTTACACAATATTGCAAAGTGACAAAAACTGGTGAAGTTCTATGAAGCATTTCAAGCCCACCCATCATTTTATGAAAAACAGTGTTAATGCAGTTTGCTGTAAGGCTTTTAAAACAGTGTCCAAAAAACTCTCCTAGCCAGGAGAAACCTTGCAGGATGTCTCCTGTCACACCCTTCACCAGCTTCGCTTGGGACCACAGAGAGGCACAAACCCTCATTTTTCCTCCAGCGATGGGTGAGTCAGTCCAATAATGACTAAAATGTTGGAAGCCATTTGCTCCAGCAAACACTATAAAAAAACCCACCACTATAAACCAAGTGTCAGCACGCAGCAAAGTTTTTATCGCTGAGGAGCAATGGTGGGATTTATGATTCAAACACTGATGGAACCTTAAATATAGCGGTCCAAGTGGGAGTTACTTTGTTCAAATACACTCTTTCAGGCTCTAAATGCTTAAAATAACAAACACCAGGAAAACAGCATGGGCCATCTTCATTTAGGGCTTGTCTTCGCTGTACAAGTCTGAGTCACGTATCTGAGGATACTCTCTCTGAGCTAGGTGTGAGTGAAAGATCACACTTCAGAATAAATCTTGGCTTTCAGAGTACGTTTGCAGTCTCCTGCAGGCAAACCTGCCGTGGCTCTGCCGTGTGCGCAGCTGGCTGGCTCATTCTGCCGGGAGCACGGCTGGACTGGAAGTCTGCTGTCCCCCTCAGCTCTGCTAGTGTGACAGCTCTGTGATGGCTCTCTAGCCTGGTTCTGTGATGTGTGCTGGCTGATAGCAGAGCTCCTTTCTGGTACTCCTAGAATAGTTCATCTGACTATGCTGTGGGCTCAGGGCTTCAAAATAAATCTCCAGGGCGTATCATTAGCTTAAGCATCAGCAGCACTCCACTACAATCTTTTCCTGTTACTGAAAAGGGAATTTTTGAAACGTCACTAATCTAAGGCTGTGGCCATTCATGTGCAGAGAGAGATCACACTGGGAATAAAATGTGAGTTTAACTCAGAATTTAACCGTGCAAGAGTACATGCCATTCAGCTAATAGTCCTGAAACAAGCTTCCCACAACATAAGGGATTCTGAATTGCTCTGCACCTTTGAGTAGCCAGTTTTGCCTGTGCAAAGCAACACAAGTACTGTCTGCCCTGCAGAGAAACCGCACAGCAGCGGAGCTCTCAGCTTTGCCCAGGTGCAATAGGTGGGACACTGCATTATAGGAACCTGTCATGTTCATCTGGGACAGTGCACAGAGCTTTGAGAAAATGCTGTCACATTTTCAATAAGTTTTCATTGGTGGTATTTACATATGATCTAAAAATGGCTATGATGAATAGAAGCATACATAGGTTTTACGTGTCCTTAATTTGCAACACTTGTCTATAGACTTTAGTTCATGGTGTTATGAATGATATCTTAAGGATTGCTTCTTTATTCATGAATTAAAGATCCCATGCAAACTAGTTTTGTTGTGCTCTAGCACTATAAGCAGGTTGTTGAGAGAGACACCAAATTAATGTTTGTATGGCTAGAGAATAAGAGCTACTATTGCAAACTAATTACTGCTTTGCCTGGCTGACTTCTTCAGCAATGCCTTCAGCATGCTAATTCAATGCAGCTTAATAATGTATTCCTGAAACCAAAGGGTTAAAGAGACCTGTTTCCCCAGGATGCCATTTAAATGAGCTGTTCACTTGAAATACTTTTGGAAAAGTAAGGTTCATGGAGGTGATGAAGCAGAAAATAGAGAAGAAAAGTGCCAAATCCCTAGCTGCGGTCTGTGCTTCCTTATATTTTCCAAATCCCTAGCTGTGGTCTGTGCTTCCTTATATTTTTTATTTTACTTTTCATTTTAAAGGAAAGTAGGAATGTGCGTTTGAGGGCAGACTTTATTTATGCACAATAATGACCTTTACCTAAAACCTTTTTATTTGTCTGTATGTTGTACATTTAGCTGTGATTATACATCATGTTGTAACAGTGGCATACATTTACTGATGCTGCTTCTCAAAAGGCTTCACTTGCTTCAAAAGTGCCATTGCCCCCTGCACTGTATTAGCATTTACGTGCTGTGTAACTTTTTACTGTTGTGCTGCTCTGAAATGGCTTCAGTTAAAGCTCCCTCAGACCTTCTGTTCCATTAGAAGTCCACCAAACAACAGCAAAAGGGTAAAAGATTATTGAGCTTTAGTAAAGAGTATTATCAAAAAAACAAAGCTTTTTTTTTTTTTTGTATTAAATGTGATTAAACCTTTTTTTTTGGCCATTTTTTTGGCATTTAGGAACAACATTTAAGCTCAAGAGTGGCAGATTGAAGTTCAAAGGTCTAGATGTATAAGCAGCTCTGGCAGCTGCTGCTGTGCGGGTGACAGACTTGCTGTGACACTTCTTTATACTGTAAATGAAGCTTTGGCTGGTGCTGGGACAGGGATTGTGCGTTCAGTTTGGAGAACGTATCATACTGGCAGTATATATAGTATATTCCGTCAGCTTCACACAGCCCAAGTGCATACTGATACAGTACCTCCACAGGATAAGGTCACCAACATGTCTGACAAGAAGAATTAAACTCTCTAATGAACTGAGGCGTTAAGATGCCTATTGTGGCACCTGAGCTGGCACCAGGTGGTCACAGGCGGCAAGGGGGAAGGCCTTCAGCTGCTCCAGGCAAAAAAATAACGTTCTGCCCTGACAGTAGTTTTCTGGTAAAGCCGATACAACACTTGTTGTATAGTTCCACTGATACCGGTGGTGCTAGCTGCCTGTTCGGACGCTGCTCCGTACGGCCGCGACACACGTCGGCTGAGCTTGTGGCACTGTCTGTGTTCGGTACTTTCTGTGCTCCCTGCCTGTGTCTGGCGTGTCGGGTTGATCGGCGAGGGGGCTGCTCCTGACAGAGGTGGAACGGGCAGCTCCCCCTGTCATCTGCCGTGCCTTCCGAGGTCTTTATTAAAGAGGGAGCCCCAGGGAAGAGTCTGGCAGAAGGATACCCTCAGGAAACAGTTTGATTGACTGCGGTAATATGAAATACAGTAAAAAGAACCTGTGAAAACTTCTGTTGCAGTAAGTTAGAGGCAATGATTCCCTTTGCTTTGGAAGGTACCTTAGCACAGCTGGCTATTCCATAATAGTCAAATATATTTACTGGTGGTGTTTTGTTTTTTTTCTTCTTCTCCTCCTTCTGCTTCCTCCCAGGATGAAAAGAATCAAGTATTAACAACAAACATCTGGCTACAAATGGTAAGTTTTGAAACAAAGTATGTTTTTTCCCCCCTTTGGCCTTTTGAGTTTAATCTGTTGAGGGGTTTGAATTTTAGAAAACTTTCAAGCTGTTGTTCTCTGTCTTGCTACATAGTGGACAAAGCTAAGCTGGATGGAAAGCTGTAGGGCTGAGATTTAGGTCTTGATGTTTCAGTTATTTCTGCAAACTGTTAAGAATTTGAGTCACTACATCTAAGTAAATTACTAACTCACTGTAGTTGATTTAGTCATGCTAAACTCTTGACCGTAATAAGATAACAGTGTCTTAAGAGTCCCTGGTACCTGTCAAGTAGAGTAAGGCACCGAGCAAGTGCCTTATCACTCATTTCAAGAAATCCATTACGGTGTGGTAAATCATTTGATTGTGAAAGAGAACTATAGGTGCAAGAAATCCATTTCATGTGCAATACCTCTTCAGATCAGCATTCTGAGAATTGTCAGATGGTTCTTCTGATGCAGGGGAAAAATTGTTCCAAAGAGGTTCATTATCTCTTGAGAGCTGCTGCCACTGTCCTAACTGAATGAATGTCTCTGCCATCCTACTTGCTTTGCTATCTATCTCCTTCAGATACTGCAAGAGGATTTTAATTAAAATGGCCATGCTGTTCCTGTGTTGTTCAAAATGTCATTCTTTAAACAGAGGTCATCATCAGAAGTTACCTGTGAACATGCGAGGTTTTTTATGTTACTTCTCCAAATTCTGTATTTCAGTATTGGAACATCAGTTCAATTCCCTAATGTTCAGCTGGGAGCAGTATACTTTTTCCTGGTTTCCCAGTTTATTTGGCCCACATAGGGTGTTCATTTTTCAAACAGTAGCTTTGTTTTACCTTTTGTTGCAATGTTTAGTTGCTATAGTTGTCACAGAATTTCGCATCCTCTTTTATTACTTAACCATAGCTATTGCCACCACTAGATACCACAGCTGAGAACTTTGCCCCCGTTAACTCATGGCTGGCATTGCTGGGCAGGAGTAAGTTTCACTCACTTTGTAATAAATGGAACAGATAACAGAATATTCAAGAACTTTGTGAGAGTCTTTTGAATTTCTGTTCTCTGAAAGGTTAATAAGTGAGAGAGCTGCTCCTAAGCAAAGAAGCCTACACAGATTTATTCTGACTTGATGGGCTGTTTTTTTGCGTTAGTTTAGATTAAGACTTAGAATTAAGAAGATGCTTCTTACCATGCTGACTACTGTGGGCTCCTAATACTTCCACAAAACATTTCTACTGTAAGTTCATGCTTTAAAAAGATGGGGTGATATGGGGAGCTTTCTCCATACTATAGCAGCTTGGATGAGATTTGCCATTAGTTGAATTCCCGTCTGTATTACAGAAACTGAACTGTTTGGATTAAGTAAAGGTTTACAGAAGAGTTTGATTATTCAAGGTAATCATGCTGCTTCTGAAGAAACTTAACACCTTGCAGTTTCTTTAATCAGCTCATTCGGTTTAAATGTATTCTTTTTTCTTTTGTTGTAACATTTTTTATAGAGCACCTCTTTTGCCCTGTGGTAGGCTTTAGGAAACAAATGAAAGACCATTTTGATGACCTACAAAGGACAGCATGGGTGTTCCCTTTACTCACAAAGAAAAGTTGACATGGAAGAAGCATTTAGCTCATGTTATTTTACAGGCTTGTTGTACAGTAAGATTAAAACTGTCAAATATAATATGTTTTTGGCTTTGAGCTACAATGACAACAGTTGCTATGATTTCTTACCAGGAAAACAGGCGACAATTCATACTCCAGAAGCTATCACTTATTTTCCTTCTCTTTATCCCACAGCATCCTTATCCTTTTTGAGATTCCCTCCCTCCAAGGAAATTCCTGATTCTTTCATATATTCTGTATTTCTTTTGATTTATTCAGCTTCGCACATACTGTATGTGGAGCACATTGAGACTGCAATTAACAGATCACTTGATTACTACAAAAAATGTAGCCACTCTTCATGGCCTGTGTACAGATTAAAAAAACAAAAGAGATGTGTTTGCATATTAACTATCTGTTAATGGTATACTAGACAGATTGAAAGCATGCTTCAGACAAACATATGTCATTTTATTATGCTACATGGTCTGAAATAAGTTTGTCCCTGAATTTTCCTCTCCACTCCCTTTCTTGATATATATGTGTGTATAATTAGTGATGTATCTGAAATACATTTTATGTAATCATCACTGAAATACTTAAATACAAAAGCTAACCTGGGAGAAAGGGGAGTGGAAGTCTAGCGTTTATACATGCAGACTCTGATGCTGACCACTATCTCTGTGGCAGTACTGTTCAGCAGCAAAATCGTAAACTTGAGCAGGAGCCTTACCTAGTCACAGGGATTAGCAAAATCGTAAACTTGATCTAAGTTACAGCAGGAGCCTTACCTAGTCACAGGGATTAGTAAGTACCGAGTACCCCGAGCTGTTTGCTATTTTAATCTGCATCAAATGTACTTCAGCTGCGGTGGAGACTGTAGTTCTAAAGTTAAACCAAAATAAGGCAGCTTGTGTCCAGCTGGATGGGTAAGCACTTTGTACACACAGCTAAACAGGGCAGCCGTACAGTCTGCCTAACATTATCTCTAATAAAGACTTTAATATTAAGTTTTATTATCGCCCTTTAGACTGTCTTTACATCACTCAGTGTCACCCTGTGCTACATCTTGTCGGCCATGGTAACTCCTAAAAGAAGTTAGAATAAGAAATTATTGGATATATTGATGTATGTTATTGTAATGCAAGCCAGATGGGAATGGACAGGAGAGCCCGCTGCACACCGCCAAGCCGGTGGGAAGTGTGCTGTGTTTGCAGCGGCTGTCACAAAGTCACCTGTTCTGGCAGCTCCTGAAAGTGAGTCACCTAAAGCCAACAAGAGCCCACAGGTTTAAATGCCTTAAAAGCACATACTGTGTTTGTTTACACTGCTGGACTTTGTGAAAAATAGAGGTATCATGAGGATCTCAGTATTTCTACATTCCACAAGAGATGAAGTGGAAAAAAATAAAGTGACATTTGTCTATCAGGAAGTTCATGTAAAACAATTTACTGTCAAAATGGATGTAAAATGTCTGAAAAAAAAAGATGAGAAGCTGTTGATCAGCTTACAGAAGCTGGGTGTAGATGAGCATGAGCAATACACACGGTTTAATTAAAGAACTGTGAATGGAGCAGGCAGTGAAAAGAAAGAACTATAAACAGAGCCAGATATTCTGATTTAAGACTTCTGTAAAAAAAATACTCTCTGTAAAGCAAAAGGAAAAAGCAACATGCAACTCAGATCATTTATCCAGGTGTCAAGGCACTACAAATTCATAATAAAATATGAATGAGATAAATATGGAAGCACAGGCCAAGAAATTGTAAAAGCTTTACAAAGTTGTGTGATGAATGCTATTAGATGTGTTGCATGCATCGAAACGGTCACTTACACTGTTCTAGAAGTACAAGAATGAATTTGAATACCTGCAGCGTGAGGCTAACCGGAGACTTGTCTGGTGTATCAAACTGAAACTTGCCTGTGACAGTAATGCAAGGAATTACATAGAACAGTTTGATGGGAATACCCCAAGAGAGCGATCAATAATATTACCTCCACAATACCCATTGGAATTTTTTTCTGACCTTAATGTCAGTCGAAGATTTTGACAAGGGCCACTAGACTGTGGAAGGGCTAAGTATTGTACATTTACTCACCCATTTCAAAGTTTGCATTTAAAAGACTAACATTTGTCATTGCAACAGCACTGTAAATCTGGAGAAGTTTTCATGGTAAGTTCTGTGATGCCTACAGCTATGTGAAGTTAATGCAAATAGCACAGTATGGAGACAGAGGCACAATATAACGAAGCATAGAAATTGGAAGAAAAAAATAGATTTGGTGAAACAATATTTCTTATTTATACCTTTGGCATACAACAGTAAGTACCCTTATATCCCAACAAGTCCTTTGCTTAGTAAGGGGTGAAGTGCAACCTGAGTTTCAGGAAAGTACAGTAGCTCGTGCTGGGATTTCTCAGGTGACCGGGAGGTAACCAGCTCGCTAGAGCAGCCACGGTACCCAGCT
Source organism: Ibycter americanus (assembly GCA_035590275.1). Classification (NCBI taxonomy): domain Eukaryota; kingdom Metazoa; phylum Chordata; class Aves; order Falconiformes; family Falconidae; genus Ibycter; species Ibycter americanus. The sequence continues at coordinate 19,536,340 of JAVJGI010000063.1, forward strand.
CCTGCAGGCTGGGGCAGTGCTTTTGTTTATGACTGTGCACAACCTTATGTTTCCATGACAGCATCTGGGATTTAGCAATGCTAAAGCACAGACGAAACCCGGGTTGGTTTGACTGCGACAGGCTCCCTGCCCATACTGGCAGTCAGGGATGGGGTGAAAGGAGCACGGATGGCCCCCAGGGCAGATACCTGCAGGCAGTGAGTGCTGGCCAGGAGGGCAGCGTGGGGGACGGCGCAGTGCTGCTGAGCATCTGCCTCCGAGGTTGCCTAACCTGAGGCCACAGGAGCTGCTGAGAGCTTCTATGCTCCTGTTAACCATTCTGCCATCTCGGTTGTTTCCCTGCCAGTAGTGACTGTTGGTTGCTCTACCTCATGTCTATAACCAAGTTATTACAACCTGAGAATTTCCAACAACAGAACACAGTTGTCTATGAAGATAAACGTAACTGAAGTTGATGTATGAATTATAAAAGAAAATCTGTTCTATCCCAAATTGCCACCGGAGACAGCATGAACAATAAAACACAAGCACCCCAAATCTTTTATAGGCTATTATGTGCACTGCAGTGTGAATTGAAAATGAGATTTTAATGCTTGATTAAGGTCAGAAAAAAATTTCCAATGGGTATTGTGGAGGTAATATCCAAATATTTCACTGTCTGAAGCCAGATAGTAACTCTTTAACAGGAGAACACCTGTTGTTTCAGACTATCCAGTCCCTAGAGAACTGCAGTAAACCAGTGGATGACATGACCTAACTTACTTTTTGTGTGTATGTCTTAGTACTGGACAGATCACTATCTGCAGTGGAACGTGTCTGAATACCCAGGTGTGAAGAACGTCCGTTTTCCTGATGGACTGATTTGGAAGCCAGATATTCTTCTCTATAACAGGTAGACACACTTCTTTTCATATGGGGGAGGAGAGAAGATCATAGAATTATAGAATCACAGGATAGCCCAGGTTGGAAGGGACCTTGAAAGATCAACTGGTCCAACCTTTCATGGGAAAGGGAGCCTAGATGAGATTATCTAGCATCCCATCCAGCTGCAAAGATAAGGCAAGGCAAATGACAGAATCATCTCATCAAAATGCCTAGGTTTTGAAATACTTTTCCAAAACTTTCCAGGTTTTTGGAATACTGGAAAATTACCAGCCTCCTGTTTACATAACAGAAGGTCATATTTGCAAATACTTCATAAACAATGACATCCTCCCTAATGCCAGTTCTGGCTGGGATTTGTGAGATGATTAGAAAACTAAACTTTTCTGGTTGTGTCTAATGGTACAGGCAGTGATAATTTCTTCTTAAATTCTTTGTGTAGTCTAAATGTTTACTGGTGAATTCAAATCTGACCTTTGACTGCTTGTCTAGTTTCAGTTTGGGTTTCACTAGAGGCAGGATAGGTAAATACCAGTAAATATGTTTGCATTTTCCCATGCCCAGTTTTGGTGTCACTCACTCTTCTGGCTACGAAAATAGCTACAATATTTGCTGCTCTCCTCTTCAAAGTATCTGTTCTGAGCTGGGCTTATTTCTGGGACAGACAAATCGACATCAGTCCACAGCAGAACCTTTGGCTGACATTGAGAGATTCTTTGGCTGCACCGTTATATGGTAGTTCCCACTGTGGAATTTATTTAGGTTAAAAAGATAAAGCACTGAGAGCTGCCTGCTCTTTAACAGCGTGCCTTTTCCTGCAGTTGTTGTAGGTCCATGTGCTGTTCCCCAGGTACTCAAAGACCTTACCTCTGCTTTGTACATTTTGCACTGGCTCTTTTGTGGTAGCCAGGGTACATTGTTATTTTTTTGCCCATGCAGATGACATGAATCTTTTGTCTTCCTCATGGCTTTTCTCCTCTGTTTCCCTTCCATGTGTCTCCTAGGAAGATAACCCTGCTGTGTTTATCAACCTGATTCCCCCTCTCTGCTGCAGGAGCTGCTTTTTGTTGCAACAAGACCTAGAGAATAGCTGTACCCAATATGTCAGCTGCAGTTACGCTCCCTTTTTGCCATTTGATGCTCACCTTTATGATCAATGTCACTGTCACAGGTGTGGTTGAATTGTAATAATGTGATAACAGCACCCAGTTGACAGCATTTGTCAGCCACTTGAGCGCTTCTCTCCAGGCCCCCGTTACTGCTTTGCTCACAGCATGCTGCAGTGCTTCTCACAAAGGTGCAATTAATACTAAATGATTTGAGGCATCTCCACTAGAGTTCACCGTACATACACTAACTGCCTGTCAAGATTAGTTCTTGTTTCTGGTTTAAGCATAGCAATTAGTGCTTCAGTTGTCCATACACCAGCCTGAAAAACCTTTCAAAATCTGTACACAGAATGGAGCAGCATGCAACCTGGATGGGTATTTTCCAACATTAATCTTGCTTGATGTATTTTTCAGTGCAAATTTGTTCTTTTGAGCTACCTTGATTCTGTAAGTGATGGTATTCTTGGGAGAATCTGACAAATCACGCATTCATTTCCATTCCCCTGCTGAATAACACTGTACGCCGTAAAACTGGTACTTTGCAACAGCAGTTTAGAGGTTTCCAAAAGAATAAATTATGACAATATTCCTCCTCACGTACATGACATACCTGAGAGAGACTTTCAGTGTGTCTGAGGATTCACACATCAATATTTAAGTATATCCAAAATGAAAGATTATTTTTTTATAAATTAGTAATATTAATTCATACATGCTAGCTGTAGCTGAAGCACATTATAGAATGGAAGCTTAATAACTTAATAACCTGAAAAATTGAAAACACTAGTTTTCTGTTAATATAGGTTTTTGAATCTTGGGATTGTTAACCACGGCATGGTCATGAAGTAATTATCCTACAGTGTTTCTATTTCAAACACATATTTAATCCAAAATCTTATTCAGAGTTTAGTCAGAGACCAAAGCTATTTAAAACAGATTTTTATTCCTGTATGAAATTGCACTGGGACTGTTACGATGTTCTCTTATAGTGACATGGTATTTTGAGATAGATGCTTTCAATTTCTATACACTTCACTAGGGACATGCATCTGCAGTTACAAAGAAATTAATGAACTATAAATTCACTTTTCATTTTAATGAATGCATGTTTCACTATGTCTCGAGTCCTTACGCATCCTGATGCAGCTTAGTACAGAGAAACTTTTACAACCAGGCTATTGTGAAGAGAGCAGGGCCAGTTAATCTCTAGTTTTTCTGGGGGAAGAAAATCTTGGCCTGTGTACAAGTTCCAGGACCGACTGTGTTGGTGCCATGCGTGGCGCTCTGCCACTTTGTTGGTTTCGCTAGACTTATTAAAAACGTTCATTTCTGGTAGTGTTATTTTCCAAATGGCCACAGTGTCTGGTACTTCATGGAATAACACAAATTCTGGTAGATATATCTCATTTTAACAGTTTCATTTTTCCAGTTTTATAAACCTGACATTGTCCAGATAGGTCCCAGCGGGGTTGTACCTGCTAGGTACAGCTTGGTTGTCTCAACGTACTGCAGCCAGGATCTGCTTTCTTCTTCTAAAGAAATGTACCAGAAATGGTTTTCTATCATTACATTTGAGTCCAAAGTCTCATCAAGCGAAGGCTTAGCTACTTGGTGCCTTGCCAGTTGAAGCACTGCATTTCAAAAAACAATTAGAAGCACAGTGCAGAAAAACACATATGCTCCTTTTTCAGAAAAAAGAATTTCAGGTTTAAGTCTGAATACCTCTTGATATTCTTTTAAGAATGTGTCTAATGAAGGGCAAAGTGACACGCCAATGAAACCTAGGTTCCTTCATCACTTGTGTCCTTTCAAAAATTTTATTTTTGCCAATTCCCAGAAATAGCAGCAAGGCCTTAGAAGCAACCCTCTGGTGCTTAACTGCCCTCCACTCAAGGGGAAGAGGACAGAATCTAGCCTGGGAGGCTAAGAATTTTATTTCTAGTCATTAATTTCCACTTTACAAGTAATTTGTGCGGCGTGGATATTTTTACATCCGAAATTTCACTCCTTGTGTGAGTTTCATCATATACTAATGTCAAGTCAAAGCAATTACTTGTCTATGTCTAGTACAGAAACCTGTTGCAGGACTGTAAGTCTGGTTTTCTAAGGAAGTGAGACTGACGCACGTGTGTGCACGCACACCTGTGTGTGTATATGTTTGCGTATGAACTTCCTTGCTGCCCCTTTCCCCAGTATCCTCAAATCCATTTCTGCCAAATTTAGCAGCGCAATCCATAGAGATCTTAGCAGTACCAGTTTCTTACAAAGGTCATGAAAACAGGCAGCCAACACAGGGAGGGAGAATAATTAGTGCTCCAACTGGAAGAGAAGCTGCAACACGAACTCAGAGAATCCAGCCATGAGCTGTGAAGCTGAAGGAAGGTGGCCTGCGTTGGTTCAACTGCCTTAGAATGGAATTGCCTTTTCCCCTCAGCGTGCTAGAACCCATTCATGCTACATACACAGTATTTAGACTTTTTTTGCTCGTCTGCAGAGTTCAATGTAAGTAGTTACAAAGGTTTTCAACACTGTGAGCCTTCTGCTTACCACAGGAAAAAGTGCAACTCCAGATGGGCAAGTAATTACTTGGATTTAGTTTTTTCTTGTCTGCATATTTCACAGACCAGTCCAGATATTTTTGAAATGTAACTCCTTCAAATACATAAGGGGAAGATAAAATGCAAAGTAACAATGACTAAAATAATGATTGCTTTATTTTAACTTCTGAGACACAAAATTTGCATCAGAATTGATCAAATAGTAAAGTCCTCTTTTTTTAAAAAGAATTTCAATAAGGGTTTTCCTGCTGGAAAAATATACCGTTTCTTATACTTTATTTTCTGCTAGAATTATGGATATTTCACTTTCTCCCCATCTCAGATTCTTACTGTATTTTTCTGATGATGTTTTAGAAGGTGATTAGAAAATTAGGAGATACTAGACCACTGATAGGCAAAGGGACATCAGAAACTTTCATGTTTAGAGACAACACAGGCTTTTAGATCAGCACAAACGGCAGGAAGAATCCAGACCCTGAGGCTCATGCAACCTCCTTTGCCCTGCCCTAGAGCAGCTGGCACTGTATTTGCTCCCCACAAGGTGACTGTTTGGAAACTACAAACAGTTACAACACAGTACAGTAGCCTGTGTCTCATTTGGCTTAGTAACAAAGCAAATTCAACACAGCAGTTTCTGCAATAATTTTGGGATGCAAAGATCATTCACTGCTAGTACCTTCCCAGTACCTTCTGTGCAATTTAATCTAGGAACCAATTTCAGTAACATTGACAATTTCTTGAATACCTCAGTCCCAAACGTTAAAGTATGTCTAGATGAGAATCCGTAATACCTTACCACAAAACCTGCAGTAATAAATGGGAACTGTGAAATAGGGCACAATACTCTGTGAGTGTGTGTATACATATATCCGTTGCAGCGCTAAGTAATCTAAACATCTTTCATAAAGTGATTTAAGTTAGCGATCTTACCAAACTTTTCATAGGAAAGAGCCTTTATTTCATCATCTAAATATTTGAAAATAGGTTGTTTCCCATCTAGAAGTTCTTAAAATTTTAATGCCTAGTAAATTCCTGGGTCACAGTGTCACATATAGTTGAGAGATTCCTTGGCAGCAGCTGCCAATCCATAATTTGAAGCACTCTCCAAGTAACACGGTTCTTTTCTCGAGACTTGCAAGAATGGCACACCAGCGCGGTCCTGGCCAGCACAACTGCACTGACATCTCTAATTATTTTTTGCTGAACCCAGTGTGTGGGTTCTGAAGTAGATAATTAAGGCTGAAGCTGCATTAAACGGTCTCACATATGACATGCAGTAATACCATTCAGCCATGCCGGGGGGTAGGATGAGCCACCGGAGTATCCTTCTCAGTATTCCCTAGCTGCTGTGAATGGAGACAGCAGGAGAATGGATTTCCCTGTACAGTTGCTTGAGAAGTTTTTTAAAAGTGCTTACTTCCCAAATGGAGATCACTAGAGCCGAGGCACGGTAATGGATGCAGTGGGATAGGTGAGCAGCAGGGATGCGGTGGCTCCACGCACGGGCAGCGGTTAGTCAGGAGCAAATCCAGTAGTGCCAGGCCAGGCACCCTGAGGCCATAGAAAACGGGCGACAGGAGAGAAGCTGTCAAGCTTTTGGGGAGAAATTCTTACAAAGAACGGATTCATCTCAGATATCCTTCAGCCCGTCAAAGAGCACATAACCCATTTTGTTTCTTCTCTGTTCTAGTGCCGATGAAAGATTTGATGCTACGTTTCACACTAACGTTTTAGTCAATTCCTCAGGACACTGCCAGTATCTGCCGCCAGGTAGGCGGTTTTCATGTCATAAATTTTGATAACTCAGACTACTTATGTATGGTGTGGTTTCAAATTTGACATCAATTCTCAGATATTTCATTTATCTAGCTGGCATTGTCTGATAGATTTAGGCCTAGATGCATTATGAATTACATGGGTAACGCTTTTGTATGAAAACCACCATGCAAGATACAATTTTTACTGCAATTATGTAAATTCTTCTGTCATCATGCACTATTTCAGAAGTGGGGAAGTATAAAAGAAGATAAAAAATAAAAGACCTTAATATAAAAGGATAATATTTATTAAAGCCATGGTAATGCTTCTCAATAAAAGATTATTTCATTAATTTAGCTGTTTCTTCTATTAATATGTTAACTTTACAATAATGCTTAGTAACATCTTGGTTGTATCTTCTATTTAAAATGATTCACTGGATGCTTCATCAAAACAATTTTTAGTCTGAAAGCAAAGTAGTCATTTGATATTTAATTGCTATCAGAAGTATATCACTGACTTTGTGGATGGATAGCAATGGAGTACTGTTTCTGTTCCTAAACTCAATTAGCATAATTCTTAGAATTAACTCTTCCTAGAATCTGAATTTTAGAAAAGACAGTAATACAGCCAAGTGCCTTCCAGACGAATTAATTTTTCCATCTAAGACTCCCAGAGGATTTCAGGGGATTGCCTGTTATTCTTTTGATTTAAGATGTTCCATTTGGTGGGGGTTTTTCAATTCAATTCTGAAAGCTGCTAAACGACAGGGCATGACTCAACAAGGGAAAAGTGAGAAGCTGGCTCTCCTGAATGTATCAAAGTCATGTAAATCTCATGAGACAGCAAATGATCTTTCAGGATTTCTTACTATATCCAGTAAAAGAAATAGAAACAGATTGCATATTCTGCTTCATTTCTTTCTGAAATACAGTATCTAGGAATCTGAGCTGTTCTCTAAATATTCTCCCACGCTGTGACAAAATGGAAATTTAGTCCAAAAAACAGTTTATGACATCAGTGCATTAATGGGGAAGTTAACGGTGCTCTTTTCTATGACTGACTTTTGCTATTTACTGAGATTAAATATGCTTTACAAGGAAAAAGTAGAGGGCACAAAGTAGTACAAGCTCTGGTTACATGAAATTGTGTGGAACAAGCATTTAAATTAAGTGTTCTTTAAAATCCAATCTAGGTATATTCAAAAGCTCATGCTACATAGATGTGCGCTGGTTTCCATTTGATGTCCAGAAGTGTAACCTGAAGTTTGGATCCTGGACTTACGGAGGCTGGTCCTTGGACTTACAAATGCAAGAAGCAGATATATCTGGCTATATTTCAAATGGAGAGTGGGATTTAGTAGGTAAGCACTTGATTTCTTATTTACACTGTGAACTTGCAGCCTTGTCTCCACTGCTGAAATGGATGGAATAACGAATGCAAAATGAAGACAGAAATTAATAAATTACCTAGCTAGTGGCGTTTGAAACTGAGAACAGCTGTGAGATGAAAATCAACATTAAAAAGTAGGTGACAAAATTGCTGCTTGAATTCAGTAAATACCTTTTATCTGATTTTCCCTTATTATCTGACAAAAATGACTTAATTGGGAATTAAGCTTGAAGAAGTAGTTTTACTGATAGTAAAACTTAGAAAGCTACATTTATCCTTTTTTGAAATAATCACTATATAATATATGGTTTATTCACATTAATTTCTGGTTTTCTTCCTCTTCCCTCCTACACAGGTGTTCCTGGGAAGAGAACTGAGAGTTTTTATGAATGTTGTAAAGAACCCTACCCAGACGTAACATTCACAGTAACTATGAGACGCAGGACTCTCTATTACGGACTCAATCTTCTTATTCCTTGTGTACTGATATCGGCACTTGCTTTGTTAGTTTTTCTGCTTCCAGCAGACTCGGGAGAAAAGATCTCACTAGGTAAATCCTTAATAGAATATTGTAAATATGACCAAACCAAAAGAAGTTGTCCTTTTAAAAGTTTTTTAAACAGTCTTAGTAGGCAAGGAGGACTAGCTTGTGTGCCCTTTTCTGGCTCATGAGCTATATTTACGGTTTGATGCTGAAGCTGTGTTGCGTTTAACCCTTGCTCTCAGCTGAAGGGTACACCCAAGCTGTGAAAGGAAGAGATTCCAGCCAACCAAGCAGAAGCGTGACAATTCCTGGCTGCCTTCCTTAAGAAGCAGGGTTTCATTTTTTGATGTTTATTTACTGAAGAAAAATCCCACGTTCACCGACTAAAGCTTAAATTTACAAATATGCATTTGAACACCTCAATGTGGAATCCTTCTTAGTATTTCCTTTTAATAGCAAGTCGTACTAAGAGCCTAAGGTGCCTTCTCAGAAAGATTGATTCTAACTGCTCCTATTCTAATTTTCATGGTGAATTTTAATTTAAGTATTGTTTTGTGAAACAAATCTGATGACTTTAAGTACTTAATCCTTAAGATGGAGGTTAAGTATGTAATGAAAATTTTTCCCCGTGAAAAACTGCAAATGCATTGGCTTTTACTAAGTAAACATAGCTGTTAAAAGGTAGAAACAAAACTGACATTTCTACAGAACGTGGTTTAATTGAGTAGTTGCCTCCCTCACCAAGAAGTCCTTCTCCGTATTATAAGTTGAATTCTTTGTTCCTACATCCTTTTCCACCTGACAATAACTCCTTATTGTTTAAGACTAGTCCTGAGAAGAGTTAAGCCTTGTTCCACAAAGATGGGAACTCATCGCTGAGCAACAGAAGTCAAATTCCAAAAATCAAAAATCAACAGTCAAGACTGCTTGGGCATAGCCCCATGTAGAACCCAACAACTAATATCAAAAGACATCAAAGTCTGTCCAAGACAGCAAATCTGTTTTTCAGGAATATTATGCATTACACCACCTGCAGCTTCCATGCCAATTAATCAAGTGTCATATGGTCAAATACTCAAAATCACACCATGTTTCTAAAGCAAACAAGCAGCAAGAATTACTTTGATTTACCTCAGCTAATTAGCAAGCGGTGATAAAAGCTGAACAGCAACCAGGATCTAAACTTTTATACATCTGTGCAAGCCTAGGTACTGGGTTGGCAGCACTGCTACCCTGAACTTGAGGTAGTACAAGAAAGGACAGGAGTACGTACCACTAACGTGCTGGTGCAAGGGTAGCAGTGGGAGTGCATCTTGCAAAGAGCACTCCTTCAGATTCATTTTCTGCTTCTTACTGCCTTGTGATTAGAAGCTACTGATCTAATTTCACACCATGTTTATCTTTCAGGTATAACGGTCTTATTGTCTCTCACCGTCTTCATGTTACTTGTGGCTGAAATTATGCCAGCAACATCTGATTCTGTGCCCTTAATTGGTAAGCTAACCTCAGCTTTTATTCACTTTTATTGTTTGTCAAAAGAGGTGCAGTGACTTTGCATGAAGGCTAGCAGTAAAACAAATGACCACCTGTGCAATGGCCGACTTAAACTGAATTAGAAAAATGTTGCCAGTCGACAAAAGGCTCTGGTGGGTGTGATCCCCTATACAGCTTTCCATGCTCTCTGCTCTGAACAAAGTAGAGAACCTATGTGTATTTTAGGAAAGCATAAGGGAGCCAGTTTTCCATGGAAGAAGTTGTTGCAGTTCTGACACAATTGGCTAGACGTTAGGAACGCAGAGATAAATACAATTAAATCTTCCCATTGTAGTTGCTCAAACAGAAAGAGAAACTTTTCAGAAGAAGTACTAGCCAGTCTCTGCAATACTGGTGAAAGAAAATTAGAGGACAGTTTTTTTCAAGGTTGCTTAGAAAAGGCAGGTGCTCAGTTCCACAGAGAAAATTACTAAAGGCTGGCTGTCCTCTCAAAATACCGGCTGCTCTTTCTGCTTTTGAGAAATTTTTCACAAGTACCTAAAGTGGCACATGTATCACTACAATGGAAAAAGAACTTAATGCTATGTATGCATGTATATAAACAGCCTTTAAAATAGCTACAAAGCAATATCAGCTGAAGTATATTGCTCTAATTATCTCTTTATTTTGCAGCTCAGTATTTTGCCAGCACTATGATTATTGTTGGTCTTTCTGTTGTTGTCACTGTTATTGTTCTACAATACCATCATCATGATCCGGATGGGGGGAAAATGCCTAAATGGGTAAGGTTTGATTTTCATTCATTATCCATTGCATAAATATCCAGATCAGGGATGTGATAGAGTAGCTAGTGATCCACATTTACTTCTTACTGTTAAAAACATATAAATCCTTCCTAATCATTTTGTTCTGAAAAGTAGTTTCACCAGAAATTAGATGTCCAGGTACATTTCGTGTGGTTGGCTTCTTAGAGGGTATATGTGTGTGAGAGATGGAATGAATATATCTCAGCTTGCTTCTATATTCAGAATCTCCTTCACCACAGCTAGAAGCAACTCAGGATTTTGCTGAAAGCTAAATATAAAAGTGAAGGTGATTTTCAAATAAGCTGCAGATGTCAGAAGTGAAACAGGTAGAAGGAAAGAGAAAGGTGCTGATGGAGATTATAAATGCATGAAATACACTACCCTCAAGGTACAACTGTGCAGTTGCTACATATTTAGCTGCTGTGCATACAGAAACATCAACAGCCTAAAAAGCCCTTGTTAAAGATGGTTGTTAAAGTGGGAGCAAAACTTGCTCTGAAAATCCTTATCTTTACATCTCTGGTCAAGAACACCTGTAAAGTGCAAAGAAAAATAAGCCTTTTTCTCAGCATGTTAAGACTTTCTTTATCACGTACTTCTGTAAGTGGTTGTTTTTACAGAGGACATTACAATGATATTGAAATACTAAATATTGATGAGTATAATCAGCTAACCGTCCACTCTTCCTGACTTCACTCAGCTCACGGCAGCATCAGGCATTACTGAAGATGGAGAGAACTTTATCTTTTTTTTTTTTTCTCCCTAGAACAATGAGTTATTATTATCCTTACTGGCCAAAAAGAATGTGCATACAGCAGTGCCCTGCAGACAAGAGATAATGAGATATTCCCTGGCCTATTCTGGGGCAGTGACTTTAAAATAAATTTCAATAAAGAGAATAAAAAGTATATAACTTTAGATGCATATTTGATGACCTAAAGGGAATAAATGTTTAGTGCTGAGCCAAACATCCTGAGAAAACAGAGTACTTGAGGCTGAGGAGCGAGCTTTGGTGTTGAGAAGCTGAAGTCCATTAAATATTATTTGGATACTGGTGGATTTTGCATCAGGCCCTCAGTTAATGGAATATTATCCTTCTTGGTGAAGCTTGACAGTGTAAATAGAGTAACAGGGCAAGATCTATCTCTGGCTGGGATGTTTGCCTGGATATAATATCTACTGTGAGTGGCAATCCACAGTCAGAATAAATGGACCAAATCTAATATTAATTACAGTGTAAGGTTTACATATTATATGAGACAATAATATTTCATTAGTGCTCTGGAAAAGAAACACTGGAATGAGCTCTGAAAATCTGATTGAAATAAATTACAGAAGCTTGCATCTGAACTGGAACAGTCTCTGCCTTGCCTGCACTTTCTGTAAGGCTGGATTAAGGCAATATGGAAAACAATAAAATGATACACACTGATTAAATTTGCAAAATATTTTTTTTTAAATCAAAGTAATTTTTCTGTCTTTTTTTCATGCTATACCCAGATTTGTTTTCCAAAATCTGCAATCAACTGTCATGAAAGCCATGTGAGAACAGAGCCAAAGCTTTGTAAAGCTTGGTGGTCCAGCCCAGTCCAGTATAGCGTCTTTTTTAGCAACCCCCTCTAACCGGTAGCGTCATGTGATTTAATACTAGAGCACAAATACGAGTCAAAGAATTTTAATTTACTGACTACAATCTAAAGCAGCGCTATTAAGACTACTAAAAAGTAACTCCTCTTCAGTAAGCGCTTTTTTCTTTTTAATCCATGGTTTCTAGTGAAGGTGGAAAAGTGTGCCGTATCGCTGTTCAAGCGTAAGGCAAATGCAGCACTACGGAGACTCCCATTAGAGGAGTGGGGACTCCCAGTAATGCTGGCCAGCCTGAGGCAATCAACAGCACTGCTAGAATAAGAAAGCAGCCTCAGTGACTGGCAAATTCATCAGCTGGAAAACTCTGGCACCATTTTCTAGAACTCCTGTGCAGACTAGACAGTCGCCCAGGCTGCAAAAATACCACTAGTGCCCAAAGGCGGTGGCTGTGTGAGGAGATGCTTATTCTCAAAAATTTTATTTCAGACAAGAATCATCCTTCTCAACTGGTGTGCTTGGTTTCTGAGGATGAAAAGACCAGGGGAAGATAAAGTGCGTCCTGCCTGTCAACATAAACAGCGTCGATGTAGCCTGTCAAGTGTGGAGTTGAACACCGTGAGCGGACAGCAATCCAGTAATGGGAATATGCTATACATTGGGTTTAGGGGGCTGGAAGGGGTTCACTGCACACCTACCACTGATTCAGGGGTGATCTGTGGGAGGATGACCTGCTCGCCAACAGATGAAGAAAACCTGCTGCACAGTGGCCACCCCTCTGAAGGTGACCCAGATTTGGCTAAGATCTTGGAAGAGGTCAGGTACATTGCAAACCGCTTCAGAGACCAGGATGAAGAGGAAGCCATTTGCAATGAATGGAAGTTTGCAGCCTCTGTAGTGGATCGGCTCTGCTTGATGGCTTTTTCAGTCTTCACAATCATTTGTACAATAGGTATTCTGATGTCAGCACCAAACTTTGTAGAGGCTGTGTCTAAAGATTTTGCTTAACTCCTAACTACAGTCTGATTCTCTGAAGTATGATATGTAGCAAATAAGAGTGTGTTTTTTTGTCTGATCGCTTGTTTTTAATGAGTATACTGCTTCTCATTGTCCGCTTTCTTTTGCCCCCCTTGCTGGTCCTGAGTTCCTTTCGGAAGACTGGCACCATTTCAGAAGGGAAGCCAAGGATTTCTCCCTGGGCTGCCTGTGCGCAGCTCCTCTGAGCACTCTTCTGTGGTCGATGCGAAGTGGCATATACCCCTCTGAGTGACAGGGTATTGCACCACCCTCTCTTACACATTTTTGAACTGGCTGTTAGAAAATAACAGGTAGGCAATGCCAGAAATGTCACTTCTTCCAGACTTTGTTAGAAAAGATAGAAGGTGGTCCATTTTAACTATCAGAATGAGTGACTGTGAACACTTCTGTTTAGGAGGGGATTAAACCCAAATAGGTGGAAGCTCAAACAGCAGAGAGAAAAGGGAGAAATTGTTGGTTTTTCAGTTACTGCTTCTTCCTGAGTTGTGGTATGTAGCTCTCCAGCTCACTCATAACCAGTCAGATCTGTATCTCCCTCCCTGCATTTTACAGAGAGCGTATGTGACTTTACAGCATTCTGAATTCATCTGAGACACCAAAACCCTGAAAGTTAAGATGATACAGAAAATAACTTGTCCTTCTGTATCTTTCTGGATTTGACCTAGAAGTTTGGACTGAATTCTTAAACAGGCTTCACAGTAATTTTTGCACTGTTTACTACTTCTTCCTTCTCCCTAGAAAGACATTCTTTCAACTGATGACCTTTTAACTATCAAAAAGAAAATGAAGGATTTATGATTCCTTTATCCTCAACTTGTTTAAAAAAAATACACACAATTGATCTTTACTGTTAACTGGAAACGTGGAAAAAGTAACTCAGTGTCTTGTACAGGCTTAAGTGTAAATGAAGACTCTAAAGCAAAAAGAAGCCATTAAATCCTGAGATCAAGGTTTTAATTTAAAAATTGTTTGATCTGTTGTGTGCTTAGCCTTTTATAGACCTCCTTCTGTTGAGTCATTATAACATGTCTTTACAAGAAAACTGCACCTTTTCTGCTCAGTCTATCATCTAAAGAGCACTAATGAAAAATAAAGCTTTCTTGGGTCTGAATATAAACTATGAACTGTATAAATATATATTTATATAAACACACTGCATATATGTCCAAGGAAAGGTTGAGACTTAGATAAAAATTCTCTTAAGTCGACAGACATTTGCAAAGGCAAAACTAATAGTTCATTACTTTATGTTATTTCTCATTCTGAAATTCGCCTGTCAAAATATGCTTAGTTTTCATATGACTTCGATGTCTTAACAAAAAGGGCTGAGCTGAGAGTACCAGGACCTCAGACTTCCCGTGTACAAAACAGCTGAGGCTTAGCCTCTTGCTGGCACACCAGTATTCCTGACCAGTGATCTAAGTGGTAAAAGATGTGGGGGAGGATTACTTAGCGCTGACTGCTTGCATTATCCTACAGAATCCCGACTTGTGGGCTGAGATCTTCAGAGATGCACATGGAGGCCTGTTGGCTGTACCATGTTTTTGCTGTAAAATAAACTCAAGGCCTCAGTTTATCTCAAACTGAATTAAAATGAAGTGACTGAAATGCTTATTCTCCCTAGGTAACAATTTCCTTCTCAGAGTCTGCTCCTCTGAAAGCAGGAGAAGCAAATTTCCTGTAAACCAAGCTCAGAGTCACCACAGGTACAGTCCATCACCCGAGGGAACACCTCAAGCACCTTCATGGCAGAGAAAAGGGCAGGAGGAGTGAAAGGAAGGCAAGATATTTCTCACAGGTTGTGAATTCTGTCTTCCTGAAGGTTCATTCAGAATCTCACACTACAAAGTCAGGAGCAAAGCATTCAAATCCTTTTTGAAATCTCATCTTGAAACCACGCCTCAGATTTACCTGTGAAGAAGTTGTATTTTCAGGAAAAATTATTAAGAATTAGCCATGCAATTATTCCTGCAAATAGTTTCCAGTTTGTAGATTGCATACAAATAGAAACTGAGTCCAAACTCTGAAGTACAAGTTTTGTTCATTTGTGAATAACTACACGTATCATGTGGCATGTGCTGCTCTTCTGAGTGATGTTTCTAGACTAGGCATCCTGACGTGAATGCTGATTTGCATTAGTAATTTTTCCTTCTGCAAGTATCCCTAGGTAGCTACGTAGGGTGTTCCATTTAGTCTTTGTAAAGTTTTGGGGTCCTCTTGGAGAAGAATTTTTTAAGAAGAAATGAAGACTTTTGGGGACTACCTTGTACAATGGACACAACTATTGCAACCATGAGACATGACGCATGTAATGTAGGAAGCATGACAGTAGCCCTCTTTCCACCAGAATCCATTTACAGTATCTGTAGAAATCATCTTGCTAAATACAGGAGTTCTTCACAGAAGGATGGAGAAAGCAATTTACAATTTGACAGTAAACCTCATTATCAATGACAGAGATGCCTACGCTTAAGAACTGGAGACTGGTATTTAGCCTTTAGTGAAGTCCTGCCAAAGTCTGTAACACTGAGTTTGTAAAACTGTCACAGTTTGTAGTAATGTCAGCGGATACCAGGTGTTACACAAAGCAGCTGTAAGACACCAGCATCATGCCTACACTACTGCCTTTATCGTTGGCAGGATTAATGAAAATGCACCAAGGGGACAAATGAATCCTAATTTTCCTGTTAACACAACCTGTAAACATTTGGTAATAAGATTATTATGAATTTTAAATACAACAGTGACAACTCAGTTACATTATTTTGCATCTATGAGTTAAATGTTCCTAGAGCTGAGCAAAACTGGTTTGTTTCTTGTCAAATTGTGTGCGTCAAATATATTTGTGTATGCGCTAAACAATATTTTGATCTAAATGCTGGCAAAAAATACTTATTTACAGTTCTGGGCATGGAGATGGCAATTAAATACTGTATACAGTATGTCTATGTATTAAACCTACATATTGATGGTAAGGATCTGCTATAATCTTAAGAGTCCAGAGAGAGGATGAGCAAGTAGTTCACCACAACTAAGCTATGACTTGTCTGACAAATTCAAAAGCTCACTCTAGAGCTCAGCTGTCATGTACAATACTATGTGTGAACAATGTATATTACTTTTTCTGGTTTTATATTGAATTGTATTGAATATTTAAAAGACTTTTTAATATTTAAAAGAATTTATTTAAGTGTTAATGCCAAAAGAGTTCCAAACAAAATTTTAAAAGGTTAGTTTTAAATACAGATAAATTATTTAAACCGTATTTAAAATATTAAATTATTTTATATAGGAATTGATAATATTATGTAAGACTTGTTTTTAAGGTTTCTTCAAATTCTCTTTACATTCTCTCTAGCTGCAGGATGTAGATCTCAGTTCACCTGCGACAAGTCAACTTCACCTTCTTTAACATGAAAAGAAGGTAAACCAAAGTCCCAGATTTTCTTTTCTAATACTATTTTTTACATTAAGAAACATTGCATAAAGGGCATTAGAAAGAATCGTTACATCTGTCAGGTACTGATTGTCATTAAGCAATTCAAATAACTTTTCAGTCCAGTACAAATAAAAGATTTAGATCAAGAGACTTTTCATTCTTTCTCATTTTGCTAAGATGGAAACAAACTCAAGCAGTAGAAAATGTGACCATAAAAGAAAGAAAAATGTCTTTAGCTATATCAGTCTGGGATGACAGAGGTCTTTGATAATTAAAAATACATTCATATCCTCCTAGCAAACCAGTCCAACACCAAACATATATTAATTCAGTCTTACATAAGCAATCAAAGTTAGCTGAGTAGGACAAATGCCATGTAAGTTTTGGACTGGCCTCAATGCCAGTAATAATTTACTTCTTGAAATTTAACAGAGTAGAGAGAAAAAACAAATCCATACCAGCTGAATAAACTGCTGGTTTTGCCAGCTGCAAGTCTGGTTTGTTGGCTACTGGTAAAAATATATCTGATCAGCAGAATGTCCCCCAGATGGGGAAAAAACATGCCAGTGTAGTTTTTTGCAGACAAATGAGTTGTATCTGCCTACATGCTGAAACAGCTTCCTGAAACGCTTTCTATCTTTACAACATCCCGCTGAGCATGTGCCAGTAGTAAAAATCGAGGGTTGCTGAACCCAAGATTTTATTCTCTTATGGCTTCCACAAGCTTGTAAGGAACAGCTGATGACGACCAGTTTAGTCAAGGTCACCAAACCAAGTCCCGCAAGCAAGTAGTTGTTGCTGAATCCAACCTGTCTTTGGGTAAGAGCTGCCGTGGGTCACAGTGTCAGATACTGGGGCTCACGCTGATGACTGGTCGCTCGTCCAAGCCGACGTTCCTGCCTTCTCTGCTGGAGCGCTGGGAGGCAGGACATACTACATCAGACTTACTGTACCCTTCAGCACGGCCAGCCAGGTTCAGCTCAGCACGCACCAGGCAGTTCCCTGCCACAGTTCCCACCCACCATCACACACAGCCCATCCCTGAAGCGTTTGTGACTGGGGATTAAAATGGGACTGCTGTCTGCTACTGCTCTCAGGCACCGGGGTGGCTGACGTGCAGGCTGAAAGCTGCCGTGGTTTAGGAGTTTTGACATGAGCAGATCTAATGTCATTGCCCTGTGGGTGGCAACGTCCATCACGGCACAGGGTCTTGTGGCTATGGAGAGTAACAGGATCAGCCATCCAGTTTTAATCCTGTAAGAACAGTTAGAATACATTTTCTCTTCAACAAAACTGACTTCTTAGCCTAATCTCCTGATATTAAAATATCAGCAAATCTTAAAGGGCTGGGAACAGAATCTGCACGTTACAGCAAATCTAACCTGGTAATCGAACAGGATCTCAACAGGACTACGACTACAAATGAAAGCCTTTCACTGTTACGTTTTTTTTCACATTGCTTCTGCTGCTTAAAAGAAAACTTTAACATTTATGTAACATTTATTTGTGCTATTAAGCAATTTACAGATGATGGCATAGAGAGAGAATAAACAACAATCTCTCACACTCCAATGACCACATTCAAAATTGCCATTTATTAACAGAACATGAAAGTATTCACGTCTGAAACTTAGCACCAGTGTCTTATCTAGGCGCTCACTGTAAAGATACTGCTAGTAAATCACCGAGTTTTCAGAGCTGCAGTGGCTTGTCCTGTAATAAAGCTATACAGGAGTAACAGTTTAAACTCCAAAATAATTTGAACTATCTGCGTATTTTTACCTTAAAAAAAACCCCAAACCAAAACCCAGCAAAAATTTAACAGCCAGAACACGATCTAATGCTACTTTGGAATATGTGTATGTGAGAATAACATCCATAGATGTTTTCCTCTTACCTAACGATTCAGGATATAACCCAGTGCCTCAGTGCCTGTAAGAGGCAGGGAAATGTTTCTACTGAGTCCAGAAGTCTGTGATCAGGACCATATTCAGTCCAGCAAACCTCACAGTTATCATTTACACATTCCTCTGGTTCATGGTAGGCATGCAGATGAATCAAGAGCAAGCCAAATATTAAAAACTTACATTAAATTTGCTTTAGGCTTAGAAACCAAAAATCTGCATCCCAGAGCAAGATATACGTACAACATATCTCAGACAATATTGTCTTACCTCTCTGTACACGTGTATTACACACAGCTGTGAAACATTTCCATAATAACTTTGTTGCTAGAAAAGAATTCTTGAGATGGCTTTTGCTGACACAGCACATTCATTGCTCCCTGTCCTTCTTCCAATTTCTGGCTAAGTGAAATCTAATTAGCAGACTGTTTTGATCAGAAGCAATGTTACAGGACCAACATTCAGGAAGAGTATGTAAAAGTTTGACCCTTGACTCAAGAGAGAGTCTAGTCACAAAACCTGACATTACCATGCCACGTTGCGCCCCGGGTAGAGCGCGCTCCCATGGGGTACCCGTGCCAGCGCCGCAGGGCGCCTGTGCCTGCGCAGTGGAGGAAGCCCTCGCAGATGGCAGCAGCAAACTTGCACGCCAAAGCAGACTCACCAGATCCACTGTGTGGCATGAAAAGTCAGTTAAGTTTTGCTGGTTCTTCTGACTACGCTATGTACGTGGGTAAAAATGAGAATATGCCGTCTTCACTGGTTAGTGCTTAGCTGGGCTTGTAAGATATTTCTTTCGTTTGATGAAGTAATAATGTAAGAGACTTGGAAGCGATAGGTTGCAATATGTAGCCCAATCGGTCTTTTCTTAAGACTATCAGAAACTAAGCTGAAACCAAGTTAATGATATGCACAGTGGTTGTTGTTCTTTCTTTACTAAACCAGTTTTAAAGCCTGTTGAAGTTAAACTGTTGTATCCTCCTCTGCAGTCAAGATTAACATTATCCTGCCTGCAGTTAGCAAAGACCTGTTGTAACATTGCTTAATGATACTTTACACGCCATCCGTGTTGTTTATAATTGAAAGTACCTTGCAGTGAAGAGACTGGAAACAAGAGCAAGCTGCCAGAGCATTGTATCTCTTACAACGAGCTGTAAAAGGTAAAAAGGGGCGTATGAAGCACTGGCAGAGAGTGGGGGGAGGGAGGTTTGATATCATCATCAACAGAGCTGTGACATACGCCACCAGTACCACAGCTGTACACCGAAGCCCGGCCAGCCATACGGGAGTTTTTTGACCACCAGCAGCTGAGCAACAGCCCATGCTGTTGGTGCCAGATGGGGGCTGCGAGAGGGCAGGTCCACGCTGGCTGCGGACAGATCGGTCACAGATGGCTACACCCCACTCTGGGCCTTTAACATAGATGTGCACAGCCGCATTTGTGACAACTGATCCGAACTGCGCTTCACTTAACGACATACATGTGCAAAGGTCTAGAGCTGGTCATAGCCTGAAGCCCTCTTGTCAATTTTATCTAACGCAGAGAACATCTCGCTCCCCTCCCTCTATTTCTACATGTACATATAAAGCCTGCTTCTTCAGGGAGACAGAGTTGAAACAACACATACTCAAAGATGTAAATAAACACTTGCAAAATACTCTGAAAAATGTATGCGAAGCAAATATGTATGTTAGCTCAAAACCAGTATGGTTTCTGCTGCTAAAAATATACTGGAATTCATAGCTTTGCAGTAGTTTTTCAGTTGCAGTAGTATGCCAGGGCTTTTAGTATGCCAGCTGATAAATGGGATGGGGGTAACAACCTTCTTGCTGAAATTCTGAAGCAATCTGTGTGGGTTGAATGGGGTATAAGTGAAAACTCCTACAGCCAGCACAGCTTTTAGTCCTAGCACACTACGGCCTGCCTTTTAAAAAAGCTCACTGTTCGTTTGGAACCATTTAGTGGATTGTTCTGTGCACCCAGTGGAAGCAAGCTGTAATGAATGGCACTGCAGAGATCTAAAGTGTCCAACCTCAGTTCTGAAAGACTGGATTCATGCCCACTAAATACAGTAATAAAAGCCCATTTATTTTCTCATGCACTTTCCCTAGTGCACTGGAAAACGTCCTATCTACTTGCAGCAATCTAAAACCTGCACAGTGCAAATTCTGAGACTTGCGCCTCCAGACGTTGGCTTTATCATGTTTTAACAGTAACCCTACAACAGCGTAAATGACAGGAGATTTAGCCCAATGTTATATACAAAACACACTTTGATTCTGCAATTTCTGCAAGTTCAAACTCTTCTGCCCCTTGCTCCAAAGGCCCCGAGAACAGTGGTATCATGCCTTTGCACAGCAAGCAGGGCAGACACAGCCACAGAAAGACGTCTTCTCAGAGCTAACCAATGTCAAAACTTTTTGCGTAAAACCAGAGCTCTGAATTGCAGTATTTGTCACCTTCCATACAAACACCTAATTTAGACCTTTTGGGCTCAAAAATAGCTTAATTTATTCTCCAGTTCTTTGAGATATCAGAGGCGGCATTTTCCATCTCTCAGTTCTCTCATTAGCATGCACTGCGTTCAGTCGGAGCTTTCG
Source organism: Ibycter americanus (assembly GCA_035590275.1). Lineage (NCBI taxonomy): Eukaryota > Metazoa > Chordata > Aves > Falconiformes > Falconidae > Ibycter > Ibycter americanus. The sequence goes on from JAVJGI010000063.1 coordinate 19,557,389, forward strand.
CTGCTGACAATTTCCATAAGAGGCCTTCACCTCCAGTGAGGGTGGCGAATGTTTTCTCTTGAACAGGGTTAGTATGAAAACTTCAATAGTCTTTCTATAATGCCACAAACTGCATAATTGATTTGGAAAAATAATCTGCGTTAGGGAGCATTATGAGGTTACAGGTACTCCATACTACTTTTCTCCAGACAGTAGCAGCATTGATTTTCCCATTCACTTGACAAAAAATAGAGTACTTTAAGAAAAACTCTTCCTTCATGTTACCTGACACACACGCCTCTGCCTATGCATATTTTCTTTGCTTAACAGAGCAGAGCACAGGCTCCTGCTGAGTCAGAAAGCTGCTGAAGATGTGCGAGTGTGGAAAAGCTGCTCTGCAGGCAGCCAGTGAGCCATATTGCTATTTGATACAAGCCAGTAATTGGCAGGGAAGAGGAAAAGACTGGGCACAACTTCAGCAAAGGCAAAACTCTACAGGGAAGAAGTTCAGTCCTTCCTCCGAGAGTTGTTCCTCTTTGCCTATCCAGCTGACAAGACTGTCAACACAGATGAAGAGTACTCTATCATACTGTATTTGGAAAGATGTATGTACAACTTTTTTTCCCCCTTAGTGAAGAGAAACATGCACATACAACCATGCCAAAAAAAGGATATTTTCTAGATAAGATGTAGACAAATTTTGTTTACCTGTAATTCACTGGCTGACTGGCTGTAGAGTCTAGGGCAAGAACCAGAGCTGAGGCAAATTTAACCACTTAATGTCTGTTACTATATACTATCTAAATACTAAACAAAATCAATCTTTTTTTTGTTTGTTTGTTTCCATTTTATTCATTTTTTTGTCTAAGCTATAAAAGCTTTAAGTTTTTAAAATAATTATATTTTAGGTAGTACTTTCAAAGCAGTTTAAATGCCTGAAGAATGTCAGCTCAATTTTCAAAACAGATTTGCACGCTTAAACCTGAAAGGCTCATATTCTTAGAGGCAGCTGAGTGCTTTTAAGAATTTGAATCAAAAACATTTTTGAAAACCGAAGTCTGGTGAACATTCATTTCCACCAGGAAAGTCACTAGGTGAAGCATCCTGAAGAGCTTAGGTGGAAAGAAGCAAGCTCACGCAATCACCAGTGGTGGTATTAGTGCAAACGTACAACTGTGTTGTGTGATGAACAGAGCTGGGCAGCAGGGTAGCACTGATTATGTGCTAATCATTTCCCTCCTGACATGAATTCCCCCACTGCACATGCTGGTGGAGTTACACTAGATGTACGGGTAAGAATTTTGCCTGTAAACGAAGCTCGTCTTTTAGGATAGCTGAAGAACTTCGGTTTGGATGACCATGTCTCTGAAGAGATAAACGGCATTTATTATGATTGCATGTAAGGTTCACAAGACAAAGAGTTTAACAATTTTCTCTTTATTAGCATTTTTTATCCATTATAAGGAAATGAACTTGAAAAGATCAGGGAACCAAAATGGAGAAGAAAGCTTCTTACTTATTTTTTCATATTCACAGTATTCTGAACCGTGATCTGCAAACACCAAGGACAACACTATGTGCCCAATACTGAAACCTGCAAAACGACTGCAGTTATTTCACTCCAATTTCACCAGAATACCTAAAACAAGCAACAAAAACCTAAATAAGTCTAACTCTCTCAACAGCCCTGTCACAATCATTTGTGCAGCGTCAGGTTTACAGTTGGACTTGATGCTCTTAAGGGTCTTTTCCCACCTACATGGCTATATGTTTCTATGTGTACCTTTTTGGTTCCAGAAGATGACATGTGTGCCAAGAGAGTGCCATCTTTCCTGCAGTCAAAATACATGCAGAACCTGTGGCGTTTGGCACCTATTTGAAACACAGGACTTTCTGCCTCACCTTTGCCCTACTACATTTCCACCTTGCTTCTCACTTGATGCTGTCACATGATGTCCCAGGACTGCGTAAAGATCAGTCCCCAGGGTCATGATACTGGCTTTAAATATGAAGTAGAATGAATATGAAGGAGAGTCAATATGAAGTAGAGCAGAGATGAAGACTAGCTGCTATTTATACAATGCACACACGTTGCTCAAGTCACCCTACACAGACCTCAGACTGCTGCAAATGAAAAAAACAACTTTGCTTTAAAAAGTTTCTCACCAGAGGTTGCTTAATCTTGTGAACTGCTCTGAAATGAAGAAAGCCTAAAAACTAGCTGCTCAAGATGACCATGGGCGTATTTTGCTCTGAAAAATGGGGGAAGAACAAAATGGGGTGGTGCTCATTGGGAAAGACCAGTGAATTCAGAGGGGACATGAAGAATGGCTTAGAAGTCCTCAGAAATAAGTATGAGAAGAACCGACTTACGGTGGGGACAGTCTGCTCTTACATAGACAGCAGGACCAGTGCCTTATACGATATCTGGAATCTTTTAAGTACAATATCCATGTAAATTATACATGATTTCTATTAAAAGTTCAGAATACTGTGAAGACCACAAGTTTAATAAAACCAATGTCCCATAGGTCAAACTTTCAAAAGCACATGATGGATTTCTATATTTCAGTTGGTTTCCAAGAGTTTGCCTTAGTAGGAAGAAGAAAGGGAGAAAGATAATGAAGGACTACAGTAAGGATCTGAAAATGAGGGGTTTTAGAAGCAGATATGCAACTTCCTGAAAAACTGTATTTCCAAAAATGCTCAGCCAACAACTTTGATGATCACAACTTACTGAAGAGTTACAATTGAGCTTGTGAATAGGATTACAGGGTTGCCCCATGAAAACAACCACAGAATTTTTGGAAAAAAAAATCCCTGGAAGTATCAGAAGGTCTTTTTGGTTTTTATTTGCAACATTTGTTTCAATTATTGGCCATGCAACTGTGCCTAAAACTCATTAAATTAGTTACTGTTTCTTATTTTACTGAGAAGCTTGTCTAACTTGCAAGGCAAACTGGCAGACCGCTGATTCTGCAGAGCAACAAATCGGTATCAAAAGAGGTCCTCCTGGAGGATATGCTTAGGGAGCAAGAGTGCTACAAGCCTGAGCAATGCTTGCTATCAGTTTATAAGCAATTATTGGCAGTGCTTGTGTTAGAGGGTTTTGGGAAAGAAATACATCCTGTCCCTCCTCACAGTCCTGCAGCGAGCACAGACAAGCTCTTCTTCGTAGCTGATGGCGATTCATCCTCTAACCTGGCACACCTCCTCTTCCTCCTGTGGCTTTGCAGCAATTGATAGCCTTATATGACCTAACACGATTGGTACTCGCCCACAGATTAGTAAGAAACCCACAAATGGTTCCTGGTGGTATTTATTAGCTCCTCATATTTTCTTTGTGAGTTACTAGCGTCTATATTTGAAATGGCAGCTGCTGGGCTATTGAACCTCCTACCTTCTCTCTGGGAAAACAGTCTTAATCTCTGATGACAATAGCCTAATAACATATACTATGTGTACTGATAAAAACAGGGGGTCTGTACCATCGTACAAAAGAAAGGGATTGAGTCTGACTTCACGTAAGGCTGTTGTAACTCTCAGCACATTGTTTACAGGCAGAGTAAGTGAGTAGGAGTGCTCCTGCTTCCAGGGAAAATATACAGCGTAATACGTTTAGAAGAAACTGATTACTGACCGGCTTCCAGATGCTACTGCATTATAAATAGCTACCTTTATAATAGTAATTTATTACTGTAAGCTTAATTGACATATGCCTGAACAGAAATCTACTCAGTTAAAAAAACGTTGGGGAAACCAGCCAATGTCACCGGGAAAGGATGCAGGTTAGGGGTATTCTGAAATACCTCACAGTAAAAATACAGACTGTGCACTAAAAAATGATGTGATCGTACCATTTCTGTGTGGAATACCGCACACTACATGCAAGAGAAATATCACAAAGGTGGAACAGTATGGCACAAGTAGAGTTTTATTAACCTGAAAGTGTCTGTGAACTATGTATGTGTAATATTAACGTCAGAAAGATACTTAAAACATACAGAATTTTTTTTGTCAACATATGTATTATTTATAGCATAGAAAAAGTTCTTAGTGCATACAAATTTTATGTGGACATTAACTATCACTTTACTACTCTGCTTAAAATTCTGCCTGCACCTACATCTGCATTATCCATTTTTATGATTCACAGCTGCCGGCAGTCCTTGTAGGAGTAATGCATCTGCTAAGCACTTCTAGTACCGAAGCAACTGAAATGGCAGATTCAGCTTTCAGCTCTCAGAAAAGAATTGCACAACCAAATAGGCAGCGTATAACAAGACATGCCTGGAGCTAGCATGCTGAAGTTATGAAGGTAGTTAAAAGAAAGCCTGGAAAGTGCATGAATTTGAAATTCAATGACAAAATAAACACTATAGCATGACCCAATCTGCTCCCATATTTCTCCTTTTCCTTCTTTTATCGTTGTGGGAATTTTCTTATGACCTATCTGAGTCCTATTATTGTATCTAGCCTTGTGTCTTCCAAGAAAACATCTGGGTCCTCTACTAAAATTAATGGGAAAACTTCAACTGTAAAAGAACTCTGGAGCAGGATTAAGATGTCAGTGTAGATCTGTGATAAAAACTTAACCATAGGATCTCAAATATCAAGACTGAGAGATATCAGCAGGTAAGGCAGACAATCCTCTTGGGTAGGTTTGTCGAGCTTACTGTGAAACTCCCTGCCCACGACCAACCCTCCCTCCCATTCCAATAATTATCTCAAATCAAAAAGACAGTGATAAATAATTTAGGCTGTGAAATTAACAGGTCTTCAAAAAGCCACTATTATTCTGCCTACAGTCCTGTTTGTTTCATTGCTGTTTTAATGACAGTCGTCTGCTCTGGCAATTTAACAGTTGGTTAAATGGCACCTATGTGACCTGGCAACTTAAAACATACCATCATCATTATTTTCCTCATGTAAGAAAAATAAAGTGAACATTTTTGAGGTACAAATCTATTAACATAATTCTATAGTTTATAAAAGCTGTTCACATGATCCCGAACAAGCTTTGTATGTTTTGCAAACTTCTAATACTCCTCTTGTATCCACGCCTCGTGTATTTACTGCACAGTAATATCTGGATTTTATAACTAGAGAAATGTGAAATTCCTTGGATGTAAAACTCTTCCCCTTCCAAAGTTTGTGTCTTTTCAAGTTCAAATTTATCAGCTTATAAGCACCCAATGTTTGCAGTTTATCACAAATTCCCATCTTCAGGATCCATTAAAGAATTCAGAATTTTTTCCAAAAATCAGTGAAAACATTTTATCTGTCTATGGACCTCAACTTTTTCAGGTTTTCTGAAAAGTTCTGCTGCTGAAGCCTTCCAGGCAACTGGAAAAGGAGGGATATATAGTTATATCAAAGATGTCAGTTTAAAACTGCCTTGACAGGAAAAGTCTTAAGCCTGGAAGTGGTCTGCACTTAGGAACAGTGAGAATTAAGCTAATGATTCAGGTTTTTAATTTCTTTAAAACCATTATCATTTTGGGCATGATGACATAAATTAGAAAGAGACTTATGTGGTCACTTCTTTGAAAAACCCCCATTACACACTGCTCTGTAAATTTGTAAATGGAGTTCTGAAAATGCATTCAATTCACTTTACAGCTTATATATTGACCGACTATAGCTATATGCACGTGCACTTTTCCATTAAAAAGGCAACATTTTATCGTATATTCAGTATCAGTACCATCACAAGAACTTTCTAGACAAAATAATTACCTTCTTTCAAACTCATGATGGGTACTGCAAGGAGTATAAAAGTAGTATTACCTTGAGACTTTTTTTGGAATTTATTTTTTTGCAAATGTTCTCTAAACCCTCTATGAAGCTTGTATTGCTAACCCCATTCTGTCTTCCAAAAGGGTATTTCCCTGGAAAGCTATATATTCTTAAATAACAGATAAAAAAAGCAAGCCAAGCAAAAATCTTTGGAGGGATTCCATTCTTATACTATTCTAATAAAAAATTTTGCAAGCAGCTTAAACAAAACGTATAGTGACTCTCAACTGACAGACCCACTTTGAAGAAGGAAGTTAGTTCAAAGATGAGAAACAGGACTGGTAAAAGGATTAGAGGGCACAAGACAGAATTTTAACTGCAGTAGGGTTATAAAATTGACTATGGGCTTGAGATTAGATTTGCTAAAGCCATTAATGCTGAAGACTTCTACTGAGTCTTACGGAGTTTGGATCTGTCTCTGTGTAAGAAAAGGCAACTTCTTACACAACAACTTCATTCTGAGTATGTGCAGTGGTTCCAATCATTGGAGCCATTTGAAAGAAGGCAAAAGTTGGCTCATACCATCTGTTCATGTAGCAGTTGCCGTGGAGAACGTGAACAAGAAAGTATGCAGTTTGATCAGATTTTAATGTTTGGTAGGTGGAAAAAATTTTAATTCAACTGCACATCTACTGTGGAGATCCTACGAATGACTAAACATAGGCTTAACCCTTTCTGTTGCCATCTTCCTATTACATACGTGCATCGGAGCTTGGGTGATGTCTTCCATTTCCTCACTACTGCTCTTTCTGTCAGTCTTCCAAGCAGGGTTGCTGATCCTGGGAACATTCCTGAGAAGAGGTCTCATCAAGGAGTACTGCATTTAGACTGGATTTCTACAGTAAGGGACTGGGAGAAGGAAACACAAGCAAAAGAGACAACAGGAAAGAACACACAAAGGAGTGACATCTTACCGAAACCCCAGGATCTGAATTCTGCAGACCTACAGAAATCTAAAGCAGGCTGAATATATACTACTGAATGAAATAAAAGTAAAAGGGTGGAACTATGTATTAACTTCATGGAGACATCTGCACCTATCATGCCTTTAGGAAAATAATTGAATATATGTTGAAGGTGACATTTAATAGTATATTAAAAAAAGATGTCACCACCACCAGCACCAAAACTAATCACGAGAAAAATTTCAAAGACCATCAGTCTGCTAGTCTACATGGTTATTCACTATTCTCAACTAATATAAAGCTCATACAATAATTATCAGATCTAATCAACTAAGTCACTATCTGCAGTTACAGATTTTCATGATTAGGGAAATATAAATTAACAACGATGTAACACCATCTTCATTTTATAGTTATTGCACGACTCCTGCAAGCTTGGGGAGATTAATTATTTACAGAATTATATGAAGGTGTATACCCGTGCGTGGGACTTTTTTTTTTTTGTCAGACTGCTTCATATGAAAGTATTTCCTCATGCAGAAATGGATAAGAAGCCTACCTGTGTCTGCAGCTTTTGTGTCGCTGTATTTACTGGCTTACTAATCTAAATGCATAAATGGAGCATGGTAAACCAGCCAACAGTCATCATTGGAGACCTGGCATCACAGTGTATGTCACTGGGTCACATTTGTTTTCTCCTTCTTATACCAGCAATGTGAACAGTTTGTAAAGACCTGGACTCCACACAAATGAAGAAAAGACCTCACCTTTTTGGATACTAAACATAGAAAAGTATGTTATGGAGACTCATGATTAAGTACATTTATTAATTATACTTAAAAGACTGAGAAAGAAATACTAAGAGTAATCATACGCTTTAAGTTACGACATCCTTTTGTCTGAATCAACAAAGCAAAATCAGGGATAATCAAGAACACACAATAGTAACAGGCTCTGCTCCCCTCTTTGTACACCTGTTGACCGTGGAAAACATCTTACAGCTCCCAAGTTCCAGACCCAGCAGGACTGTATCTGTCCTGAGCAGAAGCAAAAGAAGTAAATGCTTTCAAGTTCCTACTTGTACACGGATGATGAAGTCCTACTAGGAAGTCTGTTTTGAGGATACAGAGGACAAGACGAAGGCAGGCCGTAGTAGCTACACTGATGTGGCAGTCTCCTAAGCGTAGATACGCTACGCTGCTGTTATTTTTAAAAAAGAAAACAAAACCCTGACACACACTCTCCTAACCTTTTTTCCACTGTAAGTGTTTCTTTCCTAAAGGACAAATGTGTCAGCATCAGAGAGGCAAGCAATCGTCAGAAGTGTTTCAAGAGTTAACTGGGTATCGAACTGTGCACCTCAGCGAACCAGCACACTGCGCTCAGGGCACGTGTGGACTTTCTTACCCACAGACCATTGCTGGGTTACTGATATTTTTTAATCTACTGTGCTACCTTTTTTAAAATCTCAAGTGCCTGCAGTAAAAAATGAGACTAATCTGTTGCATGACTACTTCTTACTATGGAAAATTAAAAATTATTTATTTTATAGCCATGGAATAATTTTCAGCAAAAGATTCTTCTCAAGTACTTAAATATTTAACAGACTCTAGCTCCTCTCTGCAGCAGTTGTTCAGTAAGCTGCAATTTTCTTGCAATGGGGAAGATAAAGGTATGGCTGAAGCTCATGGATGTTCAGCATTACAAACGAGTTTGCTTGCATTTTCTTTTTAGAGGTAGATAAGGGAATTGTATTTAGGAAGATTTGTTTGTGTTTTGTTTCCCTTTTTTTTTTTTAAACACACACAATTCATATCAAGTGCGTTAAAAAGGCAACCCAGGATTATAACAGCAGCATCAGAGAGAAAGGCTCCAAATGAGTGTTTAAGGCCTTATCTTCTGTATATCAGCCTATTAATATCCAGGAACCTTTGCAATGAAGACAATAACCTTTGTGTGTGGGTAAGATATATCTGGAAAACAGAGAACTTCCCACATGGGTCAATGAAGTGCAAGGAAAATTTATTACTCTGTACACTTTTGTTATTGTGAATTTTTACCAACTCTAGGAATCAGCTAATATTTGCCTTTGGTTATGGATAAGATGCCATATAGCTTATCTGCAGGAAGGAAAATATGGGAGGGCACGGGTTGTTAAGTATGAAATCCACAACTTGCTTCCCCCGTGCAAAAAAAAAAAACAAACACAAAAAAACCGCAAAAAACTTCCTCACTGATATTCCAAAGGCTGAAGCTTTGGTTTTAGCTGCTCAAGTTAGAAATGCATTTTGTTCTTGCAATAGCTTGTTGTAAACTGATTTTTGTATCTGCTTAAAAGAATTAGGTGCTTCTCTGCTACTGAAGGTCACTGAATTTTTGATGTCTGGATTACTTAAGCATTTTTCAAGAATGCTGCCTAAACACACTATTCACACTGCAAAATAATAAAGACACTGATCTTGTTTGGATCGCTTCAAGGGTGGGTTACGCCAATTATCTCCTTCAAGTCTGAGTGCAAGTTCCCTTGAAGTGGGGTCTGTCTGAACACAGCACTTCAGACTGGGTTCATCTCGAGTACTGAGAGTGAGTTCACATCCATCACAAATGCTATCTGGATGATCAAGCTATTTACTCAATGGGTATCAACAGTCATAGGACTCTATGCCTATCCTATCGCTATAGTAAACACTCCTCCCCCACCCGCCACTGCTGTGTGCACAAGAATATACAAGAAAATCTCCTTCAAGAATAAACTGATCTCATTAAAACATGATGACGACTCTAATTTCTTATTTCTGTCCCAAAACCCCACACCACACTTGCTTTTCCATATAAAGATCCCCACATACTAACCAGAAATATTCAACAGCTGAAAATGTTACAGTGACCTTCAGGACTAATTTTTGGGAAACTCAGCAAGGAATGAGAAATGGATTTAAATCAAGACTAGTTTATTGCAACAGAAGGCAAGGACCAAACTGTTGGTATTTCTTCCCTCCTAATATCCCTTATGAGAGAGAGAGAAAATAAAATAAATCAGACCTGTCTGCCTTGTAATGAACCAACTGTTTTCGATCAGCAGAGTAAGATTTCATTTACTGCAGGGATGACTATGAAAAAACAGAAAAATGCAATTTGACAAATTAGATCTCATGGTTCAGGAGGTAAAAATCACAGAAAAAAATCAATAAAAGAATGCCCCTACAATACAACTCCTACTCACAGCATCAAGCTGTCTTTTGTTTCTTTTGGGTAATACTACAATTGATTGGAGCTGAGTGTAGGATGTGCTCATGAGAATAAAATATTTGTAAACAAAAGATTTGTATTTCATTATAGAGCTGTTAGACCTGGACCACTGGACGAATTCCAATCTGTGTAATTACATTCTGTCTACCTAAATTGTCTCTGCAGCCTTAATTGAAAATGATGTTTTTCTTCATTTCTTTTCCTGCATTATGGTTCCTCCACAGAAGTGTCTGCACTTGAATTAAGTGACTTTGTATTGTCAACATAAAGGACGATCTGGGATGCAAGGATAGAACAGAGTTGTTACAAATGTAAAAGTGACAGAAAAGTTTCCAAGTGGTTATTATAAGGAACTTTTAGACTCCTCTCTGGTGAAGAAAAACAGAGAAAAGTTTGCTTTCTCTTGGTATGTCTGAAACCAGTTAAGATTTCTCCTCCATTTTCTAAATAAATCATCCAGTGTCTCCAAAAATCTCATTCTTTCTCTCGTTGAGTGCTTAAGCAACTACTGCTAGCCTCCCATAATAATACTGAAGAATTCACACTTTGTTCATTCTTAATGATCTCTATATTGTGTGTGATGATTAATGGTATTAAAGCTAAAAATTACACACAAAACCTAACCAATCTCATTCTTAATAAGTAAGGCATGACTTGCTAGATACTTATATTTAGGTAAAACTAGCAATAAAATAATCTTACCTTGAATTAGCTAAATATCTTCCCCTTCTCACTCCCCTCAGTCTGAAGCATATGGCCAAAGCGCTTTGGTTTACCTTGCAGAAGTTACACAAGGGGACTGAACAGTATTCTCGCTCACTAGTACTACAGATTTTCAATAACTTTTTTTCACTAGTTGAAAAGAAAGCATGGAAAAGCGAGGCGTTCCCCATTTCCTGGTGAGAGGTTGCAGGAATATTTTCATATACGCAATCCCTGAGATCCTAGACTCCTTCTAAGGCTAAAGCTTGGAAAGAAAAGTTGCTAAATCAGTTGCTTTAACATAATGCATATCTTTGTATGCTTTACAGCACACAGCAGTGTCAACTAAACCAATTTATTTATTACAAAGCTGCCAACAGCAAAGCAACCGATTTTCCACAAATGATCATTTCAACTGTCTTATGTCACCAATATATCTGTGAGTGTGTACACGTGTCTACATATAAAAGAACGTATGAATACATAAAACCTTGTCATTATTAAATAGTAATGTAAACTGGAATATATGTAACTTAAATGTTAAGCACAAGCATAGGAATTTTAAAATTTGTCTCATTTCACCTCCACGCTACAATGTAATTAAAAAGCAAAAAGATTGAAGCTTTCTTCACTTAACATTCAAATCTCTTCATAAAACAGTACGATTCAGTTTCTTCCTTTAATTATCTTAAAGAGATGATTTGTGAGCAAGGTCTGGCATGTCATCTTGCGAGGATACTTAAATCCTACATCATTCTCACTAAGGCTAAACAGATAACGTGAGTACAAGGAATTTTCTGTTTACAGAGTGAAACAACTTGATTTGACTGCAGGCTACTGCAAAATCTGCCAATGGTTACACTAAACAATGAAGGAAAGAAGAGGACCTTTAAAAAACCAATGCAGAAAGAAATAGGAGAAATAAAATACAGTACGCTTCAGCTTCAAATCGATTTGTTGCCTTTAAAACCCACAAAATTCAAGTGCAAGAGGCTCAGCAAATGCAGAAGTTGAAGAATAACTAAATCATATATTAAACGCAACAGAAGACTGACTTTCCTAGACTGATGACCATAGGGATTCCAATATATCCTCAAATCTATGTAAACACATCAGAATAAAAAGACTACATAATGAAACTATAAATATCAATACTTAGTTTGACTCCAGCACCACAGGATGGTGACACCTCACAAACATGAATGCATTCATAGTCACAACATCCCTAAAATGTTCTCATACCTCATAATCTCATCACTACACTTCTGGGAATTTCACCATATAATCAAAACACAATTAAAGGCAGCCAGTCTGTGAATTATTCCTTACTCAAAATGCCTGCCGTCAGCCATTACTACTAAGGGGTCAGAAGAAAGGCCGATGATCCCTCTTCTCTGCCAGCATTTATGAAGATGAAGCTGGCCTTAATCAAGATGATTAACAGCTCTCTTTGAAATGGTGGGGAAAGGCAGCAAACGTTCCACAAGGTTCTCTTCAGTCTTTTTGGCTAAAAAAAATGTGGTTAGGACACAGGAACCCAAGAACAGCTTTGCAGTGAAGTGAATATGGGGGTGTGTGTGTGTGCGCGTGGAAATAAAAACGTAAGGATATTCAGGATCCAATGAAGGAGGCAGGAAACAGCAGTGTGCAGACAGCAGCTCTTCATCTCAATGTAACAGGACCGAGGAGCAGAAAATGACCTGTGCTGCAGTAAGCTGTTCAGCACTTCAACCCAGCTTTGCTCTATTTTCAGTCTCCTCTGAATGCTCCAACTCTTTGGCATTCCTCCTGTATGTGGGGTGGCCTCCTACTTACCCTACTAAATTTAAAAAGCCGAAAAAGAATAAATAACACAAAAGCACCAGAAAAATATATGCTGCATTTTTAAATGCCAGTGAAAGGTATAAATGTCAAGCATAAATTGTGCAGTCTACTGAACAAATCCAGATGAATGCTGGCTTCATCAGGAGCAATATTAGCACACTGCTACTTTAGATGTAGCTACTGCAAGCACGTTAAAAGCCTCCATGTCTGCTGTCACAGTCATCTTCTCAGAATGGCTACATTTCACAAAATATAAACCCCGTACATCTCAAGAGAAGAGTACTATTCCCAGGGCAGGATTCTGTAACAGAAGAGAGCGCACTGATATAAAAGAGTTCCTTTGCTTTCAAATTTCAACGGGCTGTTACAGTCTTTCGAGGATGCCAAAAGTCAGTGTTGTTATGCAGACCTCCAAATCATTCTGAAATACGTCAAAAGCCTGCGAACTATCACGGAACCGTAACACTGGCCCTTTCGCTCAAAGTCCCTCCTCCTCACATCTAGCTGAAGATTTAGCTCTCTATAATTTTTGTATTTTTCTATCTTTAATCTATCACTATCTAGAGAACAGGATGACAATGAATGCAATCCTACGTTTCTAATACAGCTTCACCAGAACACGCAGCTGAAATGCAAGCAGGAACGACAGTTATGTAACCTGTAATTACTATTTCTGCCCTTAACGAGAAACGTTGCTCCGAGATCCTGGTCAGTGTTAACGAAACTGACATTTAATAAAACTAAAAGGGATTATAATACCCAAGGGAGTTAACTGTGATTTCAGATGCCCGAGCCCACACCTGTAAGGTGTGCCGGCTACCAGCCGCCTAGAGGGTCAGCCTTGCAGCGCTAGCTTGGCTGCAGCAGATGCAGCCCACACTGCTTCAAGGGTACGATGAACGTGCTCTGGGGTATACGGCACTCAGCAGCGCTGAACCAGTGCAAACCCGCCACCTCCCACTATCCATAAGAGACTGCAGGAAGTTTTGGAAGAGTTCCACCCCTCCCCACCCCAAATGCTCAAAATAAGCGCTAGCCATGATAAAAAAACAAAACAACAAACGGCACTCAAGCAGGAAAGAGACCTCTCAGACATGTTCTCTAGTGCTGCCAGTGGCTTGCTAAGCGGTGTGGGTGCATCACTGCGCTCCTATGCGTTTCCAGTCTCCGTCTTCCCCGATTATACCATATATACTGCAGTACAAGTCTTGTATTCTAATATTAGCTTACACAAACATCATGTTTAACAGGAACCAGTCATAGCCAGCATCACTAGGTGCTACCATCACACAAGTAACTAAAACCAGTAAGAACGGAACACTAAAAGCTGCATGCCTTTAACAGGGCTTTGAAGGCATGCTTCCCTCTAATATGCCAATTAAGCCAGCTGAGGGAGCTGACATTTAATCCATTCTACCTCTGGTTCAGTAACTCTAACAGATGCAAGGATTATTTCAAGGAATACTGGGAAATGAAAAATCTCCCTTTCTTCTCTAGAACATACTCTTCTTGCATTTAGCTAGGCAAAGTATCCAGAAATGGATGGGTTAACCCACAATATCAATACTTGGCACATTTGAGTCACAGATCTCTCTTTGATCTTTCATTTGGGTTGCTATTGAAAAAGCAACTAACCTCACCCTATGCAAGATAAAAATGAAAGGGAATTTGACATCACGTTAGAAAGGATCGAATTCAGTTCGATACAATTTGGTGTCAGAACTGCAAACCACGATCTGCAAAGCCGCAAATGAAGATAAATTCACTTTAATGGTTCCTCACTTACAACAAATTTCAAGCAGCTAAGTTCTCCATGACAGCATCCTGCCTACTAAAAATTAATCTGGAGATATGGATCCAAGGTCACCATGTTCTCTTAATGACCTGAACTCACCAGATATTAAACATGATACAAAGCAACACGGGCCACTGCTATGATTAATGACCAGACTATTCCAATTTGATCAGCATGGGGTCCCATAGAATTATCACGGAGAGCAAACTTGGTTACCAGATTACATTAATATAAAATACAACTTCTCAGCTACATTGTGCCTGAAACACTGTAGTGCCACTTTTCTTTTTTTTTTTGCCCCAGAATTAATTTATCAATTCCCAAATGCTGTATTTAGAAGCTAGAAAGGATATTAAAGCTGTTGCTTACATAGCCTCTTAAGTCTCTGTATCATCTTTTCTCGGTGCTGGAGATCGAATAGGATCCTCTCCCCTTAAGTAGCTAGGCTACAGAAAGGACCGATTCTTCCTTGAACAGCATACCACATGGTCGTAAGGACAGAATGAGCACATTAGCAATAGCAGTGCTGGCTGTCTTCTGGTTGCAGGGTCACTGCTGCCTGGAAGGGTGAGGAAGGCAGAGGACTTTGTGTTTAGCTTTAACATCTTCTCTTACTCTAAATAATTTTACTTCAAACATTGGAAATACGTTCTGGCATTTAATGAGATGCAACAGAGTTTGGATATCTCATTTTAATAAGCAACTTTTCAAAGCAAAGCTGTGTTTAGGGATTTGATAGAAACCATTTTGATTCTGAATTTACAGTTCCCTGATTGTTAACTAATTATATGTCATTAAGACAATAAACCACTTTGATCCTGATTTGATTTAAGCCATATAAATAGAAGTTCCTCCTCTGCGATGAGTACCTATGTACCACCGATTTCTGAGTAACACTCTTGATGGCCTGAAATTAATCATCAACAAAAACAAGACACTAGGAAGTGAAAATCCTCAAAATTAGGCATACAAGTATAGTAAGACTGGACTTTGGTTGCTGAGTTTGGGAACTGAGCTTGCAAGAATCAACTCAATACTCTTACAGTTAAATTATTTTGTGGCCTTGAATGAAGTGGAAGGTTATCATCTGTCCTAATCAGAATTTTGCCTAGTTTGTGCACTACTAAATGCAGAAAAATAGTTCAAACTTTTGTGTTAATGCTGTATTATGAAATCCACAGTTGCTAATTATTGCCTGCAAATGGCAGTTGCACACTATAGAGGCTACTGAGGCAGCAGAAGCCCCAGTGTAAGAGCATACAGGTTTCCCGTTCTAGCAAGGCTCTTTTCTTGATCCCAGATTAAGAAATAAAAAACTAAAGGAAGAATTCTACTTTTAGACTAGAAGAAACAACCAAGCAACCCCCTCGGGCCCTTCAGCACACTGTCTTCCTAGTTACTTTCAGGAGACCAGGTATCCCCACACCCTCCCCTTCACGTGATGTCTAAAGTCAGGCACAAAACTCTCACAACAACTTCTTTGAAGGCTGCCATTCACAAATGAACATGCATTTTATTTAAATCCCCTCTCCAATTATGATAAATTGACAGAATGACAAAACGATGGCCTACTTACAGTTCAAGCACAATCCTGAAAAGTACTTCTTTCAAAAGCTGTCACTGAGTTCATTTACAAACGGTACTGATTGGAACAGATTCTTTTCCATATTTTACCCAGGTTTTTAGTGAACAGGTATGGCTTTGGAGAATCAAATCAATGGGTCTTTGAATCCAAAGCAGAATGCTAATATGAACCAGGAGGCAACATGTAGGTTTCACCAAGTAACGAGCAGGGCCAAACAAAGCTGCAGATAGCGCCTCAGTCTCTAGAGTTCAGTGATAGATTTCATGCAAAAGGAACCACTCATAACTTGAAAATGTATCCATGCAAATATACAAGTGTGTTCACTTTTTTTAAATGATTCACTAAGAATTTTATACACTAGAAAGTTAACAAGTTCACAAATACTTGACAATTTCCAAAATTTGCTCTAAATGAGTTAATTTAGCAATTACTACTACATAAAGTCTTTCAGATCTTTCTATACTTATGTTATATATATATTTAGTCTGTATCTAAAGCATTCCCATACGAGTGATAGTACTTCAAAGAGCATTAATTTATCATTCTCCAAATTCATTAAGCTAGTTCAGATTTTTTTTTTCTGAAAAAAATTACAGTTCAGACCAATTTTCACAATTACAGAATGAGTCCACCCACCTACCATTTAATATACAATTTGACTCCCATAATGATACTTCAAAATGCCAACAGAGAAGACATGTTCCTCACTATTACTCTGGAAAGCAAGTATCTAATCTGAATTTCTGCCAGATAATTCTAAAATCGGCTGTTTGTGAACAGCAGATGATTTTTAATTAGCTCCCAATACTACATAAAGCTGAATTCTTCACTACTTGTGCATTTCTAAATAGGTCTGCGTTATGGCCTCAAAAACAAGAAGTGTGATCAGAAATCTGGTATCAGCTCCTTAAAGAGCAAAACTTAAGCTACTTAATATTCTGGTGCTCCTGCAGTTTGATCTAATCCTCAATGAACTGTAGGAATGACAAAATATTAATTGTGGACATATTTCGCTTCGTTATTTATGCTTCATCCAAAAGGTAATGTTTAAGAAACAAACCCTTCATGCTTAATTTGCTGTCATCTTTTTGCTAGTTATCACAGCAGGTGGGATGTGTGTTTAAACCAAATCAGCTGACTCCTACTGTTTGCAGCCTCTCAAACACGTGTTCTGCTTGTAAGCTGTACTTAAAGCAGGTATGAAGGTCATATTTGCATAAACTCACACTCCTAACACTGAAATATTTTATTATTTTTCATTTCAATGCCAGTCTCTCTCTCATCTGGATTTAACTTCATTATGAATGAGTTCTGCACCTCCTCTCAATGGAGAAATCTTTCTAACATCCTTCTCCGCAGAAGTATCTAACCAGGGTATCTTGTTTTGTATGGAATGGTTGAGTCCGCGGAGACATATTCAGGGAGATGCATATTGTGCAGCTGCTGGGAAGTTGCAATGAAAGGCTGAGCTTCTCCAGGGAAAGCTCAATACAGGGGACTGACTCATCTAACTACTTGGAAATGGCCCGTGGAGGAGCCTCTCTGTAGTTTCTGTAGGATGCTGTGGAGACCAGCTTCACAACACGGTCCAGTAAAACGTTCTCAATCCATTACTGCTTCCACACACTACAGCTGAGGACAAAGACTCTGTGTACTGATGAAACTACCCAGCAAATGCATATAGCTATTGATTTAGACCATAGGGATATTAAATCTGACTGGAAATGGATACAAATTTTCATACAGATGACAAGGATGTAGTCTGTTTCCTAGCAATTATCTTTAAGCTACTTGTAACAAATTTCCCCCCTCTTTTTGGAGGGCAAAAGTAACAGGCCACAATTTTAGAGACAAACAACAAAGGCACACACAGTATGGCATAATTCATCCCATAATATTAACTCCTTCCTTTAGGGAACAGGAAAACATCAAAACAATGAACTAGCAGTATGCCAGAAACATGAGCAGCACCACATCAGTTTAATACACCTGTAGTACCTCTTAATTGGTCATTAATTCACAGTTTGAAACATTAAAGCTTTTGATCCCTACTGCTGTAAAATTTAATAAAAAATTTTCTTTTCTTCCTTCTTACAAGTATTCTCTCTACTTTTTGAATCAAACAAGTGATCTAATGATATCTTTGTAGGGACATTTCATAAAAAAAAGTCTGCTTCATTCACAGCTATCTGAAAAGGCACATAAGCAACAAAGGTTTAATTATTTTTCCCCCTTGATCAAGTTAAAACAATCATTGCTATAACTTTGAATAGTACTGTAGCTTATTTATGTTAAACTCCTTGCAAATGCTCAGCAGAGACACATCAAAATAATGCGCTCGGTTACGAAACTGATTGCAGTAACTATACATAATGCAAGGACAATTAGTTCCACAAGTGGCTATACTGCCTCTGCATCACTTCCAAGCGAGCAGCAGAAAGAATTCTTGGCTAATGCTTTCGAGCAACGTACCAGCTACAGGGGGCTATCCCAGAGCCCAAGACACAAGCTCATGCCGTCTCTTCCCAAAGTACGGCGAGTGGAAGAGTTAAAACAAACCGAAAAGCCCACACTACTTTTGACAGAGAACATTTAGCTGTGAAGACAGAGATGAAAATTGAAACAAAATTAATTTGTTCTAAACAATTATGCACAAAGAAACTCCATTATATGGTCAGCACTGCTGAATGGCAGTTTTACAGTGTCATTGAAGTGTTTTGCAGTTACTCCTGTTGAAGAGCTAAATCTGTGGCTGATATTGATGCATACATGAACACAATTTATAAATTTCCCACGAAAACCTAGAAGAATTCTATTAGTTGTTTAAGAAACATACTCTGGAGCTTTAAACTTCACACTTTGGCAGCAAAGAACAAACCTGTATGTCCACATGTATATATGAATATATGTATTTATGCATGCATGTATGTATATATTCCATATGTATGTGTCCACAAATGTATAAAATAACACATACACACACTGGTTACTACCTGTAACTGTCCTTTTTTATCTGTCTGCATTTAAATACATTTCTTTTGAAGCTTGTATCCCAAGCCCCTTACTGTAAGCATTCACTTCGTGAAAGAAACTGCAGACTTGCAGAGGTATATTCATACTGATAAGCCCCTCAAGCTGCCGTTCTTTTAAGCAAGCAGCGCAGACAGGCACACAGACAACATTCCATCATTATGCTACGGATGAGCATTAGGGGAACACACAAAAAGTGAAAAGCTGTATTTTCTTTTCTTGCTACACAAATACTTGTCTCCCAATATTCTCCAAGTTTATACTGAAACCAGGATGCACCAAATGGTCTTCATTTGCCCTAACCCTTTGCAACTCTGAAAACATCAGCAACGTTACTAGCAGCATTAGTATTAATTATGTCTAGAGAAAAAATAGTTACAATGTATTTATTCTAATTCAGTCCTATTGTTTATATTCAGATATTTCCATTTGAATACCAGACAACCACTTTCTAAACTCTGTGCCTATGTAGGTCATATCACACAACCAACCAAAGCATCAAGGTGAAAACCAACATTTTTGTTGTTATGTTACAGTGGTCCTACAGTTGATTTTCTCCTAATACACACATGGACAAAACGTCACATATTTTTTCCCTATTCTTCCTAACTGCCATATGCTACACGCATACAAAATCAGGCAAATTTCCCTTTTGGAGTCACAGCTGTTCAGCATTGCTTTGCCTATCTCTTGTATTTGGTTTGGAAACAAACTCAACTCAAGCCTACCTGGCTTGGAAACCAATGCAAGCGGGAAGCACATACTGGGTGTTGCTCTGGATGGTTACCACAGAGACATGATTCACAACAAAAGACATACAGCATTTAGTGGCTGTAAAAAATGCCTGTTGCTGATAAAGCGTATGACAAGATCCACTTCTCCACATATTTTTGTTGGGACAATAACCACTATCAAGAAACGATGCTGCAGGTGGCACATCTTTGCTCCACTCCACTAGTTCAGTTGCGGGAATTCCACTGTGGTTTAAAATTATCCAGTCCTCGGGTGTGAAACTTACAGAAACAAGGATTTTTAACACCAACAGTCTCACCACTGGCAGACTACATGAGCTATGCCACAGGATCTTAATCTGTCTTGGTAAGATGTTGGGATCTGTGCTGATGCTGATGTGACCTTTGAAGGGTGGGGGTGACAGGGCACTAAGGTTTGAAAAGGGGAGAAAGAAATGAAATTGCTACATCACAAATAAAGTCTGGCATAAAATAGTGGCTCTTATTCCAGGACTACCCTCACTAAATTGGGATATCAGTTCACCCTACTCATGTCACCTGTGCCCACTCCATCCTGATCCTTACAGAAGGTCTGTCACAGGTTTATTTCCTTCTCAGCCTGAGCAGAAGCAGGAAGAAAAGCTCTGGAGAAAATCCCTTTGCCTATCAGACATGAGCACTCTGTGTGATTTAGAAACACTTTCACTTATGTTATCGTTCACTTTTTCTAGGGAATTTCACTAATTTCACTGAGTAAAATAAGTTGCCAAACGCTCTACAGATATTTGATGTAAAAAGCTCCCAGCCACCCGAATTTATTCCTATTCTCTGCTATTACTCTGGATGCATAATCATAAAGCATATACTTGCAATGTATGTTCCATTTCACCCTATGCAGAACATGGTTATAAGGGTCATATAAACATGGTTATATGTGGTTAAATATGGTTATATAAATAGGTTGCAATTATCCATTATAAATCAACAGACAGTACCGCATAGTGGAAAAACATATTAAACTATCACAGAAGATGCGTACTTGTTTTACGCTTGAATAATTACTACCATTTAAGCCATGAAAAACATAAGCAAAAAGTTGTTAAGTGAAAGCTGGAAACAGGGTTTATAGCTCAGTGGCAAGCAGAATACCATTTCAGGCAAACAAAATAGGGTCATTGTGTTTTGTAAAAGGTCTTGTAGTACTAAAAAGAAAAAAGTTTAAGGAAACACCACACTGGTAATAACATTTAAGTAATTGCCATATTCTGATGCATCTAAAAGTGCTGTCATGCCCAAGCTGGTTAAAAAAAAAAAAAATGTCTTTCATTGCAAAAGTGGTGATGATTCCATCCTCACCATCACTCAAAGCCTCATTTATTGGGAGACAGGAACAAAGTAAAAGAAAACAATGAACGATGAGATATTTATTAAGACTGCATCATAAAAGTGACAGAAGCTATAAATTAAAGCAAGCTTTTAAAAAAATTTCAAGCTATTTTAGTAGTTGTTTCAAGGTACTTCTTTTTCGGAATGAACAGTCAACAAAGGAAATTGCAGACTGGCAAAGTGAGACTGGCAAATGAAGAGTTTTGTTTGTTTACTGAGACAAAATATAAATCTCCTTCAATTACTACCCAAATGGAATTAGGAATAAGAATGCATATTTGCATGAGTATGGTCACGTTAATTTTTAATCCAATAAACACTAACTGATCACTACTATGAAAAAGCTGATGCACTGCTAAAGCTCCCTCTGACCTTCTATTTCAGCCACTTGTTTGAACTGGAGCGGGTCAGACAGGGTTCACCTAAGCAGCTGAGCTGACAGATCTGATGGGTGACGAGTATCTGGGAGAGACAGAAGTGGGGACAGACTGCAGTCAGAAGGGAATTTATGAACAAGTTTTGAATGAAACAAACCATAGAAAACAGAGCATTCTTACCATTTTATTTAGCCATGACATAAAAAGGAGACTGATTTTCAACAGTGCTTACTGTTGCATTGACACCCATGGACAGAGTGTTTGTTAAAAAAAAAATAATTAATTCTTTAGGACCTAGATATCAGGTAACACTCCTATGGGGAATCAGATCTCTCTACCAGGATGGCCAGTTGCTGACTGGAAGGCAATGGCAGTCTCTGTTGCCAGGATTCTTGCAGCGTCATCTTCATATGGAGATGAAGAAACTACCCAGATGTGAGAAACTACCCAAACCATTCTGCTCAAACCTCACAATCCAGCTGACCCATGGTCCTACATAACTACTCCAGGACATGCATAATCCCTTGCTTTTAACCATATACGACCATTTTCACACCCACAGGAACAGCTTCTATAGGCTATATACAAATGTCTTACCTATATTCAATATGATGTCTTCTGCAGCAGGAACTCTCTGGGACACTCCACCCAGTGCAGTAATTTAAGCATACAAACTGGACTAGACACAGCAGGAGCTGGCAGCTGGAATCCTGAGAACCGACCAAAATTCCCACCCGGAAAGATCCTGCAGCCATCAGTCAAACACCTCACTGGGAAGGTGGCTGGGAGTCCTGTCAATTACCCGTATGCAAACTACTCCATCATCTCCTCTATGCAGATGATGAACCAAGGAGTTCCTGCAGCCTCTGGATAACCAGTTAATGACTTACATGCACGGAGTATGCATACAAGAACAGTCCATACCCAGTTTCAACACAATTATAACTATAGAACAAACTTAATTTTCTTACTTACAACTCAAATCCCACAGCTCCTGTCACATCTATCTCCAGCTCCTACTGATTTCAATCACAGCTCTGGTGATCTCTAATTGCCTAAAAGCCCCACAGAGACATCATTCAGTATATTCTCATTCGAAAAACAAATACTGTAAGAGTAACCAGCCTTTTGGCCAAAAGGCTTGCTATATTGTGAATGACCTCTATTCTTTACTATACACCAAAATAAACAGTTTTAGAGAAATAATCATGTTCTATCAGCCACAGAATAAATACAAGTGACTAACACAAAGGAGATAATTTTGCTTGCGCTCAGATCAAGTCTGTGTGTTAATCCTAAAGCTTAACAGAGAGAGGTTAACCTCAGTCGTGATGAATGAGGGTGATCTTTCACAAAAGAAACTCTCTCTCCCAAATAGAACGATAGAGGAAAAGCAATGCTCTCGGGAGAAACAGTTATAGGTTCTCAGAAGTTGCAGGGTCCATACCTCATATCGAGTGCAAAATCTTGTTTTTTCCATACTTTTTTTTCTGGTTGGGAGAAATAAAAGCATGGCTGCTGCTTTGAGTTTAATAGCACAGCTATGCTCTTCAAAAAGCCATTCTCACTGGACCACCGATGATAAAACCGTGTCACAAAACTACTATTTTTTGCTCTCTAATAAAGTAGACATATAGTCTGGACATATTTCAGTTCCTGACCAGCAAAACTTAAGCTATTTACCTACCTACCCCCTATTCTTCAAGGGTCGCAGACTAACACACATGACATTTAATAGAAATGTTTGCAACCATGCTGAAATAGATTGCTTCAAAACACTGAAAATAAAACTGCCCTTTCTTCAGGCTCTCAGGCGTTGTTAGAAGGCAAAACACTGCTGACTGCAAATGAAGGGCTAGGTATTGATCTTCTTTACCTATCAGAACTATAAATCTCTTGACATGAACAAAATTAGTATGATTTATTTTAATATATGGAAGAAAAAACCCGGTCCCTCCAAGTTACTGAGCTTACAGCGAGTGCAAAGTACATCCAGGGTAGCTAGATGCAAAGGACACTACCCTCAAGGAGTCCTGATAACATTTAGATACAGACTAAGCCTTAAATTTGCATTTCCTTGTGTGTATTAGATGATATTATGAGCTGAATATAGCCTAATTGCAGTATACTGCATTTTAACTAAAGATATACAAATGCAAATTATAAATGAAATGAATAATTATAGAATAATTACTATTCATCAGGAGCATTCACTATTCTATTTCACTTGTTATCTGAGAAGTATTAAAAATGAAAAGCTATGGAGCCTTGCAGGGTAGAAATACCACAATTGCATTTTTAACTAATTCGGAGTTCTCATTCCCTAACTCTCTCAAAGAAATTCAAACACTTTTTATAGCATAATAAACAATGTATTTTTCTAATTAAAAGGGTTTACTGCCAATTTATTATTCAGATCCCAAGTTCCTTTGCAACATATTCATGTTAAATGAAGGATCTCCACAGAGTGCAGGATCATCATGGAAATATTTGTGTGGCATCATGAACAGACGACAGCTGTCAGCGAGCAGAGGTCACAGGCCAGACTCCAAGGTGTTCAGTTCTCTGCAGCTTTTAGTAAAAATGACACCTGGGACACTGGACAAAGCACTACTGAGCAGATTATATGTCACTAACAGGGCAGACATTCAGCCATAAGAACTTTTTTCTCCTATGGGATATCTAAAGTGGCAATAGGCAACTACTTATTCCCTCCCCTAAAAGATCCACTCTTTTTTTTTTTTTTTTCTTTTCCTTCTAAATCCAAACAACATGTAGAAGGGAAGGACAGAAAAAAACATTGAAATCAGTATTGTGGTTTTTTTTTTTTTTTTTTGCTAAGAGGTAAATAATTGTATATTTATTTTAATTAAAGACAAAGGAATCCCTTTTCATAAGCTACCATAGAGACATTAAATATGGGGCAGATTCAGACTGGAATCGCCAATGAAAGCCTCAGGATGCCTAAACTAAACCCAGATCTGTATCAGTGGCAATTAAGAAATACTCTATTTAATAGGATTAAAGAAAAAGAAAAAGAAGAGTGATTTAGCTGTACAGATCTAGGCTTGAAGGCAATACATCCTACAATTCCATTTGAAAGAGACAGACAAAAATTCTGGAAATTGGTAGATGGAGTATTTTAAAGTTCCTGTGCTTTTGACACTACAGTGATGCATAACACTGGTCAACTACAACTACAATATCATCTCAACAGATTTATGGTTTAAGACAATAGTTAATTTTCTATATATATTAGACTGAATCAAATGCCTGAAACATGCTTGCCGATTTTGATGAAGCTGGTTCATTAAATGTCCAGGTTTATGCTTCAAAGACTCTATTTTCGTGAAAATAAATGAAAACTTCATGGTGTCAGATATATTTTAAATCTATGAGATTAGTATATCTAGAATTTTCTTACCTCCTTTATTTTAATGTTTTCTCCACTTCTGAAAATCACAACTATTTCTAAAACTACAAGCTTTCAATCACTTGAAAATGGGCCTAAGTGTGAATCCTTTCAATTGGTGGGGGAAAAAAAAGTGTTTTTTCCCTCTTCCACAGTGTCTGACATGACTCATAAACACCCAGAAAACTTTTTGATTAAATTTGAAAGTGCTCTTATTTTCATAAAATCCTAAGTGGAAAAAACATTGTGACATCACTTTTGCTGGTTGCCGTAAGTTGATACAACACGGTTGTTTTTAAATTTGAGAGAGTGAACAGAGGCACCAGTGTGCTAGAGTTACATTGTGGGGTTTGGGGTTGTTGTGGTTTTGGTTTGGTGTGTCCCGTCCCCCCCTCCCCCCACCCCCGCCAAGAGAACTATTGTTTTCAGCTGTCACACAACCACTAAAAATCTTAGAATTTTTAATTAACTTATAACTCAAATTAAATGCCTGTTAGCAAATCGAACAACTTTCCCAAAACACAAATTTTCACATGACACAAGTACCATTTTCATTTGCTTCAAATACTTCTCATTGCTCAGAGGCTGCGAGTGGTGGACATTCACTGTTACTGCAGTGACCTAAACCATAAGCCCTTCAGCTTATTATTTCTTGCTCTTTGATCCCATTAAGAGCGAAGTTATACTCTGTTTTTTCGTACCTAGGCCAGTGAGGCTACTCAACTGCTTAAATACGAGCATGTCAAAACCTGTTTGTTGCCCAAGGTCGCGTACATTGCCCTCCCGGCCAGTGACAGACATGCATCACCAAAACCGTAATAACAGACCTTTACCACTAGAAAAACTTCTGCCAGGCAGACAACGATACACAGCGATCTAACACAGGTTCTTCGTTAAACAGTACTCATCCATCCTGCGAGGCTGCTGCTGTGGTCTGTAACGCACCCACACAGTGACACAAAATACGCTGTTATACCTAACCGTGAGCAGTGTTATCCTTAGAGCAAGTAAGCACATTAAAAATACACTTTGACTTATTTGGAAGACTAAGGGATAATTATTACCCTTTCTTATTTGTTTTTCAGAAGATGGTATATGCCTGTGCATTAGGCTGCGTGCTTCTCAGGCACCCAAAGCATTTTTCTTACAAACTTTGCAGCAGCTTGTGGTGACACCATGATCTGTTGTGACATGCTGCTTCAACTCGAAGGATGCTCAATATAAGAAAGTGGGATGACAAAACGTAATGCTTTGGTCCCTCTCACAATCAGAAAGACTAAATCACTGAGAAAAAATGGAATTCACCTCAGATATATATTGAAAGAGATATTTCTTGGCAAAAAGAAAACAGAAAATGACTGTTTGTAAGTGCAAGGAAGAAAGCATGTGATGTTTATATCTGTGTATTTTCAAGATGATGTAGCAAGCAAAGTTATATAGGAAGATATCATGCAATCTGTCAACAAACATGTAAGACTAGTTATTACAAAAGATATACCTGAAGGGGATAATTATCAATGTCAGTGATTCCCAGTACAGCTAAATCACTTGTTTATGCAAATCTTCTTACATTGTATGCTTAGTACTGGACATTTTAAGTGAAACCACTGTCTCATGTCATTTATATCGTCCCTTGATTCCAGTCCAGAGACATTGTGTGTGAAGACAAAATGTGGCCTGCAATGCGCATCCTGACAGCTACAAACTCCCCTGGCGATGTGATAGATGGGATGCTCCAGCGCCTCGGGACTTCCGCAGTGCGTTTTAGTGAACAGTTAATGGATTTTTGGCGTACTTGAGGAAGAAAATATGTGATCCTACATAGAAAAGCCTCACATGGAGAGTATGAAGTGTTTGTTCCTAAGCGACAGAAAGGAGGGTGGGGGTTGGAAATCAGCATGCAGTTTTGAGCTTTCTAACCTTACCTACAATCCACTTAAAAGACAGAAGTACGCCTTTGGCACGTTATAGTCGGAACAACAGTGGAGCAGACATAATGGCACATAACTGACACAGATTTTGATTCTATTGTGGTAGTTACAACAACAGCTTTATGATTAGGAAGCTCTCTTCACTTTTTCATTTGCATTAATCCTCTTCTATGCTCGATTTAGTGCTTCAGCGATACTTCTAATTTGCCACTGCCTTTGCCTGCGTGATGCTGTAGTTGGATCTACAGTCCGCTGTCAGCAATGTGTAGTTCAGTATTAGTAAAGGGCATGAAGCTGGTCCTTCCTTTGCACTGCTTGTCTCCCTGCTCCCAGTCACACCAGGGAAACCGCCTGCATCAGGTTCTGTTCTGCTTTCTGCTGTTTAAAGCAGCCCACACCTCGTGGCTACGGAAAACTGCTTACAGGCTTTTCAAAAATGATCTTACTGAATATATTCTTACAAGCCTAACATACATACAAGTTGTATTACACTGAATTAGTCTCTTATTCTTATCTCTCATTACCTTGGATAATTGAGAGATGACTAAGTAGTTACATTAATTGGCAAGTGTGTTACATGTTTTGAACTGTTGCTATAAATAGAGCTCTTTTCCACCGTGAAAACAAAAAGGCTGAAATGTCTTTCCTAAGGCTTTTGGTTTGGTGGGTAGCACTTTTCTCGACCAAGAAACCCCACACTTTGAGACAAAGCCTGGACAAGCAGATTTAGCATGGAATTGTCCAGAGGTGTCTTCCTTCCCACCCACCGCGCCGGGAAGCACAGGGCGCGCTGGCTGCGCATTTCTCCAAGTAGAAGAAAATGGCTGGCAGATCCGTGCAGCATAATTTCCCTGATTCTACACCGTTAGCCTTAATACGAATTAAATTCCTGAAATACTGTCAGGAGTTGCATCTATTACAAAACCTGTTCCTTTTCTGCCTGATTCCACGTGTCTTGTAAACTCTGCTTCCTCTACTAAGGCAGGTCTGGCTAGAAAGTGCTTTAATGCTATAATCAAAATTCAAACCTTCACTTGCAAATGCTTTTTTTGTTGGCACTAATTCAATTAATTTATAGCTGTAGAGCTATCAAGTATGATCTGCCAGGAACAGATCATGTTGTATTCAACATTATTTTAGATACATAATTTGTATCGAAAACAGAAGAGGCTTCATGTCTGAAGAATTGTCATTCTACTAAGCTTACAGTTGACCGAGCATGAAATCTTTCTATAATCAAAATGATCATCCTGTATCAAATCCGCTTCCCAAAACTTGTTTTGAAATAAAGTATGTATGGATGTCTTCCAACATGAAGGACACAGAAAACATTCAGTGAAAAAGTCAGTAAGTATAATGGCATGCTGGCAGGCAATTGAATCAGCTAGAGAGAGCTCAGCCAATGACAACAGATAGCTGCTGACTCTTTGAAACATTACTCATAAGTACGTTACTTTCTAATTACATATTCAAAACACCATTTGGGGATAAGCTGAACATAAGTCTTTTTGTGACTTGTATAGAAGATTAACCAGTATATTAAGAAGCATATGCCACAGTACTTATACAGACAATAATCCCTAATAAGTAAGAATTTTATCACAAGCAAAAAAGGAATAAACTCTAACATTTGGAACATGATTAATCATCACCCTGCAAATCAGCATATACTAGTCTGTACAATATCCTCCATCTTCCCATTTCAGCCGATTTTCTGCTGCACTTTCAAGCACAGAAAAGATCTTACCATTTCATTTAGGCTTTTACACGGACTTTGCACAGCCCATACAGTTGCGTACGCTTCCATCGCTATAGCTACTGAGCACACACACAACCAGAACTATCAGAATTGCGTTAGGCAGTTCCCAACACAGGAACTGCTAGATTCAGAAAAAAGACAAAACTGGAAAGGCATATAGTATATGTTAGGTCGTCTTGATCTCCTGAAGGTCGCAGCAAGAGAACACAGCTCTACTGATGTGTAGAGGAGGGATATATTGTTGCCAAATTAAATTTCAGGGGAAAGTCTTCGGGTCACTTCAGGACTCTGGCACATTTTATAGTTAACTATGTAATAAAGACACTACTTGACTTTGGAGCAAATCAGCTGTCTTGCTATACTCTAATCAGGTCATCCAGAAAACAACCAAAAGCAAGCCCTTGCTGAAACCCAGATGCATCTGAACGCAGAGCTTTCTGACTACACAAATAGAATAAAAACATATTACACAGAGCAGACTATCAGATTAGCATTATTTTTTTAAAATGGGCACTGTAGCATAAAAAAAAAAGACTTTATTTTCTACTTGTCATTTTAAATTGCATCAATTTGCAACTATTTCATTGCATCATGAGACACTGAGCTACATTAAGCATATGGTGCTAGTTTGAATCACACAATATAACCCTTATACTCAGTATCTATCACTTTAAGACAGTGGCATACAAGCAAGCATGAAAAAATATTTTTGTTTGATGGGATTTTCTTTTTTGTTTTAAGCATACACCCCATGCATCTGATGCTTTCTGTGAATTAAGTGTCAGGAGAGAGCAGAATCTAACACAGATTATGACCTGAGAGTACACCTGATTAAGTCATATACCACTTCTTCAGTTAGCACTTTAAAAAATAAATTTGAAGAACACCCCTGTGATCAAATGTTGCAAATCTGTTGCAAATTGGATTTCATTAAGAATTAAGACATCGTATTTTGACTGAAAAATTAAAGCCAGACTGTGGCTGGATCTTACTTGATCTGGGGAAGAGTAAAAAAAGACTGCATGAGAAGAAAAATAAGCTAGAATGGAGTTAATTTAAATATACTTAACTAATAATTGGGAAAATGCATCAAGAAAAATGGTATTTTTTTTCTGTCACTTGAGGTCTTCACCTCAGGGTTACAATATCTCTGAAACATCTATTCAACTCATACTGGTGTATGGGCAGGTGATGAAATAATCAGAAAGTCTTCAAACTCTCTCTATGCATGTGAAGTCTAGGAGAAAATGAAATCAGGGATTTATGCAGAGCATATGCATTACATTCACACTTTCCACATTATCTGTATGCTTTCATATCACCAAGTGTGGTGGATTTTTTAAGATTTGCAGCAGTATATTTGAGGCAGAACATATCAACTCTGAGTCCACTGAAGCCAATGAGATGTAGCTCCCGCCTTGCGCACTGAAGTTTTACCACTGGTTCCAGTAAAAGCAGCATTAATCTCATTATTAGACAAAATAATATTTGGCTATTTAAAAAGCATTCTGTGCTTCAGTTGCAGAGGAAAACCAGCTGATTTCCAAAAAGCCCTGTCCACAGATTAGCGGGAGCCTATATACTGAAATACTTCACTGAAGAAGAGTAACACATCACTCAAACTCTGGATGGATACTCTCAACCCAAGATGGCATTCAGTGTCAGGAAAAGCACCAACCACAGGCTCTCTTCATCTTTCAAATACTCTCCTGAAAGTTGGACAAACCTTCCCCAGCTATGATCCCCAACAAAGAGATAACTCACAAGAGAAAGCTGGTATTTAGACATATCTTTCCTAATAATCCATTAAATATTACAGCCATAGTTTACATAAGAAGTGTAGAATTATCGAGCAGGGAAATATGACGTACTGTGGGTATATGGAAAATTCAAATGAGAAAGGATTAATTTGATGTTGCAAACAAAGTCATGACAACAAATATCATATTCCGTAGTATATGAACAGTATGTCCTGCCAAGGAAAGGAGTAATTTAGGCTCCTTTTACAATTTATACCAAGTTGTCATCATTAAAGAATGAAACAGAAATAATTAGATTCTCATACAGTCCTAAAACTTCCTATGTGGTTCATGACGCAAAACTGCAGTGGGCAAAAATTGCATTATGGCCACAACTGCCACCTATCATTAACTTTAAAAGCTCTCTGGATGCTACTACATGAAAGGGTGAGAAAGAAAAACCTTACACCTACCTCTACCTTTGCTGGGACATAGATTCTTACGTTTCCTAAGAACTGGTCCAGGTTACTGTGCAATGACACATCCTGAGAAGACGTCATGCTCTCAGGAGCTCAGGTGACCTGGAACAACATTAATAAAACACTTCAAGGTTAGATTTATATGTGCCAAATTTCAAACTGCTGAAATATTCTCTGCACGTAGCATCCAGCTTTGGAGTTACAGGTTTTTCAGTCAGAGGCTCTTTAAATTCGCGTATTATTAAAGTAAAACCAACTGGGTTTGTCAATAATCCCACACAAGACCTACATTAAAAATATTTGTCATTGATGTTGTTTGTTAAATCTGTGTAATGTTAGAAAAACTGTATTCTTCCGAAATAACTGTTGGCTTCTGGAGTATTCAAACAGTTTTTTCTGCAATTTAGTTACATTAATATTGTCAAAGAAAGCCTTAATAGTACAGGCTGGACATTTTTCAGTATTAAAAGTAATCAACTCTCAATTTGAATGGAAATGACTAGTATATTCGTACATAGTTTACACAGCTATAGGCTAACAAGTATTATACTTACAGTGTGACTTTGGTTATTTATGGACAGTAAGTGCTCCCAGGAAACATATTTCAAGACCAGGGATCCACTTAAGCACCACAGGAATGAATAATGCATTTCAAATGGGCGTATTTGACACAATGGGATGAGCTGGTTCTTGACTGTCACAGCTAAGAGGCATATGGACATTTGAATATGCATCATTGTTTTTTATTTTATTGAAACAACAGCTAGTGTACCACAACTCAAAAACCCTTCACTCTTTCTCAGCTATGAAATACAATTTAAGCACTGATATAACAACCTTTAAAACAAGTTCGTAACAACCGAGTATTAAAATTACCATGCTACGTACAATAAATATACGCTCTGAAAGACCTTAGTATTGAGAACATAAGCACAGTACAAAGATCATGGGGCTTGTAGAGGGCTTATTTTAAGTAAAGAAGATGACAACAGATGATCCAGGAAAGCATTTCAAGGTTTTTCCTTGTGAGTTAGACTTACTGAAATAATCCCTGATAACACTGACGTTACTCTACACCAGGGGTTCAAGTGCTTTACATGCTGAAGGCTGATGACTAATTTTCAATGCTGACTCTTATAGCATACTACACTGTTCAGTTGGACAACAGCACACAACTGAGTGGATGGATTGTAAATCACACAACTGACATCAGAAAGGGGGCATTCCTGTGCAAGTATTACTACATCAACACTGAAATTTATGACAGTGGAGATACAATGGGTTTCCTCTACAAATTACACAATATTCACTGTGCAGACTGTAGTTTTAAAGATATTTAATCACTTACTCTAACTTTTGGAACTAGTAATAATTCAGAAACTTTCCTTCTCCTTCATTTTCTGATTTTTATTAATTGTTGAAGCAAAATTTTAAATGCAAAACCTGTTACAATTAATTGGGCTAATATATGCAAGAAGCAAAAGATTCAACTTCCCCCAAACCCAATGAAACCTATAATCATACATTCTAGGGAATACAGCTCAGTATGTTTTATTACAGAAAGGATATCCCAAAGTCCTCAGACTCTGTTTCCTTTTTAAAATAGATAAATGTAACAGAGTGCTGAGGCCATAACCGTGGGCTGAGTAGTGCAAACCATTAAACAGCAAATCAGACAGTTCATAAACAAGCAAGCAGATGCTTTTAGAATAGCTTGGCAAGACTGTCCAACTTGCATGAACTAGAAACCCACTGTTGCTGAAATCCAATTAATTTTTTTCCACTACAACTAAGACACAAACAAGCTGCTTTATACTGAAAAATTAATGAAAGAATCAACATAACTGACATAATTTCTGTTGAAGGGAGATCTTCCATTGATTTCAACAACAGATAGATCACATCTTTTGAGAAGAAACCTATGTAAAGTAAAGGCACGGCCACGATTCCAAATTGGTTTTACAAAATCTTTTAAAATAGTTATGTTAATGCCTTACTTCACCTTCTCAGCAATATTAACAATGCCATGAATCGAAAAAATATCTTCAAGTTTATACCTGTATTTCAAGGTAAGTGGCACCTAGACAGACTTTGTGCAAACATTAATTCTTTTAAGTGAGCCCCATATTTATGTTAATGAGACTACAAAGGAGACCGCGTTGTTAAATACTGTACCCGTACAGTCTATTGCTAGTACATTAGGAAGCTAACAGCGTGAGTGACCTTGAAGAACATTAACGGTCACCAGAACAGCACTCAGCCAGCCCCTGCTGCAAAACTACATTCTAAGTATAAACAAATTGGTATAAAAGACTGTATGTGTGTGGAAGGAAAGGAATCTGGGCATTGAAACTCTGGGTTACCTCTGCAGTGAAACCGTTCTGCACACTAGTAGAGATGCGCTGCATAGACAAGTAGTTTACTCGTGCTTTTACTCAGCCGGTTCATCCTACAAAGTAATAGTTGTAATTGTTGTAATTCACAACTGTTTGGGGGTGGGGAGGGAGCAGGGAATATAGAGAAGATAAGGTAACTGTTATCAGAAGCCGATTTTGATGATACAAACAGCTCACATTACACTGCAGCAAGTGCCTGGGAAGCCCTGCAGAAAGACTGATAAATTGTATCGTGATAATTCTACAAGAACAGATAACTGACGTGATTCGTACTGAAAGACAGATTGGTTGCACAGAATACAATTCAATAAATATGAGAAAGAAGTGAATGTGAAAAAACAATAGAAGAAACTAACAGTATCGTAAGAAGGTTATACGAAATCAGCAATAGCGTGAAGTTCCTTTTTATTTAGGAGCTTATAACTGGCTCTGAAGCTGAGACAAAGAGTCAGTTACCATTGAGGTGTCTCTTCCTTTTCAAACAGCAACTTGAAGGTTATGTCAACCCTCTATCAGTGACACCACAGTCCCTGTACTGCTACCGTCGTTATTAGGAACTCGGTGAACTACAGTAAAGATTTTTCCATAGGAAAGAGAACGTAACTTAAATGAGAGACATTACCACATTGAAAAGGCTCAGTTTAAACTGATAAGTACTCTTATCATGAGTCACGGAGCAGAAATTTAAGTTCTCTTGCTATATCAAATTAATCTGAATTCTGTTTTAGACATTGTATCAGAAACTAATATCTAATAGGATTTTTGCTAGAATAAGGCCTGTAAGGCCATGTGCTATTTGTCAAATACCATAGCAAGTATGTCAATAAATATTACTTACTTTTTAAATTTCTTTAAAGGAATGCATTATCCAAACGGCTGGGTGACAGAGAGGGAAAGGCAGAGAACATGAAAGGATCTGGATAGCAAAGCCAGCATAAATCTGTACAGTAATAAAACAATAATGTCGAAACAGCAACTTAATGTGACACAGAGAAGAAAAGGCACATTGTAATCTCAAACGTTTCTCTGAAAAATGCAAAACATTCTGCCATTTTCCAGGGCAGATATAAGTTTGTATCACTTTCCAGAGCAATCTGTGAATTGCAACATAAATTGTACATAAACCTTAAGCTGGTTACAAGGCTTACAGAAGTAAAATTCTAAAGAAAATATAATTCATTTGTCGCACTAACTATGCAAGTGTATGACAAATTATTGTATTTATTAGGTGTCCTAGTATAAGCACATAGCATACTGATTGATATGTACAAAGCTTGTGGAGATTTATTAAGAGACTTCTCAGCATTTTGAAAGGGTATACAAATTAGTTTGCAGTTTATACTTTCTTCACCTTCTCACAGCTTTTCTTGTTGTCCAGACTAATTTTTTTCCTCAGTGAATCCATCTCATCCATACTTTATACTGAAGTGGTACACAAGAAACGCTTTACTGACTGTCTTATGTCACCACTTCAGTAATTGCTACATTCTGTTGATAATCTCACAGTTCGCATTCATTCTACCTTAATCCAGACTGCATTTCACCAATAGATAAAATATATGTGCTTGCTATAGACCATTATAGATCCTTTGAAAGGATACTTTCTTAATATAAAGTCTCCCTCTCACTCCATGCTTAATTATATTTGCTTCATTATATTCATTTCCTGATTAACTGTTGAAAAAATGCATCTGGTTCAATACAAAGCTTTTAGACAATAACTGAAACTGAAATTGCAGCTGAGTCAAAGACATAGGGAAAGAAATTATGAAGAACTGCACACATACAGGGATACAACATTGTCAGTCCAGTTCAGCACAGACCCGATTCCTCTCATGTTGCACAGTATCAGAAGGGAACATCTCATGCGGTCTAATAAGCACCCCAACCTTAGCGCAAACACTCAGGCAAGATCTGGGCATTGTACCATGCCTTATCACAATGGAGCAGAAGCTACTTTGTGCTTATACAAATTTAAATATACAAATTTAAAAAGGAGCAGTGAGCTATACTTAAGGGGGTTTACTAGAAAGCAAAAAAGGATGGCACAATTATTAAAATAACTAATTATTTCTATGTCTGTAAGAAGCCTCACTTTTCTTAACCTTACAATCTAAAATGTTAGTGTTTCTCGTTTTAATATTTAGTTCATTATTTTGTTAGATATAAGAAATAGGGCTGAGATACTTTATCATGGATATAATCTATATATTCCAAATAATGAGACATCTAAACTGCAGCTCTGGGATGCAAAAGATTGTTCTGTCTTTCTTGTGATTGTCCTTAGTTAATACATAGATGTTAAATTTGATGTAAGCTTATTTCAGCATTTTAACATTAATATCAAGTATCTATTTATATGTCTCTGTGAGAAGGTACTCTATTTTTTAAGCTATTTTGAGATAATAATTCATTGTCTTAATTTCATGAAAACATTATTTTCCTCCATGATATATTTGGAAATAGTTTTAAAACTACATTGAGTCCCTCATCACCATCAGTCATAATTTACTCTTCTTCTCATTTATTAAAATGCATTACATTTACTTTATTAATTCATTCTGTTTTTTCCTCTGATTTAGCTTACGGCGTTGTTTGGGTTTTGGGTTTTTTTTTCCCCTCCCTGTGCCTTCCTACTATCAAATTGACTTTCAGTCAAAGACATGAGGAGGCAAGAATACTCAACATCTGCTCTCATCTTGAGCATCACAGATTGAACCTGTAATGTCAGCAGTTCAGCAGTGAATTATTATCACAGAGGAAGAACATGCCTGTCACCTCCATGAAGCAATCTCAACACCTCATTGCTGCTTGAAGTTCTAAACTTGACAGTTAAGTACTGAAGGGTTCTAAGGAGGAAGGAGATCAAGGAACAAGAATGAGCACAGGCTTATTAAATTATGGCTACTATGCATATTTGTAATTCAGATTCAACAGCTCAAATATTTATGTGTAGAAAAATAACAAAATATACTAAGGTAGGTGGAGAATATTTTGAAATATACTTCTGAGCAACCACTATGTTGCGAGAAAACCAAATAATTTGGTGCCTAAGTTAAGAGAAGCCAGAACCTGATAAAAGCCCAATGATTCTAACAAAAGCACACTTCCATGCCACTGCAGTACACGCTAAATTAACTTTTAACACTTCGATTCTAAAGGGCTGCTCCTGTAAAGGACAACACAAACTTGTATACAAACCCAACAAAGTAGTTCAGACAACATCACCTGAAC
This sequence comes from Ibycter americanus, assembly GCA_035590275.1. Lineage (NCBI taxonomy): Eukaryota > Metazoa > Chordata > Aves > Falconiformes > Falconidae > Ibycter > Ibycter americanus. The sequence continues at coordinate 19,593,701 of JAVJGI010000063.1, forward strand.
AGCTCTGACCTCTTCAGGGTCCCAAACCCACCATGCGTATCTGGAAATATATCTCCTTCCCAGCAGTTTCTATTAGCGTGTTAACATCTCACCCTCGGAGCTGCCTATGTTCAGAATGTTCAGCAGAGCAACTTCTATTGAGTTGTAGTAAGATTCATCCTTTTGCTTCCAGAATTCAAAATACAGCAGAAAGAATAATCTTACACTGCATATTAAAGTCTTTGTATTATCAGGTACAAGAAATGATTGGAAAATGACAATTTAAAGCCCCAATAAGGTATACAAGGGAAAACGTGGTTTTCAAAATTAGAGAAGTAGTTCTGTATTTTTATAGACAGATGAGGAGCTATGTCAAGGACTGCAAACTGTCTCTTAAAAGTATGATGTGCTTATGCTTGTGCCAATTGCCAATAAATAGATCCAAGGCTAGCAGATACAGTGCAGCCTAGACTGCTCAGAGCCTTAAGGACAACGTGGTAAGAGTTATTAAATGATAAAAGGACAAGGCTGCTCCTGGGTGAAGAACTAGAAAGAACAAGAGAAGATAATGAACAGGTTTTGCTAGTTTCAGCAAAGCCATATTGATGTGTCCAAGTAAAATCAGTGCAAGAGTAACTGTACAGACCACGTGTTCTTGCCAGGAAAAGACCACTACCTACCTGTTGGGATAAAAGGATTTAAATTCAATAATACATAAAACCCCCTTAATTTGATATACTTCCGCTTATCATTCATCAGTGCTAGTCAACAGTGATTTTCAGGAAAAGAATGGTCTTTCATCCACTGTTGCCACATTACAATATAATAACTTACATTTTACTTGTTAACATAAATCAATTTATGATCTTAACATTAAAAAAGTTGAGTAGGCTAAGGGTTCAGGAACAGAATGCACTGGGGAAAACAGCTTATTTAGTGCAAGGGAAGTGTACTTCTATGAATTCATAGTTTGAGGAAATTTTAGGTTTCAAGAAAAATCGTTATCTAAAGTTACCATTATTGACTTTAACACTTCTCCAAGAAGCATTCTAGAAAATATATTTTAAAACAGTATTAACAGCCTACAAAAGGCTATTTGCCTGCATATCCATAAGATAGATTATAATATTTTTAACTGATTTGTTTGCAGTGCAAGGACAGTTAATAAAAAAGAGATCTGATACCACATTTGTAGCACATAGTTATAATTAAGACCATAGTTTCATTCACCAGGGTTTTGTAACTCAAGGGAAATAGGATTGCTAACTGCAGAATTTTGATTATATAAGAAATACCTGCTAAAATTTGCAGATAATTGTTTTGATTTTAATAATCCACACGGCCACTGGCATGAAAATTGTTGCTATGGATCGACAAGAGAGTGCAGAAACGACGACTGCACTTACTCTTTGGCACTGTGCTTCATTCACACTGTAACATCTAGGTAGTCCCTACGTTTCTTGTTCTAGAGGCTGTTTAAATATTTGCAGATTCATATTTACAAGGAAATGAAGATACATGAACGGGTATTCTTAGTCACACCTCTAACTTTTGCCCCATTATTTTCATCTCAGTTTCAGTCGCTAGCACAGAACAGCAACTCAGCACAGCCACAGTGTTCACCTTTGTTCTCTTAAAAAATGAGTGTGCTCTTGACGCATAGCGCCCTGTGCTCCAGAGATAAGGGATAGGCATCAATGTTGGACATGAAGAGTTCAGCACTTACTACGAGAAAGTGCAGTTAGAAACCCAACAGCCCATGTAAAGACTCAAGATATCAGAACAAATGCCCTACTGTCTGTTTTGGATGCAGAAGAGAGATGCATTTGGAGTCAAGACTTCCACTCCTGCTACAGCAGGGAAACATGCCCTACAGTGAGAGACCATTTCAGAAGAGACTAGTGGACTAAATCAGGGAAATCTCCTCTGGTAACTCACCCGTAGTAATATGGTACTGTTATCTCCAATCAATAGGTACTCACAGCCGTGACAGATTTTTTTTTTTTTTTTTTCTTTTTAAAATAAAATCCTGGGTTTTGCACTACATGATCAGGTGTGTTACTGAAAAAGATGTCTCTGAATAGGTCGTTGTATCAATTCCGTGCTGATGCATGCCTCATGAGGCAGCAAAACCAAAGAGGAAAAAAACCCAAGCCCCTGGAAGAGGCTTACTACTTCTCTTTTATCAATTATTATATAACACGAAATTAAATACATCAACAAAAGATTTCATAAAATGCTAGTGAAATTGCTGTTACTTTAAAGCGTTTCAGATGATCGCTTCATACTTAAATTTCAAGGCACTGAATGCAGAGCCCGATAAAAGGAAAGACTTTTTGCTTTCCATTAGGTTTTAATATATAGAAGAGTCAAGTCTTAGATTGAATTTGAAGGCTCCTGTATTTTCACAGCATAAGAATCCTGTTAAATTTTGATACTACAATTTTGTAGGACATAAGGACTGTAAGACTGTAATTTATAGCTGGATATGATCAGAAATCTCGGCTTGACTACAGAAATGTACTTTACTAGAAACCTGTGAAGCAATTTATTAAATGTTCTCAACACATACTGAAATTACGCACTTGAATTCAAAAAACTTTAGTACTCAAATGTTTTATTAATGGCAGTTATGGAATTGTGGTGTACTTGCTTTAGGGACAACAGCGTGTTTCTCCTGCAGAGTAGTTTGAAAGCAACTTTGCAACAAAAAGAAAGTAACCACCTAACAGGTATCACTATGTAACACACTCGCTGTCTGTAAATTTCTTCCCTTTCCTCCTCCTCTCCCTACCTTAATATGAACATTTAGGCAGGATTCTTCTTTCCCAGCTAGTGATGGGAACACAGTTAAACTAATTTCCCATGGAGAAGTGCATTATTTTTTACCTAAAATATTGAATAAGGGAAGCTTCTTTGCTTGCTGGAAGCTGCAGTAAATACTATTATAACGCATCTGCTGAATGCTAATCTGCTTTGGATGGTGTATTGAGTGCTACGGATCAATCTACCGATGCATTTCTGGCTTGTGAATATTTTTTCTGTTCACTCAGCAATGAAGTGAAGAGCCCAGGAGAGCAGGAAGGGAATGCACTGGGAAAGAGCATATCAAATGGAGCAGCCTCTGATGAGTACATTGAAGGTTCATGATCTGACTATATGTAGCCAAGTCTATTTTAATTTAGGAATAACATGACTACTGCACATCAGAAAAAGAAACATGTCAGGCCACAATACTCCATGACATAAATTTCTTCCAAATAAGAAAATTGATATGTCTTAAATCCTCAAGAATGTCTGTTTAGGGGCATCACTGTTACCATTTTATTTACTATTCAGGCTGCAAAAGAGATAAATCCAACCAGCAGCAATTCTGTTCTGTCAGAGTATTTGTAAATCTCACAGAGCCAGATCACTAACTCTACATTCTTCAGCTATCAGAGGTTTCTCAAGCTGACAAATATGATTCTATCTACTTCTGTTACTACAGGTTCAAAAAAGTGCTTTGACATCTTGAGAGCAAAATCAGAAGATGTAACTTTATTGACAGGTAACATATCAAGCAGGATCAGAATCAAATAATAAAAAGGACATGGAAATAAGTCATCTCAAACACCAAGATGAGCTGATGCTGCTCAGCAGCTCCTGAACTGAGATGTCTTGTCTAAAGCATTGTGGGGTTTTTCTTCTCTGTCAGTTCCTTACGGCATGGATATGCAATTTCATGTCAGAGGTAAGCAAAATGTGTCTTGGTCAGTCTAATTCTGTATTTTAAATTGTGACACCAAAGTGTCTTCTTCAAGTTAGCCTTCTTAGGGAAAACAACACAGAAATGAGAACATTACACTTCTTCAGTGCACAGAGTGCCTGTATTTCTGATGAACAAGACATACAATTCCCTCTCGCACAAGGGAGAAACCAATGAGAACTTGGTATACATATGCACACACACAGATCATATAGGGACACATCGTCTGAATTTGGATTATTCTTGTAAAGGTTTCCAAGGATATTATAGAATATTCTAAGGAGCTTCTACTATTCCGGTGACTAAAAATTCATGCACCTATTAAAGTCACTGAACATGGCATAACCTTGGATACATTTAGTCTCACACTATATTCTATTCCTCCCCTTTTAAAACTGGAAAACTGCAGCACATGAGAAGTCTGCAGCGGAGATTTGGTTCTCAGTATAAAAAGTTTAAAGCAAGCCTTGCTATATACTGCTTCTCTATTAAGGTACTTTAGAGATTTAGGATATGCAGAAAGCTTGAATCCTTTTTAACACGGGCAACCCCAAATACCCAGTTTTCTGAAGTCTGAATACCAGATGTATTCAGACACATTTCTGTTGCATCTGAGTATTATATACTTAACAGCAATGAAGCACTGAATCCAAAAGTAGGCTTGTAACTACCTCACTATGTTTTTATTTAATTGTATCAAAAATTGTTTCATTTATTTGTCTTTATTCATCTTCATATATGCATACAGTTGAAAAAAGTACATGTGAATACACAAATTGTGGAAAGCCTCAAAATGTAGCTAATGCAGCCATGTTAATGTTCAATGAAGCTTTTGTCCCTCCTTCTGTCAGTTCTCATCCCCCTGCCCCAAGTGAGCATCAGGTCAAAGACACTTCAGATTTTGGCTGATAAAGGAAGTTAAGCCCTATGGAAGAAGTACCTAAATTTCTCTTGGCTAGACTTTCTGCAGGAGACACCTCTAACACAGGCAAACAAGCTTCCTGGAGTGTGTCAGTACGACCAGATTACAGAACTACGAGTTGGGCAAAAATGCAAGTCTGCCCCAGGCTGTGATGTTCATCACGAGCTGCTGCAGGAGCTTGTAATATGGACACAAGTCATCGGACACTCAGCTGTACTTCAGCCGTGAAAATGGCAAAGAAAAGCAGTAACACCAGAACATACTGTTGTAGCAAAATTACACTGCCAAACTGAGGATGACTGATTAGTCAGATTGTACTCTGCTCGGTGAGGCATGTTTTACAGAACTATATAGAAAACATTTATACAAATATCTCATAACAGCTCTTACTCTGAAATGCAACAGGCTACAATTAAAACCAAGTTTGCTTGTACACCCTTGGCACAGCAACACTACAACCTGTCTTTGCTGAAGACAGACTGCCAGTAACTTTTTTTACATAACTTCCATACACGCCATCTGTCAATAACTCTCGAGACTTTTATTTCTAGAATTTCCAGCTATATCTGACTCATTAATTAAAATGAGGTATTAAAAGAAAACTAGAAAAGAAATGTTTCCCTTCAGTATCTCCTGACTGGAACCAACTGATGAACTTCAGTGTTTGTAAGTTTTATTACGTTTTCCCATATTAAAGCTCTAGATAGAATTTTAAGCCATAACTATGAAAATATTTAAGGTCTAGCTTTTAATTTATTTTACCCACCTATGTAAAAAAATTTCCAGATTTTTTTCATCTTCCAACTTTCAGTCCATAGAATCTAAAGAGAATTCCCATTCTCATGAGCTTTAGCAAATTACCAGCAGTAAAAAATGTCTGGTGTCAATACAGACAACTCTTCTGGTATAGAGGAAATCCTCATATGATAGCACGTAGAAGTTTCAATTTTCCCCAACATCATCAGTTTGAGATTTTAGAAGACTGAAAAATAAATTACAGAAGGACATAACTAAAGAGTCAGATGTTTGACCTTCTGAGTATGGTGTTCATGCTTGAACATACACAGACATCAAATGTGAATTGTGAATCTTGCTGTAGGGATAACTTGACTTCAGAACAGTAGGCAAGGATGGATGATGGAAGAGAAGCTGATATGGGTAGTGCTTAAACCATTTCTCAGTGAAACAACATAATAACAGGCAGATGTAATGAAACAAGAAGAGAGTTGGTAAGGGAGACGGATGTACAACTTAAGAAATCTTCTACTTTGACCTCCAAGAAGATTAGCAAGATACTGAACAGAAGGATCATAATCCCCTTCACAAAGTAAATTAGTATCACTTGAAATTGAAGGTAAGGTCTCCAGCAACTTCTACTCCCTCAAATATCTGCACAGGAAGGAGGAGGGATCATGACAGAAAGAGGAGAAAAAAAATAGCGTAAGTGACAAAGAGAGGAAAGCATCTGGGTCAAGAAATACATTGTCAGAGGAGAGGGGAATGAAGACTTTTTGACCAGAATCAAGGCAGAGTTTAGGGAAGAAGGATTAATACTGAAGGAAGGCCAGATATACTCCATGGACAAAGAACTGTGCAGGAGATAAAGCTTAGGAGATAATCACAGGAAACAATTTGGTGAGAAACAGTATGAAGCAAAGTATTCAAGCAGGAGAAATACGAAGAGGAAGTGTTTGGTACAATGGCACAAGAATGGCAGTTTCCAAATGTCTGCGGGAAAAATGATTTTAACTCTTCTTAAGTTTAAGAGCAGAAAAGCTTTTAAGCTTTACATCTTGTTGAAGCTTTCCAAACATCAAAGAACTGTTTCTGTAAGTTAAAGTTAGAAGTGAAGGTGACTACAGACGCTGCACACGGACTGCCAGTTTGATCTGCTACCAGAGAGACATGCCGTCAGTTCTGCCAAGTTTAAGCTGGCATGTCACTACTGCCTTTACTGCACTGCAATGTTTGTGTCTATTTGCATTACTGGAAATCTATATAAACGAGATCAAAATTCATAGTGCTAACCTGTGCATAGACAGCCATGGCAGACATCCACTTCCCTAAATCTGAACAAAAACCACAGAGGTTTTCAAGTTGTATAAACCGTTACACAGTTGTATAAACAGTTACAAAGGCAAAGAAAGCAAATTAAAATCTTGGTTTTGTTTCTGCAGATACACATTTTCAGCAGCTTCAGTGTAACACCTCTTACAAAAATCAAGTGTCCTGGTTTCAGCTGGGATAGAGTTAGTTTTCTTCTTAGTAGCTAGTGCAGTGCTGTGTTTTGGCTCTGACGTGAGAACAATGTTGATAGGACACATGGTTTTAGTTGTTGCTGGGTGATGTTTATAGTAAATCAAGGACTGTTCGGTTCCTTGGGCCCTGCCAGCCAGAGGGCTGAGGGGCGCATGGGAAATTGGGAGGGGACACAGCCAGGGCAGGTGACCCAAGCCAGCCAAAGAGGTATTCCATACCATGTGACATCATGCTGAGTATATAAACTGGGGGAAGGAGGAGGAAGGTGGGGACATTTGGTATTATGGTGTTTGTCTTCCCGAGCAACTGTTAGGATCCCTGCTTTCCTGGGGATGGCCGAACACCTGCCTGCCCATGGGAAGCGGCGAACGAATTCCTTGCTTTGCTTTGCTTGTGTGCGCGGCTTTTGCTTTACCTATTAAATTGTTCTTATCTCAACCCCTGAGTTTTACATTCCTCTCCGATTCTCCTCCCCATCCCTCTGGGTGAGGGTGAGCAAGCAAGTGGCTGCACAGTGCTTGGTTGCCGACCGGGGTTAAACCACGACATCAAGGTATCAGAGTCACACAGCAGCTGCCCTGCAGAGCTAGTGGAAGAACCCAGGGCCAGTACCACCTCTGCCCAGCGCACTGCCGAAAGGGAAGGCCCTTACATGGGAGACCCAAGCCTGTCTATCAGCAGAAAGGCTGTAACATGAATAGCTACAGTATGACACAAACATTGCAGACATGATGGAGTGACGTATCAGGCTACTAAAATGTATCTATTCTGAGATATCACAATAACTTTCTATATACATGTTCCTTGAGATGCGTAAATAAACTCTGTTCTGTGAGCGGCAACAACCATTTTTTAATTACTTCCTGAATTTTGATCTTTTATTTCTAACAGTTTCAGCATATTCCTCCATTCACTCACGTCTGTCTGCCCGTGTCCCCCCCCACCCCCCGCATTAGCAAGGAGGCTGAAGGAATACAAAAAATAAAGACAATTCAACCTTATTTGTAATCTATAAGATTTTGTGGATACTGAAGGCTAACAATGCAAGTCTGGTAAATTTTTGTAAGTCCTTCTATGCGTTTCTGACAGATGGCTTCCAAAAATACAACAGTTTAATTGTATTACAAAAGGAAGACTCCCCAACAGCTAGATTAACGCCTGAAAACACCTGGTTATTTCTTGTAAAAGCTAACAGACAAGAGGCCCAGGCTGGGACACAGATAGTGAGCTATGCCACTAATAAATGATATTATTAAATTTTTGTTTGCCTGCAATTTCAGCATTAATTTAAAAGACTGAGAGACCTTACCAGAACACATCAAAAGACAGAAAGTCATTATCTTATGGAAGAAGAGTGCGTAATTCAAGATAATTGTACTGTAGCAGCCCTTTGGCAGTTTTCATTCCCTGGGAAAATTGCCTTTCTTTCATGATATTGTAGAACCCCATCTGCTATTACTGCTCATTTGCATTTTAATTCTATGAGGAATGCCTTCCCTAAAAGTAAATTCTAGAGTTTCTCTTCTTACAACAGGAATGGAAGACCTTAATGTCAGAAGGCATAAATGACACTGATGTCTCTTTTATATAAACCACAGCAAATTCAGCAGAAGAGTTGAGCAGCACTGCGCATTAGAACTATGGATGCAATGATACAGGCAGGAGAACAGATTCCCAGGTGTCATTTTTAACGTGCAGTGCAATAGCGAAGCAAGAACATCACGGTTTACATTTGTGTACAGTACTAACCAGGTGATTAAGTAACAATGAGCAAAACTAGAATGACTCCTATTGTGGTCATCTAGACATGCCTAGAGACCTGCCTTCCATCTGGATTGTAACTGTCACACATGTGGATACACACACAGAAGCACAAATTGCAAAGAGGTAACGCAGCACTGCAAGAGCCTAGCCACAAGCCTCTTTTTTATCCAGGCTCTTCTTAATCATTCCCACATCTCCTAGCTCTGCCATCGGAAAGCCTCCAATTCTACCACTGTGAAACTCCGAATCTTCCACCTGGTCAGCAAAATTAGGTGCAGAAGTGGCCCAGTTTAACTGGGATTCAGCGTATTTGCTCCCAGTTACCTCCTGCCCCACCTCCGCCGGTTCCGCATGTAGGCATTGCGATTAGGCTGCTCTCCAAGCACCCTCAAGATGTTTCCTAAAGCAGGTCATTAGTTGCAGTTATGTTCTAGCAGGTACATTAATGCTTTAGGTATACATATTGCAATACATCTGCTAAATGACACAAAGGTGAAATCTGAATGACAGACTCTGTGGTTCAATTAGTGCTACATTTAGTATCTCAGCTTGATTTTCCTGGACTTCCGTAAAGGCAAATACTTGATAAATTTATTTCATTAACTATTAGACAGTCACAAAATTATCTGGAAATAAAACCTCATAATGAAAAGTTTGCCTTTACAGGGGGAGAAAAATCCCCTTGTTGTTGATATTAATGACAAGTTTTGTTTAATTTTACTTTTCTATAATCCCTTTAAGTAGGCCCTTTTTATACAAGGGGAACCCACCCCCACCCCTGTAAGTTGCCCCCACAAATTTAATGAAATGTTCATTCAGTACAAATACTTTATTTTCACCAAATGAGAAAGGAGAAACAATCTCCTAAACAATATTTTTCAATTTTCCCACTAGAAAAAGTTTTGTTTTGTTTTTTAATAAAACCCCACTTCTCTCTATAAATGACCTGAAAAGTGTCTCTTACGTATAATGATGGGCAAAAGAAAATGTTTTCAAGACTACTTTACTTGCAAACCCAAATGACTATCCAGGAAGGAGAGGTGGTGGTGGTGGTTCATGAAAAGGTAAAGATCATCAGAATAATGTTTTTCTGCCTAGCCAGCTTCATATCCGGTACTGCTTTTATTCGTCTGTTATGTTATACAAGTAGCAGCATGATAAACTGGTTTTCAAGAATTTTTTCTAGCTGCGACTTAGTTTTTCTGTGCTTATGAAGGGAAAAGCTGCCTTTTGGGTTTTGTTTTTTTTTGACATTTTGATGTCTGTTTCCAGATGAATCATCATATGACCTATCACGTGATGCAAATAATTTAAATTCTGCCCATCAGTTTCCTCTCTTGCTGGAAATGAGGACACACACTATACTTTCCAAAATATTAAGATTTACAGTATCAGAACTGATTTCCTATCCTAGTGTGTTTTTCCTATGTCTAATAATTTTATTTTCCTGAAGTATTCTAATCTCATACTGTATCTAGAAACACACACAATACCCTGTTCTCTGCTGAATTGTACAGGCCCCCAAATTCTCTTACATCGAGCTCTCCAAGATTTGCTGCCATGCTTATGTTAAATAGCAGCAGCAACCCATATTTTTCTCTGCATATAACACTAGTATAAAATAGAGAATAATTTCACACTTCCTTATGATTCATATTTAACATATGACATATTCAGCTTGGCATCTTTATGGTGCATCTGTAGCAGGTTTTATATCCAGCTTTTATCAAATATTCTCATCTAACTGTAAATGCATCCATGAGTCATGTAGCTGGCTATACATGTTGTCAGTGGGTCCCACTCTCTGCCAAGTCACTTAGTGCTGGGGGTTGGACAGCACATGTACAACCATACAATGACACTCCATGGAACTTGTACAGCTGTAGCTATAGCTTCATATGTTGTTTCATATGCTATGTTGGATGTTCCCTAGCACGGAGTTGTTTTTTGGGACTCCGCCAATATGGTTTACTCTTCTGGCCCACACTGCACCATGCTATTTGTTGTATATTCTGAGCAGCATGCATTTTAATTATAAAGATGTTCTAGGAAACTGCTGCTGGCATACAAGGTGCCAAGTTACAGAAGTTTGGCACGTCTGCCTCCGTTGAGGTCTGAGTAGATACTACCCCTAATAATGTTCTGAAAACATACATCTTTGAATCATTTTGTTCTCTCCCTCCTTTTTTAAACTGTTCTCCCGGGTCACAGATTATAGTTAATTTTGCAATTGCTACCAACAGCCACTGAATTTCTACAGAAACAAAAGTAGGAAACTTGCTTCAGAAGTCTACATAACTGTGCAGTTTCTGCTCTAGTAATAATACCATCAAGGCAAAACAAACTCTTAGTAGTTAGTGCCACAAACAAGTGTTTTTTAACCTCTTCCATACATATGGACAGCAAGTAGAGAGCATTTATCTCTTCAGTAATTTATATTCATCAGCTGTATCTCAGGGAACCGTTTGCAAAAATGATTTATGTGCAACTGTTTAACCCAGATTGATTACATTGCCGAGTAATATGTCAATTATTTGAGACCTCTAATTTAGAGTCTTACAATAGATACTTTACTAAATTTTGCATTCATCTGTCACAGCTGTGTTCAACGATTTGACCCTGATGAAAATTCAGACAGTTCCTTTCTGTAACAATTCTTTTTGATATTCCATTCATCTTTGCAATTTCAATAAAATTGGGAATAAAAGAGGAACATTCTAGCCTCTATTTGCTGTATGTATTACCAGTTGTCTGCAGACCCTTGCTGTAACAGTGCAGCACAAGGGGTTGACTGGGTTAGATCCTCCCCTCCGCCTGAGTCAGCAATGAGACAAAGAACTCATCAATGGCCCCTCTTCCACTTGCAAGACCACACAGAGTGTTACAGACAAAAGAAATCAAAACCTTTAAAACCCCATCACATGGAAAATAATCTTCTAACCATACTTGGAGCCATGACTGAGGAATTATGACTGATAAAGTACTCTAGAACAACTAGGAAGTTGTTTCCAGAATCTGTGAAAGCAGTAAAGTTGTTCCCAAATTACATAGCTTATTATAGCACCAGCAGGGAAGAAAACGGGAATGTAAGAATTTACAGTGTTAACGTTTAAATAGACACGCTGTGGTTGCCTGACTGTCACCTGCATGAGTTATCTTTTGTTTGTTTGCTCAGGAACAAAGGACCCTTCCAATTGCAACCACGTAAGACATTAAAGTAGGAAGAAGATTGAACCAATCTTTCCTCTCATATGAGAGCTGATAGCATATGCTAAACTGCTACAACAGCTTATTTCAGTGACCTGATTTTATTTGGGAAAATGCAGAGAAACAGCAGAAAAGGCTTTGGCAATTGTCAGACTGCATAGAAATCTACTGGCTAAAGCTGTCAACTGAAAGATAAAAAAATGATTTTTTTAAATCAACAGCTGAGTATGGAAAAATAAATAAAACTCCATCTCTGAATAAGAAACAAGGAATAATTGGAAACTGGCCATGAGAGATGGTATTAGATGCCCAAGCTCAAAACCATTAGGCACAGATGCTTCCTTACCTAAGAAACAAATCCAACATGGGTTCTTCAGTAAAAAGAAAAAGATAGCAAAGACATCTTTTATTGATGACGAAACAAGCTTTGTGTTGGGGAAAAGAAAGAGAACTTTATACAAAAAAGTGTATTTGACTAAAATTCCTCCACATCAAGCTATTAATACGCCTCCATTTGCAGTCAGTATAGCAAACTGAAAGCATGAGAAAAACAATTAAATGCTGACAAATACAAGCAACAAGCTCACAGGCTAGAAGGACTCAGAAATTTTTCAAGTGCAATGGGATAAATGAATGCCAGTTTAAAAATTTCCATGTCAGTAAATGCCTTTCTATACTCTTAAGCAAAGGATATGACAGACATTTTCACATAGAACAATTTCATTTTAATTTAACAAGATTCTTGGTTGCTACATTTTCCCATCCACAGCAAAAACATTAGTGCAGCCCAACAAAGCTATAAAGAACAGGGGTACCACGGAAACACATAACATACGCTGATATTTGGATGAAAAATCCAACTAACCTCAGACACTGTGTCCGCAACTTCACATCACTTGAAGTTGGCGAAGGGAAAAACCTGGCATTCCTTAATGTTGTGGTACAGCTGCTACCTCTAAGTAGTCTGACAAAGATAAACATAGCTGTAAGAGACTACAGGTGTGCCTGGCAGGAAGGTGGGCTCTAGTACAAAGCAGGATATTACTGGCAATAACTGCCCTTAACCATCAAGGCAACGGCACAGCTTTACCTATCAAGCTAAGGCACAGCCCTGCTTGCCAGTGAAGTTAGGAGCTATGCCAAATGTACAGGTTGGAACAGTACTAATATAAATATACACACCCACCCACCCCTGATTCCATTCAAATGACCTGTGTTTTGAGCTACCAATTTTTCGCATCTACCCTCTCTCAGCACAAGCACATTTTTTAAAAGTTCAGATTAATGTGATTCTATAATACTTTATCAAAGGAAGTAGCAACAGGTGTCTACAAACTCCTTATTTCTTGAGGTTCTACTCCCAGGTTCAGTCACTCAGCGTAATGAATACACGACATGGAAGGGGAGGATAGGGGAGCAGGGCTTCCCTTGCCTTCAGAAAAGAATGCTGGGCTGGAGGGCAGTGGCAGGGAACATCACATCATCTACTTGCTGTCTTCAGCCACCCAACAGAGGTTACAGAAAAGAATCTTTTTGGATGTGCAGCACAAAAGGTTGAAAGGCAATAGTCACAAGCTGCAGCTGTTTTATTTTATCAAACTAAAAAAAAGGCTGGAAGACAGATGGGACAAGCTAATAGATTACCCCTGCCAATTCATCTATAAAATAGCAGTAGCCATAGAAAATATGAAACAGGAAAAGCAAACATCACTGTGACCACAATGCTAATATAATTATAAATGCCTAGTGCAAGTATCATTATTTGTTGTACAACAGATCTTTGATAATTGGATTCTTTGTTTTTGTTGTAGCATAGTGTCAGTAACAGAAACATGATCAGCAAAGCCTTTTATGAACAGATCTGGTTTTTGCCCTTAGAACAAAAGCAAAATACGGTATTTCAGAAGACAAGAAACAGTCCTTCTTCCAACCAATACCTAAAACAAAAGTGTTTTCCTTGACAGCACTCTGAGAAAAATCAGTTTTTTGGCTGATGAAAGGCATGTTTCTACCCTTTGAAACTGCCACCGGAAAGGCTCTTTTATGGTACTCCCTCCTCCACCCTTGTACTTGCAGTATTTCAGTAGAAGGCTAGGGATTTCACTCATTTTTATTGATTTATCCATGCATTTACTATATGTTGGCTCTAGGCCTTTCCAGACAATGCATAGGATGTAATGACAAAATGCAGTTTGATAATCTCCATCCAATTGTTAATTGTCATTTCCATGAATAGCCACAATCAAGACGGAAAAAAAAAAAAATCCTTACTAAATAACATGCACAAAAAAAAATGTTAGTTTCAGCAGGTGCTAAGATTAATTACTGACCTTTGCTTTTAGCTACATAGATCTCAAAAGAAAAAAACAACACTTTTTAAAGCCTCTACTGAAAAGAGAAGTTAGGTGCTAACCTGGCACTCTCAATTTATGTTAGATCAATGCAAAAATCAATTACTAAACCTAACTGCTGGTCACATCCTCCTATGATGTTGACAGAAGTCTAGTGCAGACTAACCACACATGCCCTCCCAAATTCACAAGCAGGAAATATGTTCTAGGCTAGCATTTGAAGGACATTCTTCTAAATCTCTATATCCTGAACAACCTGACCTAGCTGCAACAATTACTCATAAATCTACTCCTAATGAGATGGGATTTGGATGGCTGATACTTTTTCTGAAAATAAGAACATGAAAAAATACAGTGTATCAATTTGATGTTACCTTTTCTAATAATTTCAGAGTATCATTTATTCATAAGGTTTTTACAGAAAAAAATTATTTCATGGACAAAACTATGGAATTTTGACCTATTCTGTAGCCACTGATGCCACATATTTTTATGTAATTTCATTTACTGACGTGGGAAGCAGACATGTAGATATTCTCTATTTGACATTGTTCCTGACTCTTGACATCAATCAGGCTGTTAAAATCTCACTGTTTAAAATATGGCTATTCAGTATTATAAATCATTTAGTCAATTTCTATTAATAACCTGGTTGGATACTAGCAAGCTCTGGAATTGCAGCTGTCAAAAAGTAGACATGTGGAACCTGTGCAAGGTACCTTGCTCCCAGCTAATGTGTTTCATTCAGGCTTAACAGGATTCAAGTAAGCAATAGCCACACAACTGCCCAGACCTTCTCTGAGCAGCAGGATCCTCAAACAAGCCCAAATGTCAGATTTTATTTCAGCAGCATTGAAACACTTAACCTCCTACATAAAGACAGAAGCAACATGCAAAAAAAATGTAAAGCAAGTAGACAGGCAGATGAGAAATAAAGAAAGGGAGTTTAAACAACTCTTCTCCTGTACACTGTGTTTCAGGAGGCTGGTCATTTACTTCAATCAACTCAATGACTTTCTAAGTATATCTACCTATGTACAATCCCCTCTGGTCCTAGAAAGGACTTTTTTTTTGGGTGGGTGGGTGGGTGGTGGTGTCATCTATGGGACCTGTCTGCTCTCTCCTCCTCACATAGGCATTACAAGAAGCTCCTTCAAATCAGCAATTTTACAATACTAAGAGCTGCTGATTAGACTGTTCTTTCCAAAGTTCAAGCAAAGCAAAACTGTTTTTTTTAAAATGTGATCTAATTTGAAACAGAGAAATTCTATTACTTTCATCTTTTCCAAAGTATCTCTATTTATAAATGTGCCCAATATATACCTCAAACCCAGCAGCATGGGTGAAGCTCTTTGTTTCACTCCACATAATTCAAGACCTTGATGACTGGCTTCAGGAAACACAGAAATTCAGTATACCGCAATTTGACAATAATATTTGATTGCAGCGTTAGCTGATACCAAAAAGTGCATGTAACAGGGTTTGACATGTTTTTGTTGATCTCTCCCAGTCTAGAGCAATCAAACAGCAGCAGCAAGCCCTGCGGAGCAATCCTAGGGCAGGCAAATCTGCTGTAGTTACAAGGCTTGCAAGACTGCTTGCCTAGTCCAATTTTAATGCAGAAGTAGCAGCTATAAACACTTCACATATATCCATCGATTTCTCAAAGAAAAATTAAGGCAGATTCCCTGTAATATTTTCTTTGTAGCTAAGTAAATGAAAACTGAAACCAGGCATATCTGTATGTTGCATTATAAAGTGCTTTTACAACTAGTCTTCAAATTCAAGTTCATCGAGAGAAGCTGCTAATTTTTTTTTCAAAATACAGCTCTTTTTTATACACCTTAAGGAAAGATCAATGGCTTAATCAACAAATAAATACCAATGTACCATATAAGGCCTGAAACTGAGGACATATGTAAATTGCAGTAAAAATTCATATAGTCCTGAAACAACTGAATGGAAGTTTTTTAGTGAAACCTGAAGCCTTGAGAGCTGATACAGTAAATCTTTGAGATGGGTTGAAAGTGTGGCAGCTACAAAGGAGACTTTGAAAGTCACACAAAAATTACTTTTTGACATCCAAAGACTTCTGACAGTCACCAACACAAAATGATAGTAAAATTCATCCATCTCTCATGAAGCCAAGATAATAGCACTTTATGTCAGGAACTCCACAAGGATGAAAAAATTCACTCCTCCTCCCAGAGACTTGCTGGCAAACTTCAAACGTACATTGAATTTGCTGAGCGATGATTTGGAAAGGATATGCAGAGACAGCCTTCGCCATCACAGAAATACTTTGTGAAAGCCAAGTATTTTCATGTTTCCGTGTATGCTACTGAGAACTCCAGATATATATTTGAGTATCCTGTTACCGCTACTCCTCCTGCTGTTTCTGCCAGCTAAAAGCAATGATATGAGTACTTTAGAAGATTTACTTTTAGGAAATGGGGGACACACGCACACACAGAGGACACCGGACAACACAACAACTGCAAATCACTGCAAACACCACTAACTATCACATCACTGCCCTGCCCACATTTGCGATTCAAACTGAAGAACCTGTAGCTCCGTAGACTGTATCATATTCTGCAACACCTGTACAAGACTAATATATTAGACCAGTACCATGCTTCTTGGTTTGAGCAACCTTCTTGCACTTACAGCAGAAAAGATGAAAAAAATTTCTGACAGCACAAGAAGTATTTTTTTCTTAAAATGCTACTGCAACCATTCCCTCAGGTATTTCCATCCAGACTTTCTAGATCAACTCACAGACATACTACAAAAGTTTTCTACATACAGATGAATTCTATCATCTAATTTCACATCTTTTGGGTTCTGCATCAGGAAGTTCACAATGCTGAATCCAAATATTGCTATCTTTTACATCTATAATTCAATTTAATCCAGACACTGTTATTTATTTTCCAAAATGAATAAAATTCCCTATCAATACTTTATATCAAAAAGGTGATTACATACTCGAGAACCCATTCACAAAAGGAGTCATCTTTCATTCTATTTTGTTGTTTAGTAACTGAACACTGCCAAAAGGTATGCAATTATCCCTTCCATCTATTTTTCTATTAGAATATGTGAAGAAAGTAAGCAGCTTTTTTTTTTTTTTTTTTTTTTTTTTTTTTTTAAGTGAAGAGAACTTTGGTGCCATGTGCATGAATGCACCTGAAATACAGCAACACAATTTGCAGGGGTTCTACAATAGTGATAAACAAGCTTTGAGAGCTAGTAAAGTTGTATTAAAACGTTTTACGTCCTGTTTGGAGCTTTAAAAGCAGCTGTTGAGCAATATCCTGTAGTTCTTATACATAAACTGTATTTTATTTAGATTTATATTCAAGCATTGGCAGCCCAAACACTTCCATGTCATTATGACAAATTATTGTAGAAATTGTGTAAAATGTTTGCACCAGAAGCTACAGCTTCAAAATTATTCTTCTTCTTACACAATAACACTTCAATCTTTAAAAACACTATTTGTCTATAATTTAATAGAAGACTATCGTCTCCTTGAAAGAAATTTGCTTTTTAATCAAAAAACTATTAAAACATTTCAGTAACTTATGAAGTTTTCTTGCAATTTTTATATTCTCTTTGATTGTACAGAAACAGCAGTTGTGATAGCTCTCTCATTTTGTGTACAGCCAGCCATATGGCACACATTAAAAAACAGAAAATCCTGCCTTTTGTCCCAGGATTTGTCATGTTTTTTTAAAATGCACTATACAACACTAGATGCTATACGAACTGTGTGTGGCAACCAAAAAGTACAGTCCAGTACAGCTCACAGTGTATAACCAAATCATCCATCAGTTGTTCCTTGAAGTAAAATGCATTCATGTGAATCTAGCAGATACCACTTACTGATGAAAACGGCAGTCCCCATTCACTGAGAACTTGTTTGTACTTTAAGATGAAAAACAATACAATGTATCTCTTCAAAACGAATATTTTTCAACATAAGACTTCCTTTCTGAAGTCTGCTCAGTGCCTGTCAAAAGACATGGTTAGTGACAGTCATGCAGACAAAAATCTGACCGCTGTAACAGGTTAAGCACACACAGATGGGATATAAAAAAATAAAATTGTTTTGGACCCCCAGCATTGGCCCCTGTCTTCCTCCTTGAAAAAGCATTTAGGCCACTGACTATAGTCATAGAGCTACCAGCTAACTCCTGTCTGCCTATAGGTCTATTTTAGGACTAGAACAGACAAAGCTAGAGAAGAAATTTCCAGACTTGGAGAAAACTCAGATGTTAGTCCAAAAAGATGTGCAGGAGAGTGAAGGAGGAATTCCTATTGAATGCAAGCACAGAATCTAAGCTCAGCACAATTCTCTCTATTTAGGTATTGGTACATGAATTCCTCCCGTGCTTGTTTTAAATTCCCTATATTTCTTCTAGTCACAGCCAAGAAAAAAAAGTAAAAAAAGTCTTTGCATGAAGACAGGGAACTGCAAGAAGGTAAGGAATGACCTGGAGTTAACCTTTAAATTTTCCTTTAATATGCCTCTTTGAAGACCAGAGTTACTCAGCAACAATGACACTGCATTTAACACAGTACATTCAGGACTAAGAACTCTGTAGAATTCTTTCTTTCCAGAAAGAAGAGAAAGAATTCAGTACTGCCTTTCAAAATTTCTCATTTTTTCCATAGATTAGCCTATACTATAGGGGACACAAGACCTGATGATCTGGCTGCACTTTGCAGAACTCCAAGTCACTTTCCCATGACAGCCAAGTGACAGACAGAATAAAATTCCTTATTTCATGTTCAAATGCAAGTGTATGAGTTCGAAACAAGATGACAACAGCATTATTACACTGGCCAGTGTAAACATAGTGCAATATGTGACAGTCAAAATAGAAAAGAAGTCCTGATCTCCTAGAACTGAGTTTCTTTTTCAGTAAAATAATAAAACAATTGTACTATAAATGAAAAGTAGAACCCGAAGACTTTAACTTTATTTGGGCAAGTTATACAAACCCTTAATTAATCAAGATTTTTTTTTCTTCCCATTTATTACTCTGCATAACAAGCTTCTCCTCCATTATTTCAGGACTTCCTTTCAAGAAATAAACCAAACCAAAAATCTACTGCCTATAACAGGCAAACAAGTCAAAGTCAAAGTGAAAAGACATTTTGAGCAAATTATTTTCCTTTTCCTTTCATGTAATTGCTTAGGGTAGGATGCTGGTATTTCACCTCCTTGATAACAGATACAAATTTCCTAGCATAAATCAACTACACTATAAACAGCACATTCATACATTTTAAAAGCTCTGTTAAAAACATACAGCAGTGGCCAAGAAGCCAACTGTAACACTGCACTGACAGAATGACAAATCAAAAGAAAACAGAATTGCAGTAAAGACCATGAGGTTATTATTCTCTTCTGACTTTGTTCCAGGACTTGAATTCAGATCAATTAACTTGAATTGATTCTGAAGAACAGAAAAAGTTACAGAAAGCAACTATAATGTTAAAAGGATGAACCAAAATTAAATTCACCACCAGATGAGATGTTAAAAAAAAAAAAAATTAATGAAAAGAGGTAGGTTGCTTTAGTCTAACAGTACCCCCAGAATAAACGAAAACAACAACCTGCCCCTACACCTTCCAACAAAATTCCATCAAGGATATAGCGCGGTGAGATGCCAGGTTGCACCAAACAAGGAAAGCACCACTCTGCAGATGTCTGTAGTCACAGGAAAGCTACTCTGTCAGAAACTCGTTAGGCCAAAGAAAAGTTATTCCTGTAATACATCCTTAGTTTCTCTATCAGCCTTGAACGTCAATAAAGTTGTCCAGCCTTCCTATTCTATAGTGTTTCTAATGCTAATGGTTTCATCCAGAGACCGTGGAATCAATATAAAGGAGTTCAAAAGAGCCTGTTTAGGCTAGTTCTACATCACATACATCCTTCATCTGATGTGGGCTGGTTTATGCTTCACAGCTTTCTTGGTTTGCTTTTCAGTTCTCCCTCCTTCAGCAATATTAAATTAACTACTGCAGTCTTTTAAGTCAGCTGATATTCAGGCATTAAAGTAATCTTTGCAAAAAGATTTGTCATTTTCCATAAGATCATACTTTGGATACCCCTCTTCTCACATTCTCTAGAATAAGCACAGTATTTTCAAGAGACTTTAGAGTTATTTCCCATTTGTACAAGACTACAGTATAAGAATTTCATTTATAGCTGCTTTACCTATAGCTATATACTACAGCAACACATCTATGGAAAAGCCAAAATTAAACATACTTTTCAAATCCATTAGGGTCGAGGAGCAAAAACATTTCAAGCTCCTGTTGTTTTTCCTTTACTAAGCTGATATTCCAAATCACTGAAACTTTGTAGCTGGCCTTCATAGCAATGCCAGAAGAAAATTCAGAACAGAAGACATTTGCAACACAGGTGAACCAACTGTAGACCTGTTACAGCACCGTAAGGAGGATTTGATCATTTGGCTATTTCTATTTTTTTGAGCTTACAGAATTTTCACTGTTTGAGCCCCCTACATCCTTTCTTGTTGCAGATAAAGTATACAACCTTTAAACGACAGTTCTGATCATGAGATTTGAATATATAAAATGCAAGATGCATTTCCATAAAAATTAAAGTAATAGCATGAACTGCACAGCATACAGCTCTAACAAGAGCTTTCAGATGAGATGTTACTGACCATTCCACAGAAGGGGAGACATATGATGTATGGATAGGAAGTGAACCTGTACCAACAATAACTAGAGGCATTGCAAGCAATGAAGATTCAGCTCTGTGTGCGGGAAGTGTCTGCTTCATGTCTCACCACCGCTGTCCACCAGTCCATCTTCCAGGATACAGCTCCAGCTCAAAGCATACATCAGGCTGCCTTGTAACTTCCTGCACTCTAAAAGCCAAGGGCTTATTTTCAAAGCACCATCATGAATCAGATATCACCCAGCCTAATTCGACCTGATTAATAAGCTAATAAGCTACCATTGTTCACTCTTTGCCTTTTGGTCTTCCCCAATGAGAATGTATTATTGTCATAATCTGCCTTTCAGTGGAGGTTCAGTAATATTAATCTTAAAGACAGCTAACTACCCACTGCTACCAAAAGCATCATTAGATGTGAGTTTGATGTGTACTGCAAATTCTGCTGCTGAATACAGCAATCTTCCTTTCTTGTTACTAACTGTAATGGTTGGCAGACAAATGGGGGGGGGGAGGGAGAGATAATTAAAAGATAATCATCTTTATTGAGGGGTTTAACAAAGTTCAGTGATTTTCATGTCATAATCAGTGCTGTTAAAATTATTGTCTGGATAAAAACATTCATCAGGATGTGAATTGGGTTTAGATATGAGGGGAACAGTTCCATTACAATGCTATGTAAAAAGTTTAAATTCTACACAATATCTATGAGAACAAAAAAAGGAGGAAAAAGGTCAGAAAGACTTGGACAAAAAAAAAAATAAAGCTTTCATCTTGTGAATAATCTGTAGGGGAAAGCTGTATGTAATTAAACATCAAAATTGAAGCAAAAATTCTTATTTTAAATAGGATGTAAACTTGGAAATATTCTGAAGAAAAAAAAATTGAGTTTTGGCTGCAACCCTTAGTTACCCCTAATTCTTGCCTGACACATCCTAACTTAATTCAGCAGCTACTTTTTAACAAAAATGTAGGCTGAAGCAACTTATGGAGCACTTTGTAGAGAAGGACATCTCTGGTACCTGCCACTTCTTTTGTGCTCCTTCTTCTAAACAGGTGAAAGTCAGGTGAAGAATCACACTGCCACCTTCAACAGCTCTTTCTGAAACAAAACTCTCCATCACACCAGGAAGCTCAGCTCAGAAGCTCTGCAGTGTCGTCCAGTTTTCCACCAGAATTTCATCCAGGAAAATACATTTCTCCTTCACATTCTGATCACAGCGTCTATCTGAAACAGCTGAGCAGGACCACTGCTTAAAGCAGTTGATATCCTTTCTCACTGGAATGCCTTCTCAATATAGACGTCTTCCATATATTACCTTGGCCCAGCACCAAGGCACTCTGGAATGTAATTTCTAGACAGCACAGAAAATGGAGCAAAGAATGCAAGCCACAGCAAATAAAACAAGGACACGGTTCCCTACCAAAGACATTAAGAAACAACGAGCTTCTTGTGATGATGCTTGCAAATACTTTCTGGGAAGCAAATTTTAAAAGACAGAAACGTCACCTCAACATGTAATTCACTCTGATAAAGTCTGGATCTTACAGCAGACACAAAATCATTGAGTTCGGTGACTAAGCAGTAGCTGTGTACACAGGCCTCTCTATGGAGCGGGCTCTAGCTTCTCACTTACTCCTAATGGAAACTGAGTCAAGAGACCCCTTGGCTTTCAGTTGTTTCTCTCTTATATTTATTCTGCTATTTGTGGGTTAAAGCAAGGTAAACACCCTCTTACATATTTCTCTTCAAAGGGTAAGTTATCCGTAACAGGGTCTCAAACAGCCTTGTAAGACTATAAGGTCTTTTCTCAAATTGTAAGACACACTTGGAACAGGAAGATTTGTAGATGAGAATAAAGCACGCTTTTCCTTTCCTTCTCGTATCATAGGCAGTCCTGACACACCATTTGCTTTTGCTATTTATGAACCACTTGTACGAACCATGGAGGAATAAATGAGATTACACCACTTGTTAATTCTGTTGACTCATCCAGAATGGGAAGGTTATTACATTAATTTGAATTTACATCAACTAATACTAGTTTACCTCAGCCCACTTGCATCAGTATACCAAATGATAGTGACTGGTTTTAAGCAATCAAGCACACAAATACACTCTATTTTCAGTTTAATTCTATTATACTAAAACTAATGGCAGTAGCAGGTCTAAACTCACTCTTGTTACAGATTTTCTATAGTTTGTCAAGCTCTGATTACATTTTAGTGAAAGATAGAGCTACCTGGCATTCACAATGGCAAATAATTATCATCAACATCCTCCTCTGCACAATGTATTTGTCCTTTTGCCTCCGTACTCCCACAATCATAATAAACACTAAAACATAATTGCCCTCTGAATTTCATAGACAAAGAAAGAGGAAAATCACTTTCTCCGCAACAGTTCTATTAGCTATACTTGGACAAACAGGACTAAGTAGCAGTAAAGGGTTTTGTTACTAAAGGAAGACAACATTCACTGAAAGTATTCTCTATGGGCACAGCACTGTGCTACATAAACTTGCCTACAGCTTCGTGCAGTGTGCCTGGCACGCTCAGCTTGCAAATCTAATGCAGCAGTACTTTAAAACGGCAGCCTATTAAGAGCCAGTTTTTAACTACCCAAGAAAACCAAACCCAACCCAACCTGGAAGCATATTTCAGCTAGCTGCTTTAAAATGCTATGTCTCTGTAGACACACATACACAAAACCACACCCAAACAAAATTAATAGAAATTCCTGGATAGACATCCTGCTGGAAGCAGCTTTGAGGCTAACAGCTTCTTTATTGATCAAAGCCTCTGACATAATTTGACATATAGCCAAAAAGCTCAAGCATTCTGCTGAAGAGGAGTTTGTGCAAGTAGATACTTAATATGCATATCATGGGTTTAGTGACCATTCTGGACTGGTTGATTTTTAAATTACTTCTCGCCATTTTTGTGTATTAGCCTTCATATCCAGAGAGGTAGGAATTAATGATCCTTTTAAAATAAGGGAATAGTTTAAAGAACTGTGTTTATTGCTTAGATAATTTTTCTGAACATGCAACGGAGGTTCCATAATGACTTCTCAACACTTGTAGTTCCGCTTGTTCAGTCTACAATAAAGCTTTTTTTTTTTTTCTTTCAGCTGTCTGAAACTGCTAAAGCCAAGCCACACTGCTTCCTTCTCATGCACTATCAAAAGTAAGAAAGATTTACAGGTAAAACTGTGACCTCAGTAACATCTCAGCAGCCCATTACTGATGACAACCTTGCACCACTGTAACAGAGCGGGAGTATAAAACAATATGTCACTGAAAGCCACAGCAAAAGACCTGCACTTCATTTACACTCAGCTGCACTGGGTCTCCAGTGTTTGGTCAAAAAGAATATGAAGATATATTAGAAAAAAAAAAATCTTTATGAAGTGCCTAAGGTAGAGTCCTTGCACTCTCAACGTGATGTAAAATGTCATCGAGGGATTACACAGGACTGCCACAGAGGTAAGAACTGGACACAAAGGAGTCAGTGGAGACACAGGTCATGTTTTGCAGCATGGTGAAGACTCAGAACAGGGAAATGGGTGAAGTCACAGCAGGAGACAGTCGCTGCTTCTGTGAGGTGGTGTATCACCCCCTCTTGTCCCTCCAGCCACAGCTGCCACTGCTGCTTCAGTTAGGATGCAGATTTTATGCCAGCTCCTTGCATGGTATTCACTTGCATTTTTAGATGCCTTCAGAGGAGCTATTTGCTTTGCATGTGAAATCTATCTTTAGATTTCCAAATACACCTCCCCCCCCTTTCAATGACCAGGAATTGTATCTTAACATGATTCTAAACCAACTTTACAAAGCTGATAACATTCAACCTTTACTAGGAAACTGGTAGAGTTGATTTGGGAGTTTTTGAGGACCACTTGGAATGGTTACCTTAAAGACTGTTTATCTCATTTATTCTTAATTATCTTTCATTTACACACAATTAAGCACACAGCATCTACATCTGGAAACTAAATTTTATTTATAATAAAAAATTCTATAGATGTCAGGAACTGGGACTGATTAAGATGCAACTGCTGAAGCCAACTTATTGATCCCATTATTATATATCGATATCTTTAATTGATTTTCTTTACAGATGCTATTTAATCTGTTCAACTGTTTAGCAGTGTTAAATGGCAGCAATTGCCTTGGGTGGAAAAGATCCTTTAGCAAAGGTCCCAAGAGAGACATCAAGGGTTTCTATAAGTAGAAAAACTCCAATTTAAAAAACGGCTGAAAATAGCCCAAAGAGATCTAGTCAGAACATCTCCCTGATTTTATTTATGTCACTGCACTTCTATTGGTGTCATATTTTGCTTTTGCTTATTCAAGCAAAAAAAAAAAAAAAAATCAAATCTATTGCATCAGAAATGTATCACTACAGAAAGCATGTTCAGAGCACTGCTTGGGAAAAAGAATTTGATCGTAATTATTCCTATATAATTGCCACAAAATAAACAGAAACTGTATTATCTAGTCAAATATCAATTTCCATGAAGGCAATGTAACAGGACCACATCTCATAAAATTTCAGACTCAGTGAGAATGTAAGACTTATGGCTTGGTCTCACAGCTTCCCTCGGGATAAACTGATACTGCAGTGTTCATAAATTCCTAAAATTAAAATGATGGCATTGTTAAAATACTATACATTCTTTTTGCAAAATTCAGTTTGTTAATTGAAAAATCAACTTTCCCTGTATACTAAACAAATGCAAAAAATCCTTAGTTATTCATCCAAGGTACAATAAAGGTGCAAAGTCACCATGGTGTGTATATACAGATGTGGTTGACGGTTGATGGTTATGGCCCTCTTTTCTGGTAAGACACGAATTTACAAAAAAATCCAAAACCCTCAAACGTACAGTTCACTCCTGTAGTAGTGTTAAAGGGACCTCTCAATCAGTGATGTTACATAAAGTTTTCTAGACTTAATTCTTCTCTCATTTAAATCAATACAGCTTACGCTAACTTCATTGTGCGCCTCATGCATCGTCTCAGCAAAGAAAAATTGATCAGGAAAGTGTCTTCCTAGCAAAGCAGAATCTGAGTAATAGCACCATCTAGGGGCATCAGTTTCAGAAGTGACATTTAACCATAAACTATTTGTATAGAGCTATTTTTAAAAGCTTTATCCTCATTACATTATCATGAAGCAGTCTAAGGAACTTTGATTTCTTTCTCAAAGCTTGTCTTGCTATCCTGTTCAGAATGGTGAAGGGTCGGGGATTTGTTTGTTTAAGTTTTCATTTCTCTGTTGTAATATAAATCCCACAAGAGAATCGATCAACAAATCAAACTGACAGGAGTTTAGAACAGCTGTAGCAATCATAACTATACTTGACACTTGTTATTGCAACATTACATAATCATGCTAATAGTTTTAAAGTCAGTTATTTATGAAATTTAAATGGTGCAATAAAGAGAACCAGGCTGTGTGTTTGAGGGGTTTCTACTGAAATTACTGTACCCCTTCACTTATGGCAACACAATATTCCATAGCAAAGGTACTGTTCCAGTGCAGAGAACTAACTTAATCCGTGGCTTAAAATTTTCAAGCTTAGAGATACCAAGGAAAGTATACACTTGCAATAAGAAGCAAGTCAGACAACTTGCATGAGGAATGAAAACAGGGTGCAGAGCAAGACAACCAAACCCCATCTCTTTCCATGACAAGGCATTTAAAAAAACAGCTTTGAGAAATGAACCTTAGCATACAACCTGTAGTGAATTTCCCCACAGGTCTCTTAAAATTTGAGCACCGCTGTACACTAAATCCCCGTGAGGGTTGTCACGGAAAAATGTAATTCTGTTTAATTTTCAGCTAATCAGCTCCTGTTCACCACGCAGCCACATGAACCCTCCTCCTGACTCGGAGAAGGAATCTGCAAACAGAGTGCTGACAACTCCTTCTGGCCACAGTCCACACACAGCTCAGGCTAACCAGCAAACTGTACTTCACAAATTTTTGTAACAGTTTCCAAAAACCTGCCTGATAATCTGTACGGTGATAAGAAAAGAAGCTTGAAAGCAAGCAGTTTGGTTAGTTTACTCCTTATCTTGCAAGTTTAAAACTTCTGTTGGTTTCAGGTTGATTGGGAAAAAGGGCATAGAGCATCTCAAGGTTTTCAAGTTTCAAAGCTCCTTGCAGAACTGCAGTGAAATAGAAAATGGTAACTAACGAAAAGCAAAAGGGGAGAAAAGAGCACAACAGCACTGGCTTTCTCAATCTGAAACTTTATAATTAAACAACACCACACAGGCTTACATTCCTATGAATCTTACCACTAGACAGCACTTTGGTAATTAGTGAATTCAGCTCAGATTTAGCAGACCATAGGTCAAGCTCACGACTTGCCATGTTAAAGCTTGGTTGCAATACCTTTAATGACTGCCATGAGGAGCCTACTGAGTTGTTGCCTCTCTCTGTACTGTATTACTGTACATAAATTTTAGCCATGAGTAAGCCAAGCAATATGGGGAACACATCAGCCTTTAGAATTACTCTCACCTTTTCAGCACTGCAAGGCTCATTCTGAACTCTAAAATTAAATAGATGGATATGTTAAATAAAATTCCTATATAGAAGTCACATTTCCTAGACATTTACTGATAGCCGCCATGACTGGTTTATATTACAAACACACCTCCATATATAAATTGTATGTAGAACTACTTTGCACAGGGGAATCCATGCACGCAAACCCATAATTTTTAATAGTACGTCTGATAACATGGCTATATTCTCACATATCGGCACTAGCAAAACAGATTTATTAACCTTAACTTGGGATCATTTACGAAAATCAGCTCAAACACCTGTACTCAACCAAAACAGAATCAGTAATAACGTACAAAAAATAAGTATTATATGTCTCTCTAGTGTCAGCAGAAATCACATCAACAACCTAACTAGACCTATTTATATAATATACCGCTCTCACCATAATTAAGTGCGCATGCGCGAAGATTCTGTCCTATTTCTTTTCCATGGCTCACCCCCCTAGAAAGTTTAGGGAAGTTATGAGCAACTGGAAAACCTCATTAGGAATGCAAATGCCGAGACACACAAGGGAATGCTCTAGCTTACTGCCTAAGATAACAAAACTGATCGAGTAACTGCTGCTACGTATCTAAAAAATACTACTAGTTTAAGGCCAATATATTGCTTTTATATTCAAAACTGCTGGAACTTTCTTGGAGGTTCTTCTAACAACACATTTTCTGCACATATGTACATAAAAACCATCATCTTCACATGCAGCGAAGATGCAGTATTCATTTAAAATGCAGCAGCTAATTTCTTTTATTATAAAACACAGTTCATATATAATTATGTGTCCACTGAGAAATTCTTCTATTTTCATATTTCAAGCCTCAGGAAGCAGCCTAGAACCGATCTTATTATGCTACACATCTGTAGCAACACGTATTTAGCTACCTTGATTATTACCATCTTTCTGAATATGGGAAAGCCCCATCTTTTCTTGATTGTATGCCTCCAGCAATTTATTTTTACATTGCTGGTTCTTGCTGCAGCAATGATGCAAAACCTCATAACAGACCTGTAATAACCTCTATTACAAAGAAAATGAGCCATTAATCTGTGCTGTTACCATTAATCAGTATGCGTAAAACAGTGGATTAGTGAATGGAGGACCTTTAAATACTCAATCACCAATTTACTGTGTCTTGCACATAATGTTTAAGGAGTTCTGCTCTGCCCCCACCCCAAATGCAACTGATACCTTTTTCTACAGCTCTGCAGGAGGAAGATCAGCAAGTTTATTAATACAGTCCACCATGCTCATATATAGCATCAAGTCACCCTTGTTCTAAACTGCATGAAGCTGGGCATCTGAAAGTAAGTTAGCTGATCCATGATTAGAGGCCCCAGTGAAGACCAACCCAAAGTCAATTTTTGATTAAAATCAGCAACCAGGGTTATTTTTGAACATAGGCCCACAAAGCTAAAGCCTCAGGCCATAGTTTGAAGGGTCCTTTACAGCCAGCTGTCAGTGTGCACTAAGTCTGACACATCAGGAGTCAGTGAATGGACATAAGACTAAATTAAAATCCCTTGCAGTTTTTTTGGTTTTAGCATTTTATTCTGGTTTTTTTACATGTCTTTGACATTTACAGGCACATTCGCGCAATGATTTCTTATCTGGCTGATGGTGTGTGACCTTTTCTCATGGTATGTTTGAGGTAGAAGGGCAATACATAACGAAAGACTATTAATACAAGACTTTGTCATTTAACCCTTTTACTAAAGGATGAAATCCATTATTACTGCAGTGACTAGTCTTAGCTGTACTGATTTTTAGAAGATTACTAACAGCTGTTTGTAATTTCAAAATAAAACAACCCCCTGCTCATTTATACTTTTAGTAAATAAGACTATTGTTTTATTCCTAAGGCTTTTTCTTGCTTTTAACATCTTCTGCAGTCTTCATCTATTTTACGCTTTCCTTAGACATACTCTCCTCTTTTGGAAATCAAACCATTTCCCATGTAACTTAAAGACAAGACTTACAAGCATCTTTCAGAGCATAATGTAAAACTTCTCTCTCCATTCCCCACTTCTAATGAACTTATTACACACAAAACCCCCCAATTATCTCAGTCACCTTCTACTCTGCAGAGGAAACGACCAAAGTATTAATGATGCCCAGTTTCTTTAGGCATAAGAAATATGAATCTATACCCTATGGCAGTTAACATACTTAATCACTTTATATACATTAGATACCTAAACACATACACACACATTTGGAAAAAAGAGAGGTACCATCTGTACATGTAGTACCATACAAAATTAATTCTATACCACTAAAGATCTCCCACATTTGAAGCTACAGCAGTATACAGGTAGATTTGTACTGGATACTAAATCGGGTTTCTTCTCCTTGTTTACATGATAATATTGTCTAGCTCTGGACAATCCATGTACAGCCTCTCCTATTCTCCCCTTTTGTTATTAATGATTTGTAATAACTTTCCGACTTCACCTCTGCCAAAAGTATCTTGTCATACATTGAAATAGTGCAAGACAAGTTGTTAAATAAGCAAATGTGGTTAATAAACCTAAGATGCCAAAAAAACTTTCTTAATATGATACCAAAATATCAGCCACTGTGTTTTACTATGAATATCTCAAACATTCAGCACTGATGGTACCAGATAACTGAACAGCCCTGAAAATGCCAAATGTTCTGAAGTCAACATTGCAGGCACTCCTAGACCTTCAGAATATTAGTTTATTATTTTCTTGAAAGAACACTACAGATTCTTATTAAAACTTTAATTTTGATTGTGATTCTACTTATTAAAATCTAGTTTAATGGTAACATTCTGCACTGTCAAGCTACCAGCATCTTAAAAAAAAAAAGCTCAGACCTATTAAGGCTTACATAAAAATTAATGATGAGAGTTCATGTGACAAGTCACACAGAGTAAGATGGTGTGTCACCTGTTTTTCCTCTTGCAACAAGATTTCATCGAGCATTCACCATTAGAATTACAGGATCTCTGATTTATGGCCAAAAAACATATTTAGGGGAAGCAAACACCATGCTAAGTTGATCCATCACTGAGCGCTGCTGTAACTCATCCTGCGGGTTTCCAGCACAAAGTTAGCTTTTAAGAATGGCAATTGTTAGGCAGTAGAACAACTGTTTTGCAATCCTGTAACGCTCCTTCTCACACTGTATGCTCCTTTAACTAGAGGAAGACATTAACTTTATTCATATAAAGCCCATGTTATTGGAACCTCAACAGCCAAACTGGAAAGGCATTATAAGAAGATAAAGCCATTTATGTAATTGGAAAGAACGAGGAAAATTAATACTTCCACATTGTGACAAAGACTCCTGATGTACAAAGCAGCCCAGATGGCACTTTACTTCGCAAGGTCTCAGCCAACGCATCTGTCACAATGAACTGCAACCCCCCCTTAATTTAGCAGCCAAGAGACAGAGGTCTGAATCATCCCTCCTGGGACTTCAATGTGAAACTCCTGAAAGACTTAATATTTCAAGTTGATGTTCAGACCTCAAAAGCACCAGTTCTCACTACTGCTGTTATT
Source organism: Ibycter americanus (assembly GCA_035590275.1). Classification (NCBI taxonomy): domain Eukaryota; kingdom Metazoa; phylum Chordata; class Aves; order Falconiformes; family Falconidae; genus Ibycter; species Ibycter americanus. The sequence goes on from JAVJGI010000063.1 coordinate 19,624,768, forward strand.
GAAATAAATAATTTTGCAAGTGTCACAATATTTTTGAGGTAGCAAAATAATTCTATCTGTAGTAATGAAAGCACTTCTGTAAAAACAAACTTACACAGCATTTATACTCTTTTATAATACTTGAAAAAAAAAATCACTAAAATGAGCTTTGCTTCCAAAAAATAAATAAGAAGTCAACCCCCATATAATAATATATGTATTTATATGAGAAAGGCACCTCCTTGTCTAGTGTTACTGTATAATACATGCCAATCAGCTTTTTTCACGAAACATTAAAATCTCCTGTTGGTAACTATTAACACAGATGAAAACCGGCACATGATTGATTGAAGATATACCATCACACTCATATCACTATACTTTCTCAAAACGGTAAAAACATTATAAATTCTAGTATGTTCATTTAGTGAAATACTGTAATTTTTTGATAAACTCAGTAAATATTGCTAATGCAGGATGTTCCTCATTAAATTAACAGGAGTTTATTGACTGAAGCATACAACTCCAAGCTGCTTTTCTCCCAGATGGGAGTAGACATTCAAACACAACATTGGGTTAGGTAGACAAAATAATGCCCTTTTCTCTTCTGGTATAACAATCTCACTTTGCTAGAGGAAACAACCAACATGCTTTCATTCAAGAAAACAAACAAAAAAATGGAGTTAACTGATGTAATCAGAGTTAACTGTAATAGGAGCTAATGCAGGAAAATTGATGCTAAAACTCACAGAGTAACAAGCCCAGTGAAGTAACTCAGTAACTAGACAGTAAGTATTCCAAGTTATGTGGCACAAACCTTGATTCATCAGTGCCTACAAGATAACTATGCAGCTTCATTATCGTTTCAAACCAGGAAGAATGCAAGAAAGGTGGTCTCTGGAAACAAAGAGTACTTGCAAGTTATCACCAGAAGCCCAATCCAGAATTACTTACCCAGACCAAACTTTTCTATCAGTGCATGTGGGATTCTTTATTTCCCCCTCCAGTATTTTTGACACTGCATCTTAATAACATATAATTTTACATATATATACAAAATAATATATGAAAATAATAAAACTTATATGAGTGTGTGTGTACACATTCAAATAATTGGAACAGCTGTGACTGACATAGGGCAGCCCCAGAGCTCCTTCCACCGCAGTTACACAGCAGTTACACAGAGGTTACACCTGCAGCACCCCCTGCTACCAAACGCTTGCTATTTATGCCCAATAAAACAGCTTTGCTGTCCAATACATCACAGATTTCCTTGGACTGTACCTATTTACCCCCTGCATTTTTGCCTGCCACATGCTGCCAAGTAAATAAATTTCTGAATGAATGTCCCTCCCAATGACTCCCTCGGCTGCAGCTTGCTAAGTGCCAGCACACAGAGCACCTGCCCAAGCAACGCAAGCCCTCACAAGGAATCTGTCATAGAAATACTGACAACAATAAATAAAGCAATCTTAGAAGCATTTCATCCTTCTAGAGACAAGCAGACAAGTTCAATGTAACTCAGATTTGCAATCTAAACCTACCTCTTTTTGCTGTAAGTGTTTAAGGACTGCCTGATCAACACTTCTCAAGCATAACAACACTGCAAATCACTCCTGCCCTTTCCCCTACCCTCAGGCCACCCAGAACACCATAAAAAACTCTTTTGCACAAATGCCCTATGAAAGAGACAAACGGCTAAAAACCAAGTGCACTGTTAAATATCATACATATCAGTGCAATTTATTGAATAACTCTGAAATTATGCCCCCATCTTTTTATATTACTTTATTAAATCACTCTGTGGAACTATTTAATTACAAAATAGCTTAAGCTGGGAAAAGGAACAGCACATGCAAACTAATGTCATAAGCACTCTTTACTGAGAAAGAAAAGCATATTCTGCTAAGCTCACCTGTATTGACAGACACTGTCCAGTCAAATATCACTGAAAAGGGATAAGAAACAGGGCTGGATTTGCTGTGGGAAAACACGCAGTTTGCCGCAGAAATTTGCCCTGTTTGCATGCACTGTTGTTTTGTGTATTGTGTATTTTAATCACCTTGTTTTCCTTTGGAACAGGAAGTCAAATGAATCTGTGCCTAAATTATTAATAATTTATCCTAAAATAGGAACAATTATAATGTTTCATGAGAAAACGGGCCTATCTTGTTTCTGCATATTGTCTGAACCTCATACTGAGAAAGGCTGTGCTTGGGCAGCTTTCAATCAGAAGAACAGAACGCCTACTATCCTTTTCCCTATTCCGTTACCTCAGCATTGAAATGTTCAGTGTGATAAATGCACCACCACAACCATGGTTTGACTGGGATTTGTGTGGAGACCATCAATGATAACAAGGGTAACACAATAACAACCATTCCATTGCTAAAAGAGACAAACATAGTATCAAGTTCTTTTAAAGTTATGCTTCCTCTATTCTGCCAAAATCATAAAAATGTAGAAGTGAATAGCACACAGTTCACTGCAACATTATCATTACCACAGTGAGGGAACAGGAGACTGCGCTAAACCAACTTCCCCTGAAGGTTTAATCTCTGATTTTGTTCAGAGTCCTCACATATTTCAGGAACTTGGCTATTAGCCTGTTTCCTCAGTCCTGGAAAGTCTGTAGACGCGTGATTGCTTGTGCTAATGTTCAATGAATAATGTCTAATTTTCTGACGCTCTGTAGTGCCTGAGTAATCAGTTGCTTGGGAGCTAATTACTCATTCCTTTCCTTTGAAGGACACTTTCTCTGCTGTCCTTTAAAATGACTGCCATAAGGGCACAGCAGCACCCCTTTACACTACTTTATACAAGGCTTTTGTCAATGTGAGGACCAAGACAACTGACAACACCAAAGGCTGATTTATACACAATTCCTTTTCTTCAGCAGTGGTCTACCATAAGTGCCCCAGTTCTCTTCCACAGCACATATAATTACCAATTACCTGTGGAAATAGTTTTTACTGTAGTTACCATGATACCAAACTTTTGTCCAGAGCACACAGTCGCAGTTGTGTTCTTCTCCCACGTCAGGAATGAACTCTCACAAGGCCTCAGTAGTCATCTGTTGCATGAAATCCTATTCACATTAATATCAAACATACTTAATCAGGTATGGTTGTAAATGTTTTCCTTTACTGTCAGGAACAGAAGATCCATTAGAAAAAGCAAGCAGGCCCTGCAGCTAGTATCCTTTTTCCACTTCATGATGAAACAGATTTACATTTTTACGCTCATATTTATGGCCAACAGTCAGGGGACAAAGAAAATCTTCTCCAATACTGTCTGTTATCTACCCAGGCTCTCCATTATTGTTTTGTAAAACTTGTGGTCACCACTGTCACAGTAATTGACTTCTTCCATCTAGTGCACTGCCCCTCTGGCAGGGGCTGCTTGCGTTGCAGAACTTTTAGTTACTGTCTTTGACACACTACAGTTACACAAAGGTCTTATACAAGACTGCCAATAGTTCTCTGTTCTTCAGAATATTATTTTCCCATTTACTTTTTGGAAAGGCATCTTATCTTCAAAACTATGCATGGGTATGAGGAATGGTTATCAGGGCCATGAGTGTACTAACAGGCCTTGGCAGCCCTGACCAGCCTCACCTGGGGCCCCACTCCACAGCCCTTGCAGAGAGGCCTAGGGGCTCCACTCCAGCCTGGGCCACCAGTCCCTGCCCGAGCTCTCACAACCTGCCTCAGCCCTGCCACTGCCACGCCTGTGGCTGGCCATGAACCCCACTGCTCTGCACCCGGACCTGTGGGCCGACCTCCTAGCTGGGCCTTCGCTCCGCCTCCTCGCCATGGAACGGCCCAGTAACTGGGCTGTGTCTGACACTGGTTACCATTGCTGGCCCTGACCTTGACATGCCAATCAGCCTTCCAGCTGGACCTCGGACCTGCCTCATCACCACCAAGTTCGCTGGTGATCCGGACTTTTGGCTGAACGTGGCCACTATCCCCAGTCCTGTCCCATCTGCCTGGCTTAGGGAGAGCCTGACAATCCCTTGCTGCAACCAGACAATGACAACTCCGTAAATAATTTGTATTTTTTCCTTTTTAAAGGAGACTGCAAACGCTTCTGAAGTGTCTTTCGCAACCTTGTGAGAGGGCCTCACCTCTGTTTTACATTATAAAGCGAATAAAATGGAGCCAGGTTACGATGTTTCTCGAAGGCTGTATATTGTCTGCCACCACCGAAGCAGACTTGCAGCGTTGCATTCCTCCTGAATCCCAGGGCTAGCAACAGCGCGAGAAGCAACTTAAGCAAAGACACAGGCTTTGGTAACATCAAAACAATCCCAAATCCTACAGCACCGTGTAGAATTAGGGAAGTCATAGATATAGTGTTTCTGAGGTCTAGACATGAAAAATGAGAACAACGTGCTTGCTAATAGTTGTAAATACTTTGATGGAAGTTCAGATTGTCTGATTATTCACTGTTCTAAAGAACTGTGAAGTGCGTGACTTGACTTCGTAACAATAACATGAAGTCATTATCGTATAATTTCATTGATCATCTGATTTTCTATTTCATTGGATCACGTTCGCCAAGTATTTATAATAAGAGTAAGAATTAGTAAGTGCCTTCAGCCAAAACGAATTAATTTCAATTTCAAGCCATATCACTGCTACTCAGGTTCTTAATGAGAAAATAATCCTGCACTGCAGCCAATATGCAATATTTTCCATTTTATATTCATGGCTGATTCAACATGGGCAAAAGATTTTTATGCTGAAGCTATTTTTTTTTTAAGTTTCCAATATATCTAGAAAAATACTCAAATAGAAAACAGACTGCCAAAGGAGAGTTGATGATTCACCCTGATGCTGAGTCTATATACTCTGACACTGAGCATCTGCCTTCAGAATAAAAAAGGACTTCTTTCCTACATGGCACTGAAGATGCTGAATAAGGTACAAACCAGTTTGAAAAGATGCACCACAGACATAAAAATAACGTTCACTGAAGGAGGCTCACACTGAAAACAAGACATGCGTATTTTTCCATTGCAATTTATACTTGCTAGCAAGGACATACATTATTTCTGAAACACATGTAATAACCATCTTGTATCATTTCTATTTTCTGAATGTGCAAAAATCTTTCTATTTTAGTCACATTCTGCAAAGCCATTAAGTGGCATCCATCATTACTTGCTCACTGAGGCATTATACACAGGAGAGAGGAACATTTAAAATTATTTAAATCAAACTTAGAAAGAACCTTGATGGCTTTTGCGTCTTTTAACTTCCAACAGACCTTCTGCTTGTAAAATAAATAAATCAATACAGGAAACCATCCTGGCTAAAGCAATCTTGTACATTATTGATTTAGATAAAAATTGCTTTCTTGAAGCCAGTTAAGTAACACTAGAAAGCTGAAGTCAGTCAAGGGAAGAGTCTCCCCTTAATGTCTGCATGCATTTTTACCATAATTGTAACATTTATCTTGCTGTTAGAGAACAAACTGCAGAAATTCCAAATCATGTCATAACTACGATAGAACTTTTATCACCCACTAAACTTTTGTTACATTAGCAGTCACTCGCTTTAGAATTTTCACAAAAACTAAAGAAATCTTTGAGACTGACCTATTGCCATTCAACTGAATAGAAGAGCTTTTCAAAATTCAAATACTTTTTCATCCTGACACATGAGCATGTGCTGTACATCATCTTTCGCAGTTTTCATGTCAATATGCATCTATGAGTAATCATTAAGATGACAATATGAATGTATCAAATTTGGAAAGTGATTTTTAAATGTTTTAGCACTTTATAAATTAATTGAGTTTTCATTTACTATTAGCACGATGTGTCCCTTGAAAGGAAATTCTGCCAGTAAATGACAGTAAAGCTCAGAATTCAAAAGAACGAAGAAATCTAAAGCTTAATTAATAAAACAAAAACATTGTTTTATACACTCAGTGTAAATACAGTAATGCAGGTGGGAGTAGAGTCACTTTAATCAAATTTTTTACACAGCTCTGGGAAGTAATACCACATACTGCAACTACTATGAGAAAATGTCTTTAGTTTCTTAAAATTCTGGTTTCAGGGAATATTTTTTATGGATCACAGCAACTCAAATGATCTACAGCAAGACTGTAGTCTTTGAAGCTTTTGAGATGCATGAGATTCACTCCCTGTATTTCCTATTTACTCTGTGCCCCATCAAGGCGTTTGAACTCTCCAAGTGAAGCAAACCTTTGGCACAATTACGTGGTACAGAAACCAATAATCTGTTGGTTTGTAGTCATTAGTTCCTTCCATAGACATTGTGTTTAAAAAAATTAAACCAATGACATTAGTATTTAGTATACAAAGGTCTAGAAGGGGGGGGCGGGGGGGAAGGTAAGCCTCTACAATTGAAACTGAACGCCACTGTCCAACACTCACAAACTCCGCGTGTACAGAACCAATTTTCTTGGCAGTTCCCAAGTTCTGAAAGTACAATCTAGTAACATGGATATAAGGTAACAAACATATAATAAATAGTGCAAATATATCACACAATAGCAAAAACATCTGCAGAACTGTTTAATGATATCAGGCTTTATTAAATAAGGAGGATGTTACCAGAATTCAGAAGCAGGCACCTTAGCATAAGAAATCTAATTTAATATCAAGCTGTTTTAAAACTTACCGCTACATCATTAGTTTAATTTAAATGGTTTGCAAACAAATTGGAACTCCAAATGAAGGCTGCAAACACAAAGATTAACCCACATACTTCCCCTGAAAAAAGCTTAAAATAGAATACTGCAATGTTAGGCTTTTGATTCTTTTCTATGAAAGGGTGCCATATAGCTCACTCATATTCACATTACAATGAACATATCTAATTAGATATGTAGACAGGGGGTTATTTTGTGTTTTTTTTCCTTTTCCTTCTGGAAGATTCACTTTTAGTCAAATCTTTCCTGTATCCCAGTTAGTTCACTGATGCATTTCCAGTGGGTTCACTTAAGACTGTTTCATCAACTGTAAACAATCACAGATTTCAAAGCATCTTCAGAACGCTGCCTTTTATCATATTAAGGGCTCCGCTGTGCCCTAGATGAAACTCCCAAATAAATCTTATTGTTAGCATTAATTCAACCTTTTCTGCTTGAGAAAATATGAAAATCTCCCATTGTTATCCCCTACGTATCCATCTTTCTTCACTTTATAATCCTAAAAAGAAATTGAAGTCTTTCATGCTCGCCTTTCAACAAAATCCCCTAATGGGCGACTAGGAAGGTTCAGTGCTTGCTACAATATTAACTCACAGCTAGTAAAAATCTCTGTGGCAAGCCAGGAACAATGTGGATATAAGAGAACAACGTCCCATTATTACATTCTCCCACACTATCCTGCTCTTATCTAACACTGCAGCGTTTTAACAGGTAACTAGAACTTCACCTTCAATTCTGAAAGCATCATTTTAATTGAAGGCCTAGAAGGTTGATGATCTTCAGCTATATTGAATGCCAGTTTTGAAAACAGAATCTTGGATCACCCACTGTGCCATTTCCTGCTAGAACCTGTTTTATTCCAAGACATTTCTATCACTGTTTGGGACTCCAAGTACTTAAGAAAGGCACTCTACAAGTAGCAAGTCAGTCTCTGCCATTTGACAGTTAAAGACTAGGAAAAGGAGAGGGAAGATGTGGTGTTTCCCCACCATCTCCACTGCTGAAACTTCTAGAACAAGAATAGAAATAGTACAAAGAAATTAAGTAATGGAAGAGTGAACAGAAATCTCCCTAGTTTCACTGTAGTACCTCATTCTGAAAGAGTTCTTTCATCATATTCTAGTCCACATAGAAATACTGACCCACACGGGTCCTAAGCCACTGCCTTCTGGAAGCTGTACTAAAGAAAGGACTGTTTGGCCATTTGCTTGTTTTTCTGTTTCAAAAACTCATTACTCAAGACAGATGCATTTGACCCTCTACATAGCATGATTCCTACGTTGAGCAAAACAGATTACATCAGCTGCTTTCATTAGAACCAGGTTAATTTATTCTAGTTGAGAACTGGGCTGCTGCTCTTGTTGACAAAATTCTGAGGTTACTTTCTGCTCAAGGGTTCAGCTTCAAAGGTAGTTATCATTATAGGCCTGCTCAAAAGTCTGGACAGAATTTTTTAACAAGTGCATTTTTCTCTTGGGCTAATATAAAGGACTTTCCTCAATTTACACCATTGATTTCTACAAATGAAAGGATGGGATTTTTCAGCCACTGGGGTAGACTCCTGCCAAAGGAAATCACCTACAGCACCTCCAGAAATGCCCTCCTCAGGAGTTTTGAGAAGCTTTGCGCTCTAGCTGCACAAATGTGGCTTAAAGGCAACATGTGATCTAAGATTTATGTAAATGTTCATTTAATTTAGAATAGAATATTCAATGTAATGTTTTCCAATCACCACCTACTTCAGAAGACACTGCAGAGTCACCTAATTTACTCTTCCATCCCTGGAGAATCAGTGCTTAGTATTCTAGTCTTATACTTCCCAGATGCAAGACTGCTACTCACTTTGGTATGCAAATCTTAGGAGTCAGGAGACAAAAATATCCAAATTAATGAAAACGAGGTGGCTAATTATGTTTCCTATTTACACACATCAGGCAAAAAAAAATTACTTTTTTCCAACTGTGTGTTTCTGCAATTGCTAAAGTAAGAAAGTTTCTTTCATAGATAAAATTCTGTTTATTCCAACATCAGTTTGCCTGCAAAGCTGATCACTACTTCCATATATACCTTCAGAGATGCCATTTCAAATTCTGAGCCCTACTTATGTTTTATCATTTAAAAGGAAAACATGTCATGTTAAGCAGTTCTCAGATCGGTCCCTTTCAGGTAGGTTAAGCCCCTGCAGTATGTAGATTAACACATTACTGTTCTCTGAACACTTACTCAAAGTGATGTGACAGAAAAAAGAGGTCACCCTTTCACACTCAAGTTCTTCACTCTTAGGATTCAATTTTCATTGTTTATCCATCTGAGTCAATAGGCTTGAATTGCTACGATTCCTGCAACAGACTTCTATGCAACAAGGAGAAAGAAAAAAAGGCACTAAGCTTACTGAAAAAGACTAATTTGTAATAGACATGAAACAACATGCCCAGATTCAGCCAAACTGTGTTATGCAGACTGCAGATAGAGATGTGTAACTAATACTGGCATAAAGGGCATGCTCTGACAGTTGTCTGGAACAAGGTAGAGAACCCTTGTAAACCACGCTACAAAACCCACCTTGGTCTGCTGTGTCACCCTCCCAAGACTCACCATGGCCTGCCTTATCACTGAAGCCTGCACAGAATACCCACCCACACTCTGTTACAAATACTAAAAAAAAAGTTTGGGCCAGGATTTTTCAAAACAGAGAATTTTAAAAAGTACAGAAGTATATAAACTTAAATGACTAATTGCATATGCATTAAATATGCAATTAAAAGCTTATACTGCTTTTAGCATTTAGATTACTGGTTTTGCCCTTCACGACAGCCATTCTTGGAAATTTTACTTTCAACTTTGTACCTCTGCTGGTTTCCCATAATTTCTGATGAAGAAACTATAACAACATTTATTTTGATACTGTTTGTTTTGCATGTCACAGACTTTCAGATAAATGAGTTTGTCACTATAAATGCATTCATTTCTCAACCTCTCAAGCTTTTGTTTGTTTTCTTAAATCATAACAGATTTTCTTCAAACAGCACTTGATGGCAAAATATGAGGAAATGAAGTATAGCAAATAAGCTAGAACTGTACAAACACGATTCCTGTCATCTATCATGCATTAAAAATACAACTACATACTAAGAAAAATATATTTAATCTTTGCACTTTGCAAACAACCTGACCGAACAGAAAAAAAAGAAAAAAATATCCATGGGAACATACAGAATCCCAGCTTCTTTAGACCCTGGAAACATGGTCTAACACCTTCCCTAAGATCTATGTGGCACCTAACATTTTATTTTACACATGGAATTTCATTATTGTATGAATGCATGTCCAGAGAAATGAAACTCAGCAGTAACGTATGGGAGGACTAGGTGGCATGTGGTACCATTAGCAAACTATACCCTTCTTCGCATCTTAAAAAGCGATTCAAAATTCTCATTGGCACACCATCTTTTGTGAATCCCTGCCTTTATTTTACTGTGCCACACATGGCTTACAGCCATGAGGCAGTTTCAAAAACAATCTCTGCTCAATAGATCTAAACACAGAAACGTGTTCAGCATCTCAGATTACATTCTTAATATGCCTGAATATGAGTACAGAAGCTTTCATCAATTGCTGATGGCTCCCTTAGACATCTAAGTCCAAATGTTTTCAAATTGTGAAATTTCCCTAGCAGTGTCTGCAATTTACAAATCCAATGCAAAATTCCTTGGGTTGGGCCAGATGGCGCACAGAGGAAAGTAGCTGTGCACAGACATACCAGTCTCACATGGACCCTCCTCCAGGAGCCTCCAAATTGGAGTTGAGTGTACATGTGCTGTTGGAATCCGCTGCCAAACCAGTCTGTATCAAACTTCTTTTAATATTTCTAACATAGCTGTCTTCTAACCCAATCAAAATAAAAGCAATACCTTTCACACCAATGTATTTTTTAGCCACAGAAGGAAACAGTATGTTTGTCTCCTTAAAAATATTCCTACTGTATGTGCAGCCAGCTGTGCAAAGGCTGGGGACAGTGCAAGCATCTTGTATAATCGCACCTTCATGTTTAATTATTCCAAGCAACATGGAGGAACGCAATATGAGGGTAAATCACAAAACAGCCCACAGTTCCCACATATACTTAGGCTTAGCAACAGCAGAACTAATACAGAGTGGAAATCACTTCCCCAGACTGCAGTGACATTTCAGTCCTTGAGTTACTAAGAGGACACACAGAGAAAGACTGCAAATACATATTCTAATAAAGTTCTTGGTATCTGATGCACTATCAGGTGGTTGTACCAAATCATGCATCAATTAGAACAGTTGTACCCAACAATTGTACCCAACGATTCAATTCAGTGTTGTTGCCCCTAGAAACTAATTGAGTTCTTTCAATTAAAGATGGGAAGATGAACAGTTAGTACTGTATCCTACAAGGGGAAAAAGAGTTAAATTCTGAAGTCCCTGAAGATGGGCAAGATTAAATTTAAATTGCACAAAAATATAATCATCAGTTGAGAGATTGTGGATTCTTCTATGCTACAGGATCTGCCAATTGTTCAGCACTTCCAATACTACTACAACAGAAAGTAAAACTAACCTATATTTACATACATAAGTAACTCTCAGATTGCTATCAGCAGGAAGCCTCAAAGTGTTTTGAATTTTTTATTTTTTATGATTCTGCTCAATGTATTCTGAACAGGGTGTTTTGACTTCTACGTTTAAAACCAGTCAAAAGTAACAGACAAGGCCCAAAAGTGCATTATTAATTGCAACGCAAGATCTGAAAAAAAGATTGCCTGCTCTGCAGAGCCCTTCCAAAGCTTTCCAATCTGATCTCTGAAGACCTTGCTATGGTTCCCATATTAAAACACCTTCAGCGATGAGCCCTAGCCTTACCACGCCTTGTTGACCAATAGCAGAATTAACAATGCGCCTCTGTTATTCAAAACTTGTCTATAACAGGAAAAAAATTGGTGTCTTCTGGTGGTCTGTGTCTGGAGACAGCTGCATAAACTCTTCTCATTCAGGCAGAGACAAATCAAAACATATTGCTAATTTAATCTGAGGAACATTTTTACACGATCCAGCAGATATCCTATCCCACATGTGTCAGGGGCAAAAGATCATCTGGGTCTTTCTTACCTGCATATTAGATCATAATTAAAACTTTAAAAACCCCTCCATTATGAGAATAATTGGACCTGAGGAGGGGAACAAAATTTTATGGTGTCTTAAGACACCTGTATGTTTCTCAGGATGCAGTTAGCATTGCATCCCAAGGCAGGGGGAGAAGAGGGGAGCACAGAGCAACAGGAAATCAGCCTTTCATATAGGGTCACAGACACCAAAATTTTGTACCTTGCAAAATTAGCAAGTAAATGGGTAGGTTTAAGTACTTATTTTTAAATGAAGTGTCTGCATGCAAAAAAAAATATTTATAGCTGTGCTCTTTTTTCTCCCCCATGTAACCAAAGAAAGAGGTACTAGCATTAACTGGTGTAGTCATGGTATTTTCAGAATGCTTCTCAGCCTCCTTTGTTTTTATGGATATTCAAACAGTAAGAAGTTGCACAGAAGGATCAGGAATGTTCACCACAAAGGATTCAGTCACTAACAGGAATCACCAAATACCATTAACTTGATATGTATTAGGGAGGCACTACATCACAAGTACAGTCTTCCAATAATTATTTTCTAAGCAAAGTATTCAGCATGCTTGCAAGCCCTTCCGCTACAATCAGTGCTGCTTCTTAACTGATCCATAAAAGATCAAAAGATAAAACTAAAGTTAGAGAGTAAATATATTCAAAGTTTTATCAAGAAAGTGGTGTGTACTGCAAATGCTTATAATCATCCCAAGAAGACTAAAAGTTTATCCTCTCTAGATACATCAGCGCTAGTATTTTGATATATTAACACCGCAAAATTTACTTTGAAATCTGCAACACTACACATGAGCTAAAAATTAAGCACTCCTCTCTGCAAGGATCATGTCTTCCGCCTCTCTCCCCCAGTACAAACCCTCAGTGCAACTGGACTTGGATCAGAATTATTTACTCTTTGAGAAAAATTTGTTTGCTTCCTGTTAACAGTGAATATCAGTGTAACAGTGGAATGTTAATCAAATTTAGACTCATTCAAAACAAAGCATCCAACTGTTTAAGAGATATTAACATTTGTCTTTGAGAGAAAACCTATTTTATTATCATCCACACTAAAGATGAAGAACGAAAGGCCGCATTCTTACCTACACTCCCGTAAATGATATATTTAATGGTGCTACAGTGAGCTAAAATTTTGCTATAGAGGTGAAAAAAATTCCATTAATTTAAATTATTTCTAGAGGGAAACTTACATATAACTTGATCTCATCTGAAAAAAATGCACAAGATTTCTACTAAGTTCACAGAAAAAAAAAAAGTCTCAAATTTTTAACACTTTGTTATCTACCCAGGAATGGCACTTGGAAAGTTATCTTCTCAGCAGGGAGTTGCCTGTTAGGCAAGGCTACTAACTCACCTGAAAAAGAATAAAAATGACTCATCTAAAAAAGACTGAAAGATACAGGAAGGAACCTATGAAAATAAAAATAAAAATTAACTTTTCAAAGAAATTGATCCGTTTTTACAAAAAGATATATATTTATTTTTTTTAAAGCTAATGAAAGAAAACAAATTTTCAATGAAGAAACAGGTCAGTTAACAACTGTCCTAACACTGACCTCAAGGAATCCAACAGATCAGCTGCACAGAATTGCTCCAGAACCCAAGCTGGGGCTTCTCCATAGTGAAATAGTACCCAGTCTTTCAAACCTAAAGTCACAACAGACTTCTACATCTTGCCCAAATGTAGAAAGGCAAACAAGTCATATTTAAAATATCTGGCTCTGATCAAATACATTCCCCCTACTGACAAATTAAAAACGATACAACACAATGCATGTGATAAGAGAATTCTTTCTGCAAAAGGTTTTGTTTACCCTACGAAAAAGTTATCATCTGGTCTCTTTGGCAGATACTAAGACATCATGTTGTTCCCTCAGTAATGACAGTTAATGCTGTGATCATACTAATAAAACTGACGGTAATCAAAATACATTTACACTGGAAAAAGTGGGAAACTTTAGTCTTTAAAACTTTTAGAATCCCATAATGTCCAAACACAGATTTGTTTTCCTACAAGAGCTGAGGACAGTTAGGTTCCAATACATAGAAGGAATAAAGCTGAAAAAGCACTGAACCTGGGTTATCATCACATGTCCAGACTTGGATCATGGCAGTTAAAAGGAAAGGATCAAAAGGATTGTCCTCACTCAAGCTGGTAAATCATTGTGTATCTGCCAAAATCAACTGATGCTACATTGGTACAAGAGGCAAACAAAAGATCAGAACTTAGTCCATTGTTAAAAGTACCTGCTTTCCGCTGCTTGGCACTAGACATCCCGGTACTTTCGGTCCAGCTAATCAGTTCCAGGGGAGCATACCTCAGGTTCATAAATCACAGGCATTATCACGGCACTTAAAATAATGACATTCTTTTTCTCCTTGCAAATTTGCCAGAGGCAAAAGATGTGAGCCAATCATCTCCTCAAGTATTCATCTGCATTAACTGCCTTTTGCTATGACTTCATTCTTATTTCAGTTTTAATTTCTAGAACAGTCACTTGAAAGAAATTTCCATTATCTACTCACACATACAATCCTCTGAAAAGGGCATTCTGACAACTTGTTTTTAAAGCCTTTGTGTTATGTAGAGATCACTTTTGTATTTTATTCTCAGAAAGCAGGCAGCAAATTGATTACAGATTATTTCACTACATATTGACATAACCTCAGATTTAAGGAATGTAATAATTTTAAATACATAATATCCCGAATAGTTAAAAGCTACCCCCAACAGAAGGGAGAGATTTATTTTACAAGGCTGTTTATCCAGCTGCAATTTGAGTCTGCTACCCAGTGCATCTTCCATCACCATCACCTGTTCCAAATTCCTGTGGAAGTGCAGGGTAACAAGGCTTAAGAACGCAGAAGTCTGCCATTGGGATTACTGCTGCACTGTTGTTTCCAGCTAAGAGCTCTGAGAAAGCTAATTACAACTTCTACTTTAAATTAATATCCTTATAAGCATAAATGAGTAAGTCTGTCATTAGAAAAGAGGAGACTGTGTTCCATTATTCACATTATAATTCTGCATTTTTTTTAAGAGAAAGACACAATTAATTAGTGAGTTTTAAAAAGAACATACAAAACCATGGTGACTTGGCTCCAGCTAGCAGCCAAGCACCCACATAGCCACTTGCTCACACTCTCGTGCCAACAGGACAAGGAGGAAAATAGAAAGAACGAAAAGGAGAGAATACGAGGGTCAAAACAACGGCAGCGAAAAAAAAAATCACTCACAAATTAGTGTTGCAAACAAAATGGACTTCACTTGGGGAACTTAACTTCATGTCAGTTAACATTTTAATCACTGATTAGGTATTCAGAAACAAAGATGACTGTTAAACGCTTATGGAAGACACTTTTCCTCCCACTTTCCCAAGCTCAACTTCACTCCAGACACATCTTCATCCCCTCTCCACC